>MEHQ01003922.1:0-20904 GCA_008828725.1 Saccharina japonica | reverse complement strand
GTATAGAAAATCTACAGATAGATCGTGTACATATATATCATCTACATATAGATCATCTACAGATAGATCATCTACAGATATATCATCTACATATAGATCATCTTCAGATAGATCATCTACAGATATATCATCTACAGATAGATCATCTACATATAGATCATCTACAGATAGATCATCTGCAGATAGATCGTCGACATATAGATAATATACATATAGATCATCTACAGATAGATCACGGTCTAGACCAGATAGGTCTTCCTAGCCTGCCGTGAAGAGATGCTGTTCAGGGTCTGTATGGCACAGATTGCTACCCAGGAAACCTATCCTAACATCGTGCAGATTTGTTTACGCGGCCCCCACGCGGCGACACAAGATATACCATACAGATCATACAGATCATACAGATCATACAGATCATACAGATCAGGAATCTCTCTGCTGAAGTGGGAATCGATTATCTGTCGGGGGTGTGAAACACAAATATAGCTGGGGCGAGCAGGGATGCCACAACTCTATGAAGGTCACAACGAAAAAAAACGGCGCTCGCTTAGTCTACACACACAAGGGTTTACATGACGGTCACAATGAAAAACGGCGCTCGCTTAGTCTACACACACAAGGGTTTACTAAACACTAAACACTATCAATTGCACCCAAATAAGAGAGCTAAACGCACGCCAATTCCCCCCCCCCCCCCGGTCGCGTGAACTGTTTGCTGCTGATAAACGCGGTAGATCATGGGCGCTGCGGACTTCGATGACAAGCTCACAATACCCATATAAAGGCGGGGGAGAGAGGGGTTGTGCACTCATCATGTCATGCATGACCGTAGTCGTATGGCCATAGGCCCTCGCATCCCACAATGCCAGCGCGGGGTACGTCGGGATTTCACCAACCAGGCAGGCGTTAAGGAGGGGGGCGGGGTGTACGCATGTCGTGCATGGCCGCCGTCGTGCGACCATAGACCCTCGCATCGCTACAATGCCGGGACGGAGCACGTTGGGTTGTTCACCAACCAGGCAGACATTGATTGCAACAAGCGCGAAGCGAAACGTGAGGTGTTCGGAGAGAGTCGCATGAAGGGTGAGCTGCCACCCTACTAAGAACCGCTTGTGAGACGGACTTGTACATGGACGACAGCCTCCAATGAATTGATTTAACTTTTTTTTATATATTTCTGGTGTGGCTGCTTTAAAGAGGGGGGGAGGGGGGGTGTACTCATGTTGTGCACGGCCGTAGTCATATGACCATAGACCCTCGCATCCCTACAATGCCGGGGGGCGCGTGGGGGTTGGGTTGGGGCGGTGGGCGGGGGGGGGGGGGGGCGTACTTATTTGTTGCTTGCCTTAGTCATTTGACCATTGACCACGCATCCCTTTCGAGACGGAGGAGGGGGGGGGGGGGGTTTCATTTTTTTCCTTCCCTTACACCTTTCACATTTGCCCCCCCATCCCTTTTCAGCGGGGGGGGGGGGGGGCGTACTTATTTGTTGCTTGCCTTAGTCATTTGACCATTGACCACGCATCCCTTTCGAGACGGAGCAGGGGGGGGGGGGGTACTCATGTTGTGCACGGCCGTAGTCATATGACCATAGACCCTCGCATCCCTACAATGCCGGGACGGAGCACGTTGGGTTTTCACCAACCAGGCAGACATTGCTTGCACCAAGCGCGAAGCGCCGTGCGGTATTTGACGAGTCGCATGGAGAGTGAGCTGCATCCTGCTAAGAACCGCCTCTGAGGGGGACTTGCATATGGACGACAGCTTCAATGAGTTAATTTAATTTATGATGTGGCCACTTCCGGAGACAGCAATGGGTTTTACTATGTAGCTGCCTCGCGGATGCCTTACCATATTAACACTACGTGTTACGACCATTCCCCTTGTGCGGAGCAAAGGCTCTCCACCCCGCACAAATGATCTACTCGACCGCCAGCTTTGGTATCCGCCAAAAAAAAAACGGCACCCTGGTTGTCTAGCTCACGCAGCGAGTGGCGTGTTTTACAGCGTCGTTGCCAACCGACGCCAACCCAACCTATAAATATATCATATATTTACAGGAGGGGGGGAGGGGGGGGGGCTAACGAGGCCAACAAAAGAGACCCAAAGCGCAGGGGAGCTTAGGGTTGACGATTTCTTTTTCGCCCCCGTCGAGGAAAAAATAAAGTGTGGGGTGACACATTCCCCTTTTTTCCACGAAAATGTGTGTCACACCACACACAACAAACTCTAGCCCTAATAGAGACAGCTTGATCGTGTCGTGCATGAAGCGAGAGAGCAATGTGCGCTCCAAAAAGAGCAGACAAAAAGGCCGAGTCGAGTGCTGTTGGGGACCTCGAAGAAAGTGTGGGGACGGGACGGGGGGGGCGGGGGGGGCTTGGATAGTGGCCCCTGGTCACTTCGATGGAGGGCTACGTACGAGGCCATACGCGGCATTTTGATGGAGCTCTTGTTGTAGGAAAACTCGAGCTGGGGGGGGGGGGGTTGGACGTTCCCAATCGGTCTGCTGTTCGTTTATGCTCGACGCCACCGCTGGTGCTCGGACGGTAAGAGGTGGGCGTTGGTGTTGGTATTGTTGACGTCGGGGGTGCTCGTAACTGACCGCGGACGCGTCCTACGATAGAGGACCATAGTAAATAGGACCTATGGTACACTCAAAAACCTATATATTTACCTATTTTTACTAACAATATTTGGTCCTATTTACTATGGACCTCCGTAATAGCACTTTTTTGGTTCAAACGTTTTTTTTTTGCACAATCTTCCTCCTTAACCCAAACTCGACGGACTGTCATTCTTGTGTCGAAATCGGTTTCGTGGTGCACTTAGGCCATAGGATTGCTCCTTCGTCGGGTACGAGCCCTTTTAGTTTACTCCAAAATCGATTTTTTGGGTGAGGTAGGTAAATAGAGCTCCCAAAAGGAGAAGCTCCAGCAAAAAAACATGGCGCACCTCTATCGGAGCATGCGTCCGGCTCGTCGGAAAGGAGCTTGCACCGGCGCTCTCAAAAACCGAAAATTGTCGCGTTGGCCCTTAGTACTACACCATCTCCCAGGGGGCGCCATCGGTCTACTTCGAGGTACCAGGTATATGTTATAATTATAATGTGCACCGGTAGAAGTGTACGTACGTACGCACGTACGTAGCGTGTGCTCCCTTTCCCAGGCGCGACCTCTAATAGCTAGGAGAAGGAGGCGGCAGCGAGAAATGCCACCTTATACGAGCAGGGGTGGCGGTTTATTTTCTGTGAGCTCTCAAGACAGGTCCCAGTGGCAAAATTCAGTGACAAAACATTACCTTAGAAGGCAAACACTAACTGCAACCCCTTTACGGTATACCGTGGGACGAGTCTTGGTTATAGTATGGACTTAACCCCTTAAGAACTGGTCCCACGTATTTGGGGGGGAAAGTTACTTGGAATTAGTGTGGGCTTTTTTTGCAGTTCTGAATGGGTTAAAATGACTTCGCTTGCTTCTGTTGTGCAGGTCTGTTTCCTTTTTTTATAGGAGCACTTGGTTGGTTCGCTCGCTCTCACACGTTGTTTGGTTTTTTACGGCGAGTCGGTGGCTTTTCGGCCTGATATATTTCGGGCAGAACCGGGCGCGGAGGATCCAAAAAAAGTTACTATTTACAGAACAAAGATATATGGATGAATACCATAACATTAGCCCACCCTGAAGGGGGCTGTGCTGGAGATGTTGAATTAGACCACGAGGGAAGCTAACCTGCACCGGGAAAATTCGGAGAATGGATCGAACATGTGACGCATCACAGCCTACCCCCACATTTATGTAACTTGCAAAGCGAAAAGTTGATAAAAGGAACTTTGTATAAAGCAAAAGGCGATTCCGTCGAAAGAAAGCCCGATTGTACACGTACAGTACAGGACATCTGTTGATAATAAGAAACAGGCTGATAAGAAATCCAGGGTGAGATTAAGAGGAAATGAAGAAGTTCGAAGGTCGTTATCTTGGAATTATTGTAGAAAACACCCTCGGGAGTCGTCATCTTGAAATCATAGTGTAGAAAGCACCCTCTCTCAAATGAGAAGTCCAGCCTGGACCAGATTTCCTGTTTCCAACTAGGTGTCCTGTACTGTACTTAAGATAAGAAAAACTAGGGTTCGATCCTTGGCACCGAAAAAGCGTCTGTCATCTCTGCATGAATAATCAAGTAAGCATGCCGTTCGCATTGCTGATATTTTCGTATTTCCCGGTATGTACACATTAATTAATATAAATCGTACCAAGTGCATGCTTCTATATACCATGATAACATCAACGAACATTAGAACGCAACACGAAATATCCAACCAAACAATTTAAATGAAACAACGATCATTCACTCGTATGTTTTTTCCTTTTTTTTTCGTTTTTTCTATCCCATGTATTATGTTCGCCCTTCTTTTCTCTCTCCTTCCTAGTCGCAACTCAGATCCGGGCTCACAAAGTAGGCTCTTCTCCCTCCTCCCCCACTACGGTTCGTGCCTTGCATTTTTATCGCGAGAAGGTTTCAGCAACTTCTTCACCCGTCGACTCGCGTCGACTCTGTAGAGCACTTGATGAGTATAACACTACGCACGCTAGACCCGACCATCACTCATCTGCGACCTGTATGCTCGGTCTCGATGTGCCAGGTTAATTTGCGCACAGAACACACCTCGGACATATCATCTACAGATAGATCATCTACAGATCATCTACAGATAGATCATTCCCACTTGATGGTCTAGATATTCCAGCGCAGATATATTCCTGATCTGTATGATCTGTGTCATCTGTATGATCTGTATAATCTGTATGATCTGTATGATCTGTATGATCTGTATGATCTGAATAATCTGTATGATCTGTATGATCTGTATGATATGTATGATCTGTATGATCTGTATGATTTGTATGATATGTTTGATCTGTATGATCTAGCTCATGTGGCCGGAATGAGAGCCTTGAAAATCTGCACGATCTACACACATACCACATGTTTCCTGGGTTGGATACGTATGTATGTATGTACTATACAGATAGATCCTGCACAATCTTTCACGACGGCAGGCGAATAACTCCTACTACTGTAGATGATCTGCAGGTGATTTAGGCCATGATCTGTGCGAGGGGTGAAGGGAATAGGTGGGAGAGAAAAACTAGTCCTACGTACCTACGCACCCACATGCTGGCGATTTTCCCACGCCCACGCTCCGTCGTGGCTCAGAATATTGTTATGGTGCACTCGAGATGAGCACGCCAACACCCCCCAACTTAACACGGACCACCAATATAATTAGTATGGCTAAAATTACCGTATCACACCGGGTGATAAGATAACCCACCCCCCTGAGACGAATTTCGAGGCTGTTTTTTTTTTCGAGAATGGGCAAAATGCGCCACCATTTCCGTCGGGTGTACCTCCCTCAGGTGTTGATAAATTCATAAATTCGGCTCGTTAATTCATCCCGATAAGGAGGGGCTAGGTTATCTTACCAGATATTGATTGCAGTATGTGGCCGTCTATCACCCTGTGTGTGATACGTTGTGTTTGTCATCCTCAACAATGTGCAGCATGGGCTTCAACGCTGATCACTCAAAACCATTCCCAGAAAGAAAAACGCCAGATAAAAAAAGGGAAACCCCCCAAAAGGAAACGCATGCACGAGGGCCACTACTATACGTAAATCAAACAATATTTTCGGGACAAGGGGGGTACATACGGTTACGTATACAGCAGGGGTCCCCCAATAAGGCGGTGGTGTGCCAGAGTCAGCAATATGACCGCCTTATAGAGGGAAGCCGCCCTTTTCATTCCAGGTTGTGAGCGCCATTCCCCAGTAGCGCCAAGCGATTTTGACCGCATTATATCGGGATACCGCCTTATATCGGGACACCGCCTTATATCGGGATACCGCCTTATTGGGGGAAGTCGCCTTATTCATTTCAGGTTATGAGTGTGATTCCCCAGTAGCGCCAAGCGATTTTGACCGCCTTATATCGGGATACCGCACTACTCAGACCGCCTTATTGGGGGACTCCCACTACTGTATACCATACGAGCCTACCAGCCATTCTGGACGGAAGTTTCAGGACCGTTTTGAGGGTAGGAACATTTTTTTTTTTTTTTGTCCATCCCATTTATTATCTTCGCACTTCCGTCTTTCTTCCTCCCTAGTCGTAACTCAGATCCGGGGTCACAAAGTAGGCTCCTCTCCCTCCTTCCCCACTACGGTTCTTGCTTTGCGTTTTTATCGCGAGAAGATTTCAGCACTTTCTTCCCTCGTCAACTCTCGTCGAATTTTGCTTGCCCACGCTCATTTAGCTGGTGTTGAATATCGAACGAGTATCGAGTTCGATCGTATACTGACAAGCAAAACAATTACATACCCCTTTCTGGCCCGAAATATAAGTACCATTATAAGTACATGTTAATATACAAAAGTTCCTTTGTATTCCGGTTCAGAGTGGTACCAGGTAGTCGATACGACCTCAATATTTGACGCAAGGAAACTTTTGTTCACATATCTTCATAAACTACGTACACGGGGGGGGGGGAGGGGGGGTACTTCATTTTCATGCATGGCCGTAGGAGTATGACTAGACCCTCGCATCCCCACAATGCCGGGACGGAGCATATCGGGTTTTCACCGATCAGGCAGACATTGGTTGCTAGCACCGAGCGCGGCGCGCCGGGAGGTATTGGGCGAGTCGCATGAAGGGTGAGCTGCATCCTACTAAGAACCGCTTGTGAGGTGGACTTGCGTATGGATGACAGCTTCAATGAGGTAGTTTAATTATGGTGTGGCCAGGGGGGGGGGGGGGGGGGGGGGGGGGGGGGGGGTGATGAAAAGCAAAATACGTTCTTCGACATTTCGATATATCGACAGTTCGTTCGATTTATCGAAACTTTCGATAGGTCGATATATCGAAAAAATCGATAGATCGATATATCGAAACTTTCGATAGTTCGATATATCGAAACTTTCGATAGTTCGATATATCGAAAAATTCGATAGTTCGATGTATCGAAACTTTCGATAGTTCGATGTATCGAAACTTTCGATAGTTCGATGTATCGAAACTTTCGATAGTTCGATATATCGAAAACTTCAATACGATATCCAACACTAATAAGCATACAACCCACACATGGTCCTTGCATTTCGGTCCTGAGCGACACCACTCCGTCCCTAAATATACGCACTATTTGTATGTTAATTTTTAATCCAAATGATGCTTATATTTCGAGACAGAGTGATATGATGTTATGAATTTTGTACCAGTAGAAGCAGCTCGATGTATTCAATCGCACCAGCATGGGAACGCCATGATGGGAGTCGGCATGGCAGGAATAGTACAAGAGCGTTGCATATTAGGGGGCCTATGCAATATCGGACACCTATCGTATTCATAATGAGAAACAGGAAAAGCTGGCCCTGGCTGGCTTTTGATGAGGAAATTCACTTTTCTTTAATAAAAAGTGATTTCATGGTGGAGGTGAGATTCGAACTCACGGCCAGCAACTCATCATGTCCTGCCGTCGTCGCCATATGTTAAGGCGTTAGTCTGTTGGGCTATACTGGTAAAAGGTTAACCGATCGCCCACCCGAACTAAGCCTTAAAAGTTTCTTATTTGAGAGGGGGTGCGTTCTGCACTAATTTCAAGGTAACGACTCTCGGGTTTCTTATATTTTCCTCTAAATGTCAGCCTGGATTTCTTATTAGCCTGTTTCTTATTAGGTGTCCTGTACTATTAATAGTGTACAATCTGAACGTACTCGGGTACCAACAGCGCTTTTTCCAGTACAGAGATTGGCAAGCATCACGAGCCGCCCTGTGGGGGAGGAAAAGGACCGCAAAGCAAGGGAGGAGTTGGTGTAAGGTGTAACACCAACAGCGAGCTGGAGGTGTTTCTAGCTACTCTTTTCTTTCATCCAATACTATCTGAAAAGAAGTACTGTCGACAATGATGCGAACAAAAATGGGTCCTCGAAGACGGATACCGAAACCATATTGAATTATCTACCCGGGTACACCCGGGTATCTACCCGGGTATCTACCCGGGTAAACTCGGGTATCTACCGGGTACATAGGGGTATCTTCCCGGGCATACTCGGGTATCTACCCGGGTACACCCGGTTATCTACCAGGGTATACCCGGGTATCGTCTCGGGTATGGCCGACGTGACCAGGTTTGGTACCCGAGTACGTACTGGTACGTGTAGTACAAAGGTACTGCTGCCCTGGGACAATTATGCGGTATGGGGCTAACCCTACTACCGGAAGCAGGTTGAGACAAGACCCCTTCAATGACTCACGAGATTGATGTTTTGATGTTTTGATGTACTATATTGCCGCTGGTTCCCGGGGTCAGAGATATTTCTGGGGAGCGGTGCGATCAATGAGCATTTTTTGCTCCGCGTGTTTCATCAGGAACACGCCACCTCAACAATAGAGGGGAAACGGGGATACCATGAATGCCATGACAGTAGTGGTGAGCAATGCCACCTTGTAGTCGCGGCTTACTTTCTGAGCTCCTCACACAAGGAGCTCTATACGCACCAACCTTTGTATGCGCTGTATGCGCTTATGCTGAAATAAGTACAGAAGTAAAATGATCTTGCTAATAATACCGCCGATGACAACGGGAGAACGAGATCTTAAAAATCTTTGAATTGTTTTGTTTTTACACCACATTTCAGCGCGGCTGTACGATTATACCTCTAGCGGGGAACTTGAAAAATGAGTCTTTCTGCTATCAGGAGCTTTTAATTATTTGTTTGCGATAACTTTCCAAAAGCAGTTGGGTATACATATGTACGACAGGGCACGTATGGCTTCTATTATTTACCAGGAACCAAGATTGTTTGTGATAAAAAGCCTCAGAACAGGTTAGGTGTACCCCTACCGACAATGCCTAATTGCACACCGGGTAGTCTATGCAAATAGTATTCTCAGCACACCTCCACCTTGCTCCCGCTTGGGCACCCTGATCAAAGCACGCATCACCGGCATAATAGCGTGCGGGTTAGGGTTCGGGTCGGGTCGGGTTCGGGTTCGGCTTTAGGCCCACGGTCACAACCCCGGGCACCCTGATCTAAACCCAACAAAAATCGAGGGTTTCCACATACACATACTGTATGGTCATAGCAAATAATATACTATGAATAAAAGCAGCATATACTAGAGGGTTTGCAGGGTACTATTTGCAGACCCGACCTGCGAATAGGGGCCGCCCTATTGTGGCAGCATGCACTCACGAATAGTACTAGCGACTTCATAACAGCAGTACTACAGTAATACGGGGAGTCATAGTAAATAGGACCTACTACGTATTTGGTACACAGAAAAACCTGCTGGTACATACTTCCGTTGCTGTTCTTTTAGCCACGAATATGAACCAAACGCCTAATTCTCTCTAGAACAACAAACAACACATTATTCTTGGATCGGTTCCCGATCTCTAATAATAATGTTCTCCATTTTTACTACTGTAAAACCCAGTGGTATACGTATAGTCTACTTTCCTATTTTTACGAAACATGTTAACCCCTTAAGAACTGGTCCCACGCATTTGGGTACAAATCACTTAGAATTAGAGTGGTTTGTCCCCAAAACGGGACTGCAGTTCTAAAAGGGTTAACAGTTGGTCCTATTTACTATGGTCCTCCGTACCAATACTAAGTAGTAGTGCAGAGGTTATACTGTAATCAAGTGAGAAGCCTCGACAAAAAAAAGAGAAAACGACCTACACTCCTTCCCAATGTCGAAATGATTATCAATCCCAGAGTGCGTTGAAATTTGTCGACGAAAAGTGTGATGAAAAACGACATTTTTGCTTGTTTTCAACATATTTTCGTAGTTTACTTGATTTTATTATCACCCTCCTCTGTCTTCTCCGTCTCGAAAGGGGTGCGTGGTCAATGGTCAAACGACTAAGGCAAGCAACAAATGAGAACGCCTCCTACCCCCCCCCCGGGGTCTATTACTAGCAAAAATGGATAACGTCGGGAAAGTTTTTTTTTTCTTTCGTGAGCCCCGGTGCAGCCGTATATATCGTGACATGCATCCCTATAGTAATACAAACCCTTGGCAGTAAGTACTACAAGTGCACCTGTGTATCGTGACATGCATCCCTATAGTAATACAAACCCTTGGCAGTAAGGTACTACAAGTGCACCTGTGTATCGTGACATGCATCCCTATAGTAATACAAACCCTTGGCACTAAGGTAATACAGTGCACCTATGTATCGTGACATGCATCCCTACAGTAATACAAACCCTTGGCATTAAGGTACTACAGTGCACCTATGCTGCATTATTTCGTGAAAGTAGGACACTCACGACAAAAGCCCCATAGGTAACTTCCTGGCTGGCGATAGAGCTACGATCAAAACTCTGTACGTATCCTCGAGCGTACCGTACAAAACTGGATCACACGAGAACACGGCGAATACATATTGTATGGTATATGATATATATATACATTTAAACGATAACCCTCGGGTAGCTTTGCCTAAGCTATATACCGGCCATTCAAAACGGGCCCAAGTACCCCCAACAAACACGAAAATAGCTTTGCGTTAAAAGGAAAAAAACGGGCAAAACACCCAAAAAAAAAAAAACACGCGAAAACGGCACGAAGAATCGTCGCGCTTTGCTGGTTGTATATAACGTGTTTCATTCGGACGGAAAAGAAAAAGAGAGCAGGTGTCGAAAATTGGTTATTTTTCTTCAAAAAAACAGCACCGTAATATCAGTTCCTCTCTGGAAGCTTGCGTGCCCCAGACGGATACCAACAGATTTACCGAAACAGAGTGGCCTCAAAACCACATACCAGGTATAAAACAATCTGGAACAATACAGTAGAAGCCCGTGCTTTCTCGCGTCTTTCGTTTTCTGCTACAGGTCAAAACCGCCTGGAAAAAAAAAAAACACCCAAATGTGTCGTCGCGCCCCTTTTGCTCTACCCTTTGCCCTACGCTTTGCCGTACCGTGCTACCCACACCAGCACGGCTTCCCCAGGAACCTAACAAATGGACCTTCACCCCCCCCCCCCCCGCCCCGCGCTTCCAGCCCGCACCAACCACCCCCCCGCTCCCGCCCCACCCCCTCGATCGTTGCTAGCAGCGGCACTTCCTCTTTGAGCCTAAACTAGTGGACCTTCATCCCCTCCCCCCTCCTCCTACACCTCACGGCGCTTCGCGATAGCAATGCCTTCCTGGTCGGTGAAAACCCGACGCGTTCCGCCCCGGCGTCGTAGGGATGCGAGGGCCGATAGTGATACGACTACGGGCATGCATGGATATGAAGTGCACCCCCCCCCTTCCCCCTCCCCTCTCGAGCACTGCCAGCAGCATCACTTTCCTCTTGAACCAAACTAATGGACCTCCCACCCCCGTCTCTTTTGTCTAGCTATCCATCCATGCAGTCTTCGGGATAGGCGCTTCTTCGTAGGGCGAGAGCCGCGTCCTCCTGCTGGCACACCATTGGACCGAAACTTGAGCTGTGGCGCAAGACACCCCTTTTGCTCTTTTTGAGTAGAGCTGTAAAAAAATCGGCAGGAATTTTACGCCCTTGAAAAAATCTCTAATCGGTCTGGGCCGTTATCCAACTAGCTTGACTTGACTCTTGGTCGGAAAGTCGGCTGGCGGCTATCGCCGACTTTTCCGACTCAAAAGAGTCAGGCGAGAGTGAAGCGGAGCCAAAATAACCCCTTCTCGTCCGAGGGAGGCCCCGCCCAAAAAACGAAGTGTATCCCGCATTCAACAGCCCACTTCTACGAACAAGTATGGAAACCCCAACAAGGCGGGTAGAGTCTTCACCTCTGGGAAAACGACTATTTGATAACCTGCTATTAATAGTCCGACTTATTAACTAGTTTGGCGGCCTAATTCGTGCCGTTTCACAGCAATACCCCTTCAAACCACGTTTTCAGCCGCACGCCGCAGTTCTTGGGGAACACACTACGTATGATATACGACGTTTTGGAACTAGCGTGGGATATTCGTAGTTGTTTTTTCAGAGTCGTGGAGAGGGGTTAAGGTGTCCGTATAGATTATATATATACTATATAAACGATACCTTCACCAACACCACGTAGGGCAGGCAGCCCGAAAAACGGCGGCCGTCGCTATTATTGTCGTCAACGTGTACACCTGGATCATGTACGTAACAACCACAAAAACAGACAACAACAAAAAAGGATGGAAGCAAAAACGTGTGTACAGCTGGATCATAAAAATACCAGAAGAACTATGATACGTACGTTGAAAAAAAAAAAAACACGAAACACAAAAAAAAGCAAAAAAAGGCCCCACGTGGGTAAGGATGTGAATAAGTAGGATGCCTGTATATACTCGAGTGATAACCTGGGTGTACATACCCAAGCACGTCCAAAATTAGCAGGTCGAGTACCCCGGTCCCCGAGACTAACGTATTATTATTATGATTACCATCCTGCGACATTGACCCCCCATAAGCTACATACCATTGATGGTAAACCCTCCTGCAGAGAGCACGCCCTTGCTCCTCTAATGTTAGCAGTAAGTTACTGGTCCAACCAACCAACCAACTCCCCCACCCCCTGAGAAAACGAAAATGCCGGCAGCCTTAGCAAAAAACGGACGGAATGAAAAAAAAAACGAAAAAACAAAAACGGTGCAACAATAAATATCGCGCTACGTGTGACAACGCTTCTACAGAGTGTATGTAGCGCGTTCAATCTGCCAAGACAAACGGGAAAAAAAATGAAAAAAAAAACTCAGGCGCGTCGATTATTTTGTCGGCTTTTCCTTTTACATGGGGCGCCATCAAGACCAGGCCTCCTCTGGACACGAAGGGCCATGGTGTTGCAAAGGCAACTGGTGTTGCGACAGGTTTCAAGCCGAAAACGACCCCCCGAAACAAAACACCACGAACAGAGAAAGATAAAAGGTAAGCCTGTGCTCTATGCGTTTTGGTTCTCCGCTACAGAAACACAAACAAGCACGAGGTAAAGTCGCCCAAAACTTCCGTGCCACGTTTCGCCTACTTGTTCTTTCATAGAGCCCGAAACCTGTTAGTACTACAGCACGCAATGCCTTTCTGAAATGCAAGCCCCCCTACCCTCAGCCCACCCCTCCCTCTCCCTCGTCGCCCAGCTAAGCAGGGTCTAGGTGTAACCCTCTAAAACTTATCTCACGACTTCCAACCCACCCTATCGTCCCTCTCCCTCCCTCCCTCCCTTCCTCCCTCCCTCCCATCGTCCAACAAAGCAGTCTCTTCTTGCAACCCTCTGGAACACAACTCCGACCTCTAACCAACCCCCCCCCCCCCCCCCCCCCCCCGCCTCCTCCCTCTCGTCACCCAGCTAAGCAGTGTAGTAATGGTCGTTTCGTGGTTTCCTGAAGCGAGGGCCACGCCACACCGCCTCTTTTTATAAAACAACAACTAGCCGCATGGCCGAAGAAATCACACATCGGACAGATCAGATCAGATCAGATCAAATCAGATCAGGTCAGATCAGAGATCAGATCAGATCAGACATCAGTTCAAATAAGACCAGATGCCCATTCGAGATCAGATCAGATCAGACATCAGTTCAAATAAGACCAGATGCCCATTCCATTATCTAGATCAGGGTGATGATCTGATCTGATCTGGTCTGATCTGATCAGATCAAATCAAATCAAACCAAATCAGATCAAATTCCCATTTGATGACCTAGATCTTTCGGGGCGTGAATGCCCCTGATGTTTATGACCTGCATGATCTAGATCATCGTGCTTTCCGGCGATATATGTTGTGACACAGCTCTTGCGCACGTGTTTCCCGGGTGGGATCTGTACGATACGGCTCTTCTTGTAACACGTACGATATCACAATGGAAAACATAGGATCCGAAAATGACCTATAGGATCTGGATGATCTATAGGATCTGGATGCTCTATAAGATCTGGATGATCTAAAGGATCTGGATGGTATATGATCTGATAGATCTATAGGATCTGATAGATCTATAGGATCTGAATGATCTATAGGATCTGATAGATCGAAAGGATCTGATAGATCTATAGGATCTGATAGATCTGTAGGATCTGGATAATCTACAGGATCTGGATGATATAGGATCTGATAGATCTATAGGATCGGGACTGTCTAGAGGTCGTGATCTATCTGTTCGGTGTGTGGTACTAATCGATCGAAACGGTGTGCAGCGAACGTAATCACCACCAACATCATCGTCCATTGCCATCATCACCACTATCTTTGTCATCATCCTCATCACCACCACCACCACCAACACCATCATAAGTACCATCGTCATCATCATCGTCATCATCATCATCTTCATGTTCATCATCATGATCTTCATCTTCATCACCACCACCATCACCATCATCTTCACCATCATCATCACCATCATCATCATCACCATCATCATCATCACCATCAGCATCATCATCATCATCGCCATCACCACCACCACCACCATCATCATCATCATCATCACCACCATCACCACCACCACCACCCCCCGATCACCCATGGTTGTGCTCTTCCCCGTCCGCCTCGCAGTGCTGGTGCACCAGCAGCGGGATGCCCAGCAACACCGCCCCGAAGGTGAACGACATAACCTGGTTCAGCTGCGTGCGCCGGCGAGACCCCTTATCGTGCGCGGTCTCGAGACCGTCCGGTAGCAGTTCCGACAGCGCGACGAAAAGAAAGGTCCCGGCTCCCAGCAGCAAAAGGTAGGCGACGGCCGTGTCGGTAATGAGGTCGCGCAAGCCTAGCGTGAGCACCACCCCCAAGACTGCCGCCAGCGCGGAGATGAAGTTGTACAGCAACGCCTGTCGTCGAAAGAGGACGGTGGGGGGAGTGGGAGGGAGGTGGGGGGGGGGGGGAGGGGGGGGTATATTTGTTTGTTGGCCTTTGTATTGTGACCATGATGGGATCCTGTTCGATGACGAGCAACGTGCGGGTGGGGGGCGGTGGGTTGGGGGGGAGTGGGAAGAGGGGGGGGGGGGGGGGCAGTATGGGTTGCCCAGGCGAACCGCGTGTTTAGTTGTTGCAGTTTATGACGCGAGTAAGATCGGACATAAGTCGCAAAAATATATATCGTGCGCACTGGCTGAACGTCCCAATCAATTGAGCCGAAACTTCAGCTTGGGCCGAGGGGGGGTCGGGGGGCGGGTTTGTGTGCATGGGTCGGGAGGGGGGGGTGTACTCATGTCATGCAAGGCCGTGGTCGTATGACCGTAGACCCTCCTCGCATCCCTACAACGCCGGGACGGATTGTACGTTGGGTTTTCTAATGTAACAGCAAACACAGATTCAAGCAAGCCGTCTCTTTTTCCAAGCATTAAAAAAAAGCGACACCATCTTTTCAAAAACATGTTAGCGCTTCTTTTCTTTCTCTCTTTTTCTTTTTTTTTTCTTCTTTTTTTCACTCACTTGCGCCACGGTCATGCCTCCGTTCACGAGCGCCATGAAGTTTCCGATCTCGTGCGGGATCTCGTGCATCACGGTCGCCGCCGTCACCGTCCAGCCGATCGTGGACGAGCACCCCAAAAACGCCGCCCCCATGGTAACTCCGTCGGCGAAATTGTGCGTGAGGTCGCCCACGATCACGTTCCAGCAGACGGGGTCCAGCCCCTCGACGTCGAACAGCCCGCGCTTGGCGGTCCTATTGATGTCATTCAAGTACAGCCCCACCACCGCCGGCGCCGGGGCAAGGATTCCCACGTCGTCCGAGCTCGCCTCCGTTCCTTCTCGAGAGCCGGTACCCCCCGCCCCGCCCCCGTTCGCATGTTTTGCGTCCTTTCCTAGTTCGATACCGCCGCCGCCACCACCACCACCACCGCCTCCGCTACCGCGACCGCCGTCGTGGCCGAGGGCGCCGCCGGCCGGCGGGGCCCTCGACGCGGCAGCAACGGTAGAGGTTCCGGTTGCCGTGACAAAGTGCTCGGTTTCGCCAGCGGCAGCAGCGGCGCGAATGGCACTGTCGCCCACCGCGGCGGCCGTGAGCTTGGCGTGCGCGAGCTCGTGCACGTGCGAGTGGGTGTTCGAGAAGGCGACGTGCAGGAGGAAGCCGCCGAACAGCCCGACCATGACGACGATGCCGGCTTTGAGGCCGTTCTCGTAGGCGTTGTCCGGGTGCTCCGCCTCGAGCTCCTCCATGGCTTCGGGGATGATGTGGACGATGGCAGTGGTTAGAAGGGCTCCGGAGGCGAAGAGGAAGGCGTAGGAGAGGTTGATCTTGCTCGCGACGCGCTCGCTGACCACCGTGATGATCCCGACGAAGCTATGAGGTACATGGAAAGAGGGCAGCATAGGTTGCACGAGGTTTAGAAAAAAAGGAAGGAAGGCAGGAAGGAACGGAAGGAAGGAGGAGGTTAGCATGGAAGAGGGTAGGCTGCACACGGAACAAACAAAAAAAGGAAGAAGAACGCCGTGGAAGGGGTTTAGTTTGCGCGGGAAAAGAAGAACGCCAGGGAAGAGGTTTGGTTTGCACGGGAAAATAGGAACCAGGTCAAACAAAAACAAAAAAAGCGCGGACATATTTGTTCAGCGAATTAAGAGCACATCAGCAAGGCGTTTTTGGGGTGGGGTTGAGTTCAGTTTATCCGATACGACAGGAAGAGAAGGAGGAGGAGGAGGCGCGAGAAATAAAAAATAAAAAAGCGCGATGAGGGAAAACTGCGCGCAGTAAGAGCACACAGCAAAAGGCGTTTCGGAGGGGGGTTGGATTGAGCAGATTGACTCGATGCAAAAAAAGAGGGAAGGAGGACCTACGATAGGGGTAGAGGTATACCTTTTTTGGCTATTTTGGCTGAAACGTTTTCGGTATGATGGGAGGGGCTCCTTAACCCATTCAGAACTGGAAAAAACGTATTCCACACTAATTCCAAGTAGTTTGTCCCCAAATACGTGGTATCAGTTCTGAATGGGTTAACCCGAAATTGTCGGCCTGTGTTCATTCTTTTGTGTTCCGATACTTCTTCATCGTATAGTTAGTTCATGAGATTGTTCATCGGGTATGATAGCGCTTTTATTTTCCTCCGAAATATTTTTTGACTTACTATTAGTATGGAGCGCCTCAAGCCACCACCCTTAGAAGGCAAAAACATGGTGCACCTCTACCCCGTAGCATGCGTCCACCTCAACATTCTTACGACGCCTCCTCGAGTCAAGCAAGCGCCTCAGAAAAGACAAACGCTACCCTCTATATATATATACACTCGTAGCGTGCGTCTGCCCTTTTCATCATCGCGCCCCCCATCCCCCGCTACACAAAAACACGCCTCACGCACCCTCTAAAATTATCGGGTTTTTTTCAAAGTAGCGCGCCCCCATCCCCCGCCACCTACACAAAAACACGCCTCACGCACCCTCTAAAACTACCGTTTTTTTCAAATGTAGGTGGTTAAAATTATCGGGCCTTTTTCAATGTAGCGCGCCCCTATCCCCCGTCACCTACACAAAAACACGCCTCACGCACCCTCTAAAACTACCGTTTTTTTCAAATGTAGGGTTAGGGTTAAAATTATCGGGGCTTTTTTCAATGTAGCGCGCCCCCATCCCCCGCTACACAAAAAACACGCCTCACGAACCCTCTAAAACTATCGTTTTTTTCTCCCAATGTAGGGTTAGAGTTAGGAATAGGGTTAGAGTTAAGGTTTACCTGCACATAGATACGAGGAGCGAGGCCGCCAGGGCCTCCCCCCACTGCCGCGCCGACACCGAGTCGTCACCGTCACCCTCGTCATCTCCATCGTCGTGCTCGCCAGACTCCTCCGTTGCCAGCGGCACCAACGCCTCACCCGCGGGAGAAACCACCGCTTGGGGCACCTCGTCTACCCCATGGCTGACGAGGAGGGTGTACGCGCCGGCGTTGGAAATCGACAAGGGTACCACGATCGGCTGCGCGCTGCTGCTGCTGCTGCCGCCGCTGCCACCATCGCCCGCGGTGAGCGACACGGTGTAGACAACTTCGTGGGACGGAGTGACACCGGAACCGTCGCCGTCCACCGGGGTTGCCTCTTGAGAACCGCTGGCGACGTCTTCCCAGACTTTTCATAACGAAGCACAAAAAAAAGGGGAAAATTTAAGCGTGGGAGGGAGAATTGGGGGGGGGGGGGGGGGGGGGGTATTTAGTTTCCATGCATGGCCGTAGACATAAGACCGGAGGGGGGGGGGGGGGGGTTTTTTTTTCCTTCGAGGCCGCGGGCGTTTTTCCCGGGGGGGGGGGGGGGGGCGTACTCATTTGGTGCTTGCCTTAGTCATTTGACCATTGACCACGCAACCCTTTCGAGACGGAGCAGGGGGGGGGGGGCACTTAATTTCTTATTCATGCATGGCCCCAGTGGTAGGACAACCCGGGGGGGGGGGGGGGGGCGTACTCATTTGGTGCTTGCCTTAGTCATTTGACCATTGACCACGCAACCCTTTCGAGACGGAGCAGGGGGGGGGGGGCACTTAATTTCTTATTCATGCATGGCCCCAGTGGTAGGACAACCCGGGGGGGGGGGGGGGGGCGTACTCATTTGGTGCTTGCCTTAGTCATTTGACCATTGACCACGCAACCCTTTCGAGACGGAGCAGGGGGGGGGGGGCACTTAATTTCTTATTCATGCATGGCCCCAGTGGTAGGACAACCCGGGGGGGGGGGGGGGGGCGTACTCATTTGGTGCTTGCCTTAGTCATTTGACCATTGACCACGCAACCCTTTCGAGACGGAGCAGGGGGGGGGGGGCACTTAATTTCTTATTCATGCATGGCCGCAGTCGTATGACCATGACCACTCGGGGGTGCGGCAGGCGGTTTCACAAAATATGGAGGGGGGGCACGGGCGGGCGGGGTTGGTGGGTTATCGTGAATACACACAGACCAGTAGCCGAACGGACTAAGTACTTTAACAAATGGCGGCATCGGCAGCACATGGGTCGTTAGTTGTGAGAAAATAACCTGCTAGACGACCAACGTCAGCGATGATCGAGTGGAGTACTAGTAGGAGGTTATCCCTCCTGACCAATAAAACATAATATTATATTATTACTATAGTAGTATTATTAATAGTATTAGCGTTAGCATGAACTTCAGCATTGATCACTTATAAGCACTCCGGAAGAAGAAAAACACGGATACAAAAAATAGTATTAATACGTATTATTACTATTATTATTATTATTATTATTATTATTATTATTATTATTATTATCATTATTGTTATTATAGGATTATCCTTGCCGTCTTGAGTTTCAACGTTGATATATTCGGTCCTATCCACCATGGTCCCCCGTATCAGCCGAGGATCGAACTCACGCGCACCAATAATAGGACAATCCCATCACCTATACGAGTATAATATTATAGCATTTTTTTTTTACTTCTCTCCAAATAAATTTCGGTGGGGTATGGAGCTCCGCGAGTGACCACCGCCATGTACATGTCTACCTGAGGGCGGGGGGGGTCACTTAAGGAGCTCTCTCTATATATATATATATAATTTGTTTTTCCATCCCATTTATTATCTTCGCCCTCTTCCTTTCTCTCTCGTTCCTACTAGGCGTAACTCAGATTCGGGGTCACAAAGTAGGCTCTTCTTCCCTCCTCCTCCTCCCCCACTACTCGTTCGTACGGTTCTTGCCTTGCTGATTTTTATCGCGAGAAGATTTCAGCACTCTTTCTTCCCTCGCCAACTCTCGCCGAATTGTGCTTTTTACCCGCCTCGCCACAAAAAAAACTGATTTTGGAGGAAATCAAAAGTGTTACACCCGATGAAAAATCATTGATTGAAAGGTGTCATGGTATTCATGATATCCCCGTTCCCCCCCTATTGTTGTGGAGGCGGTACTATTTATATACTGAAGTATTCCTTCAAGAAGAGGAATACTTGCCCTCTCCTGGTCAGAACTTCTGGAGAGGCTAGGAGCCGCTAATAATATGAACCAAACAGGTGTGAGTGCGAGTGATAGAGAGTAACCAGAGTGAACCAGCACAGCAGTAGTCGGGCTTGCCCCATACTGCATAAACTGAGTGCATGACGCCGCGGCCGTGAGGCTGTGGCTTATCTTCACAAAGGCACAAGCCCATATGTATATGCCACCCTTTCAGATTCACGAAATACCTGGCCCAGCGAACAACCGCTGTCCAGTTGCAAGCAACAGCCGTGTCTGTTCGCATGTTCACCCAGTCTACCAGCACCGTTCCGTGCGGTATCCCCACTTGGTATTCCCACAAGCGCGATCAACCAAACAAAGCCCGTTGCTGCTGTCAAAGCGAGCTACGTACGTACTCAGCCAAAGAATAAGAACCACAACGCCGAATTAATATCTCTAGAACAACAAACTGCAGATTATCCTCATATCGGTTCCCGATCCCGAATAACATGTTCAGATTTGAATGGCGAAAAGTGTAAGCCCGTTAGGAGTCGGTAAAGGCAAGTACTACTGCAGTAAGGTGGACTGCGTTATTATTGGTGCAAATTTGTCAAGTACTCAGGTACTATGATTGATACACGTATTATAGGTATATGTGAATGGTATATTTAAAAAAAAAAAAAAAAACAACAGCTGTTGAGCTCGAGGATTTCGTCGAAGCTCATCTTTGCTAGCTATATATAATGGTTGAAATAAGAGCTGCGCATTGCCAGATGTGGCAAATGGAATGGCAATATACCATCGCCCTCGACCCCATTGAGAACCGGTCCCGCATTTTTGGTGACAAACTGCTTGGAATAAGTCTAGGGGATTTTTTTTACTTTCAGTTCTGACTGGGTTAGAAACGAAAAATACTGAAACACAAAGATAAAAGACTGACGATTTTGAGGTTAACCCCTTATCCCCTTAACTCTTTTAGGACTGCAGTCCCGTTTTGGGGACAAACCAGTCTAATTCTAAGTGATTTGTCCCCAAAACGGGACTCCAGTCCTA
>MEHQ01002463.1:0-11318 GCA_008828725.1 Saccharina japonica | reverse complement strand
CAGGTGTAAGCTATATTTGATTGAAGGTCCGAGCTGTGCTCGTCATACTGAGGATACTCAGGAGAAGAGGGTATGTGTACGAGTTCTGTGCCTTGGAGTTGAAATAAGCGAGGTTGGATGATCGGGGCGTGACTCGCACAACAGTTTAGAGCAGCAGTGTGCGCTCGCTCTATATAAAGGTTGTGCGATTACGGTTCTAGAGGTTTGAGACATCCTCTCTGGCGATTGCCTTTGCAGATCGAGATATATATCACACACATAAATGATGCCGTACGGCCCCACGCCGTGTAGAGCGTGCATGTTTTTTCACCCACACAGTACACTTAGCTTGTAGTCTTGCTTTTTGAACACACATTACGTGTAACATAGCGTGTAGCAGTGAAAGGTCGACGTGGCGATGAAGTTAGCGATTCGGTCGGGGCTTATTTTTCTTCGAGGCCACTGACTGTTTTTGTTAGTTATGCCCTGTTACGGAAGGGACTGATTGCTGGCGTGGACTTATAGAACCCCCGTTGTTTATGGTCTTGGGGGTGTGTTCACTAAGTATTCCTTGTTAACCTTGTGCATTACCGCCGGAAGGCGCTTCTGGTATTTCCCTTGCACGATTGGTAGTTTCCCAACCGCGCCGTCGGGCACGGCATTAGCAGTGTGCCGTGGCAGGCGAACACCGGTGGTGTATTTCATACTGTAGCGAAGGCTGGAAGAGCTCAAGCCAGTCGGACTCGTGGCGCGTAGTCGGGCCCTCCTGGTATCAGGTATCAGGGGTTGTCGTCGGATCTAGCCCAGGCGCTCTCAGAGCAACCCATGTCTGTTTTCGAGGATAACTCGCGGTTGAAACAGACCAAGACATGGCGACGTCTGCTGTGATAGTTTGTGGTTCGACTTGAAACGTTGTAAGGGTATTGGGTCAGCTAGTGAGTGTGTGAGGTTCTGCTATCAGCTTGTCAGGCCCATGGGTTGGGTGGTGACTTGTTGCATTGGTGCATACATATATACGAGGTATATATATATATATATATATATGTGTGTGGTAAAGTAAACATTGGCACCACAGGTTGTCGATACTGCACCTTGCGATGCGTACAGGAATGTACTCCGAGAGTACTTGGTAGCGGTTTGCATGTTCACTCAGAATTTGTTTTAGAACCAGCAGAACAATTTTTGTCTACCGAATGAGGTCCGCACGGCGTTTTCCTGTCTGAGCGACAGAAGTTACCAAAACGGTTTGAGCCGTGGTGCTCCCTACTGGTCTAATCAAAAACATGTTTACTTTGAATAATGTTTTCGCGGTTTGTGGTACTCGCCATTCAAGCAGCGTCGTCGGAGACTTTCTTCGCGTGCAGACGCTACACCACCGACTCTTCCACAACAGCTGGGGTCGTGTCTGGTGGAATGATCTAAAATGTACTGGTACGGTTTTACCCTGGAAACCCCAACGTCGCTGATTACATTATCTCGGCGTAGGCACAACCCCCATCTCTTATTTTCTGTCTTGAAAACCATAGTGAGGATAAGTACAGTTGGCATTGTCGCCGACAAAACGAACATGAAACAAAACCACCAAACTCAACACTGCCAGTCGAGCATAATGACCGATCAAGTAAAGCAAGCTTCACCGTACCTTCCTTCCGTCATTATCAGGTCCAAGTCCCAATGTTGTATGAAATATTGCCTATATGTACAGACTAACGCCAAAGAGCACGAGCAAGTTCGTATTACAGGTCAGTTGTGATACTTGGCGACTGCCTAACGAGCTCGCCAAATGCTTTGTGAAGTCCAGCGGTCACGCCAAAATATTTGAAAATGTTTGTGGGGCAAAACAAAAGGTTTTTCGTTTTCTGCAATCGATTTTGTCGAAGGGCGGCGCGATTTTGAAACACCGGCGAGGTTGAGGTATGTACGACAATTGTTTTTTTATATTTTCATACAAGAACATGTGCATATACACCTATGAATATCAAATTTGCATTTGTGTTTGTATTTTCGAACTTGAACTTTGTTAAACCGGTCTCCTATAAAGGAGGAAAACATCGCCCCTCTTCCTCGGCTCTAGGTCAGACCAGTTCGTGTAGCTGCAGGAGGAGTCCCCAACAGGATTGCAGCATGGGATGATATGACAGAGGCGTATCAACACAGTGACTGCCATACGGTATGGATCTCAAAGTCCATAATTTCGACACGTCCCCTTGATGATAAGTCAGTATCTAGCACAGGGTGAATATTACCCAGCTTGGATAGCATAAAAGAGGCATCCTAAATGGTCGGGGCAACTATTTTCAATGTTGGGGGGGGGGGGGGGTGTACTCATGTCGTGCACGGCCGTAGTCGTATGACCATAGACCCTCGCATCCCTACAATGCCGGGACGGAGCACGTTGGATTTTCACTAACCAGGCAGATGGTGGTGGGGGGGGGGTGGTAAGTTTAGGCCCCTGTTTATTGTTAGAGTGACGGGTATCGTCGATCGCGACGCTGCCCGATATATTCGCATGCTGGTGGACGGCGTCTGCTTGTGGTATTGCGGTGGAAGTGCTAGTCCAGAGGCTTAGTGCGAGCCGCCGTTGGGCGTGCTCGTCAGCTTCTCTCAGAAGAAATGTATTATGTTACAAAGAAGGCTCTCTGCGCCAAGATTAAGTTGAAAGAAGATACCAGACAGAGCTGAAACGATTGGTTGTGCGCTTGCCCCACAGCCAGCCTCGACACGTTCGGCTCTGCGGCTAGATGTAGGCTAGCGGAGGGTTCTACTGAACGACCCACGGCAACGTTCCTCGGGTGCTTGCTCGTGACCGTTCCACGTATGACGTCCTGTTCCCAAGAACGCTACTCTTCCAAACGCCCAACGTCGAACAGTTTCTAGCTGCCCCGCATAGTTTCTTGGAATGTTCCCATTCGTATTTCGCCGCATATCCACGGCTGTACTGATACCAAGAACTATCCGTACGCGCAAAACTGAGTACATCCTTACGTCAATAGTAATCCATGCTGCTAAGTATTGACTAGATAGATAGACTGGTACATACACCTACTATTAATATTATTAATTTTACTGTAGTTCGACAGTGTTCCTGATCAGCGACTCAGTAAGCTACTGGTTACTGCTGCTGTAGCAAAGTACCTACACCAACACGACCCCTCGATGGAGGTAACAAAATATAATTACTGTTAGCCATCGAAACTAGTTACTCAGTCAATTTGATATAACGTAACGTTCTCGTGCTTGGTACTTACGGCAACTGACTACGTACGTCATATATACGGTGGCATGCTTACTATAATACTGTTATCTCGACAACTCCCACCGCTGTTACTTAGTGAAATTTACTTGTCTGGATATTCACGTGTGGCATCCGTTGATAGGCCGCAACAAAGATCCATTGCACATTGCCGCGCCGAAACAACATCGACCGTTCCTGCTTCGCTTACGACGGGTGATCATTACTTCTACAGCTAACGCAACAACTACTTCTTGTAACCTGGCAACGTAAAAGCATAAGGTTGTGACAAGTTTGAAGCAAGAGCAAGCGTCTAAGCCGTACATATATCCGACAGGCCTTAGAACCTTCGCGGTTCTCACTATACTTGTACCAGACAGACACATACCTGGTATGATATTACTCCGTACGCTTAATACTACGACACTGTTATCGCCCCAAGTTTTACTTGTGAAACGATACCAGTCGAACAGCAGTCATAACTACTACACTTTGCTTCTTTAAACACATTGAACATTGCCATGGTGTTATACTGCCTAAATATGGATGAACAGTTGGAGACATATTTGTGTCAAAGAGAGGCAACATGTATTACTGCAAAATTACCAATTGCACATCTCAAGCAAACAACAATATTTGAATGATCCGTTTGTTGATCAAGACACATAATCACTAGCAGGCTACCACGTTTCTGCCCGCCCCGTACTAAGAATACGTGTGGCACTGCTACAAAGTAAATGTTGCCATTAAGCTGGTACGGCTCCAGGCGATACATATGTGCTTCTCCCGGCGGTCCAGATGATGATGGGCGTAGCGGCCCCAGAAACGATGTTCCAGTAGCCCCAACCGGTGATGATGTTCAGCGACTCCAGAAGCGACGTTCAAGCAGCCCTAAATCGGCGATTTTGTCCAGCTACTCCAGAAGCGATATACCTGCACCCCTGAATTGCTGATGATGTCCAGCTACTCCAGAAGCGATATTACAGCAGTCATAAATCGATGATGATGCGGTAATCCCGGAAGACGATCTCCCGCGATGATCCCGAGGTATATGATGCTGTGGACCGATCGCGAAAGACACTTAGGCGACCCCATGATGCTATTATTGCGATGACTCCGGAGACTCCGGCAGTCCCACAGAACAGGAGTGCTTTAGTGACACCAATAGTTGTCTTTTCGGCAATCCCACAGGCTTATGTTTGCAGCAGTCCCGGAAACGCCTTCCCGACGACCCCGCGCTCAGGCAGCGCCTAGTGGTGATAATACTCCGGCGGTTTCTGTTTGTGTAGATGGTAGTGCTGTGGTCCGACCCCGGAGGGAGCTTCTCCGGCGATCTCGCTATAATTATGCAATGGGGTTCTGACAACGGCGCTCCGTCAGTCCGATGATGAGCGACCCTGGGCGACACGAAGCTCCAGCGGTCCCCGCGACGATATGATGATGATGATGATGATGATGATGAGGCTGATAGCGATCCCAGGCAATGCTGATATTGCTCCAGCGATCCCAATGGGTAGTCCTTCTTTCTCCGGGGATTCATGCGCTCCTAGACTGGAAGCCCGACGTCCAGTCGTCGTCGGACTTGGTGATCGGCTCGCTCCTCATCGTGAATTGCGCCGCGTATTCTTGTGCTTGACTGGCACGCCGACACCCCTGTTGCACGATCTTGTCCTCTCGCATTTCCCGTACCCTCGGTTGGCCTATACTCGCCTTCCGTCACGACAAGCCCCCTCTTGGCGTACATGAAACTTCCGGTGACGTTGGCCGTGACGTTGGATCCCCTTTTCGCACTCCTCGTACTCGAATCTCGAACGCTATGTCTCTGCAGCAGAACAGCTCACCGGCGGAATCGTAGCACGACGATCCTGAGAAGATTGCAGCAGGTAGGTCCCTGTAAAACTACGAGTACGTTGCAGCAGCACAGCATCCGCTCCAGGCGAAAGGTGACCTTGTCAGCTCTGCGGGGAGGTAGACCTTGTTCTTTGTAGCAGAAGCTTCTCGTAGACGGTGATGATCAATGAAGCACTGCGGAGAAACTCACACCAGGACCTGGTCTCTGCTGCATGTTCGAGTACGTAGCAGCTCGGAACTCAGGCGCAGTCCTTTTACTGGACGACCCGATGAACCGCAGCTCTACGCGAAGCGCCAAACACACCGAGGTGCATAACCTGTTGGTGGACGACGTCCGCATGTGGTATTGTGGTGGATGTGCTAGTCCAAAGGCTTGGCGTGAGCCTCCGTTAGGAGTGCTCGTCAGCTTCTCTCAGAAGAAATGTGTGATGTTACAAAGAAGGATCTCTCTGCGCCAAGATTAAGCTGAAAGAAAATATCAGACAGAGCTGACACGATTGGTTGTGAGCTTGGTGGGCGCAACCAGCCTCGACACGTTCGACTCTACCGCTAGATGTATTATATCGGGTGGTTCTACTGAACGACCCACATCAACGTTCCCCGGATGCTTGCTCGTGACCGTTCCATGTACGACGTACTGTTCTCAAGAACGCTACTCTTCCAGACGTCCAACGCCGAACAGTTTCTAGATGCCCCGCATAGTTTCTTAGATTGTTCTCATTCGTATTTCGCTGCACATCCACGTCTGTACCGATACCAAGTACTATCCGTACGTGCATGACTGAGTACACCCTTGCTTCAATAGTACTCCATTCTGCTGAGTGTTGACTAGATAGATATGCTGGTACATACATCTACTATTATTCCTGTTACTACAGCTCGACATTGTTCCAGATGAGCGACTCGGTAGGCTACTGGTTACTACTGCTGCTGTAGCAAAGTATCTATGTCAAGATGACCCCTCGATGGAGGTAACAAAGTTTAGTTACTGTTAGCCATCGAAACGAGTTACTTAGTCAACTTAGCGTAACGTAACGTGCTCGTGCTTGATACTTACGGCAACTGACTAGACACGTCATATTTATATATATATACGATAGCATACTTACTACGATGTTGATGTCTCGACAACTCCCACTGTGTTTACTTTGTGTAGTTTACTTGTCTGCATATTTACGTGTGCCATTCGTTGATATGTCGCAACAAAATTACATTACTCATTTTCCGCGCCGCAACACCAGCCGTTCCGGCCTTGCTTACGACTGGTGATCAGTCCTTCTGCAGCAAGCGCAACAACTACTACGCGTAGTCTGGCAACGTAAAGACATAATATTGTGACAGGTTTGGAGCAAGAGCAGGCGCATAAACCGTACATATATCAGACAGGCCTTAAACCCGCGCGGTCCTCACTATACATGTACCAGACAAAACAAATATGCTATTACTTCGGACCCTAAATACTACGACACTGTTCTCGGTCGTAGGTTTTACTTGTGAAGATACCAGTCAAACAGCAGTCTTGACTACCAAACTTTCCTTCTTAAACATATTCAGCACTGCCATGGTGTTGTACGAGTACTGCCCAGATATGGATGAACAGTTGAAGACAGGTTGTTTGTGTCAAAGAGAGGCAACATGTATTACTGCAAAAAGTATCAACTGCATCTTAAGCAATGAACAATATTTCAATGAACAGTTTGTTGACCAAGCCACATAACTACTAGCACGCTACCACGTTTCTGCCCACCCCGTACTAAGAATACGTGTGGCACTGCTACAAACAAGTTATTACCATTTAAGCTGGTGCGACCCCAGGCGATGAAGATGTCCTTCTCCCGGCGGTCCAGGTGATGATGGCGCAGTGGCCCCGGAAACGACGTCCCAGCAGCCCCAATCGATGATGATGTTCAATTACTCCAGAAGCGATATTCCAGCAGCCCTAAATCGATGATTAGGTCCAATGACTCCAGAAGCGATATTCCAGCAGCCCTGAATCGATGCTCATGTCCAGCTTCTCCAGAAGCGTTTTTCCAGCAGCCCTGAATCGATGACGATGCCGTAATCCCAGAAGACGTTCTCCCCCGGTGATCCCAAAACACATTATGCTGTGGACCGATCCCGAACGACACTTCGGCGACCCCACGATGCTACTATTGCAGTGACTCCGGAAGCTCCGGCGGTCCCATCGAGCAGCAGTGCTGCAACGACTCCGAAAGTTGCGATTTTCGGCAATCCCACAGGCTTGTGTTTGCAGCAACCCCGGAACGTCTTCGCGACCACTCCGCGTTCAGGAAGCTCCTGGCCGTGATAACACCCGGCGGCGTATGGTTTTGTAGATGGTAGTACTGTGGCCCGATCCCGGAGGGAGTATCTCCGGGGATCCCACTTAATTTTGCCGCGATTCCAACAACGGCGCTCCGTCAATCCGGCGATGAGCGACCCTGGGCGATACGAAGCCCCAGCGGTCCACGCGACGATATTATGATGATGATGATGATGATGATAATGGCGATCCCAGGCAATGATTATGTTGCTTTAGCGATCCCAATAGGTAATCCTTCTTGCTCCGGGGATTCATGCGCTCTTAAACTGGACGCCCGCAGTCCAGTTGTCGTCGAACTTGGTGATCGGCTCGGTCCTCGTCGTTAATTGCGCCGCGTGTTCTTGTGCTTGACAGGCACGGCGACGCCGCTGTTGTACGATCTTGTCCTCCCGCATTTCCCGTACCCTCGGTTGACGTAGACTCGCCTTCCCTCACGACAGACGTACTCTTGACGTCCATGCTGGAACCGATTACGTTGGCCGTGACGTTGGATACCATTTTCGCACTCCTCGTACTTGAAACTTGATTACTATGTTTTGTGCAGCAGAACGGCCCGCCGGCGCAATCGTAGTACGACGATTCTGAGAACATTGCAGCAGGTAGGTCCCTGTAGAAGTACGAGTACGTTGCAGCAGCACAGCAGCCGCTCCAGGCGAAGATGACTTTGGCAGTGCTACGGGGAGGTAGACCTTGTTCTTCGTAGCAGAAGCTCCTCGAAGACAATGATGATCAATGATGTACTGCGGAGAAGCCCACAGCAGGACCTGGTCTCTGCTGTATGTACGAGTACGTAGCAGCTCGGAACTCAGGCCTAGTGCTTTTACTGGACGACCCGATGAACCGCAGCTCTACGCAAAGCGCCAAACACACCGAGGCTCATAACCTGTTGGTAGACGGCGTCCGCTCGTGGCATTGTGGTGGACGTGCTAGTCCAGAGGCTTGGCGCGAGCCGCCGTCAGGCGTGCTCGTCAGCTTCTCTCGGAAGCAATGTATGATGTTACAGCGAAGGCGCTCTCTGGGCCAAGATCAAGTTGAAAGAAAATATCAGACAGAGCTGAGAAAATTGGTTGTGCGCTTGGCGGGTGCAACCAGCCTCAACACGTTCGGCTCTACGGCTAGATGTATTGTCTATCGGGTGGTTCTACTGAACGACCCATAGCAACGTTCCACGGATGCTTGCTCGTGACATTCCCACGTACGACGTACTGTTCTCAAGAACGCTACCCTTCCAGACGTCCAACGTCGAACAGTTTCTAGATGCCCCGCATAGCTTCTTAGAATGTTCATTTTCATATTCCGCCGCACATCCACGGCTGTACTGATACCAAGTATTATCCGTACGTGCATTATTCAGCGCACCCTTGCTTCAGTAGCACTCCATGCTGCTGCATATTGACTAGATAGATAGGCTGGTACATACACCTCTACTAGTATTCCTGTTACTCCCGATCAGCGACTTAGTAGGCTACTGGTTAGTGCTGCTGTAGAAAAGTGCCTACATCAACATAGTAATCCCGTGTTTTTTTTTAATAGAAATTCAATTCGTTGGCAGGTGCGTTGTACCAGGTATACCGTATGCCTGTCGCGTAGCACGCAAGGTGTAAAACTCCTGGGGCAAACTTCCGAGCCAACGTTCTTCCCTACAAGGTCGACGCGCACACAACGAAGATGCCGACTTTGGAAAGAACTCGTCAAACTATTGACATAGTCCCATCGCTCTGTTTCTGCTGAAATTCCCTCGATGTCGAGAAAATCGGACTGGAAGTGCGTCCAAGGGAATGCGTTGTCCTTGCGGGATATTATGTTTTTTTTTGTCGAAATGAAATGTACTTACTACTTCGTACTGTAGTTTTTTCAGTGTCGGCTTTTTCGTCAGGTATTCAGCTGCTTATGTTAGGAATTGTTTAGAACAGGAGTACCGGTGCTTTCCTCGCGGGCATATAAATAAATACACCCTCTCTCTGTCGTATGAATATACAGTGCATCAGGTATGTACAACACCTGAAACAAAGGAGAAGCATACAGATAAAGCTGTCAGGAGTAGTACCGAAAAAGGATAAGCAACGACTTTACCTATATATACTTCGTATATGTAATATGTATATAGCACCCTTTTTTTTAAATGCAGGCCTGGGATGATTGCATCTCCGAGACGAATTTCTCCAAAACATGCAAGGAGGGTGCACACGACGAAAACTGATCTCGCCGAGATCGTCCCATCATAGACGCATCGCTCTGCGCTTCGCACTCTCTCCGATGTCGATAAAATCTGCTTGGGAATTCGTCCGACGGGGAGGGGGGTGTTATCTTACAAATAGTATATCACCCGTGTAATACGGTAGTCCATACTATTGCGGGGGGACATAGTAAATAGAACCTACGGTAAACGCAAAAATCTATATATTTACCTAATTTTACTCAAAAAAATTGGTTCAATTATATATGGCTCTCCGTCATAGTCAAGTATTTGATGGGTTGATAATGTGGGTTTTCAATATCGGCTTATTATGGATGAGATATTCAGCCGTTAGTTCATGCTACACAACAGAACGCTCGATGACGGAGAGGGGGGGGGCGGGGGGGGTTCTCTTGCTAATGGTACTACCCGTCCGTGTGATACAATACTAGTCCACGCTACTGTACGTAATAAAGCAGTGTATTTCAAGGGTTGGGAATATACGTTTTTCAACATCGATCGGCTTAGTATACTAAGCCGATCGATGTTGAAAAACGTATATTCCCAACCCTTGAAATACACTGCTTTATTACGTACTCGGCAGGGTATTCAGCTGTTCATGCCAGAAACAATGATCAGAACTAAAAAAGTACAGGTAGGTGCTCTCGTCATACATACGTGTATGCTATGATACTCGCTGTCATGCGTGATATGAATAGAATGGTGTGCGCCCAGGTGTACTTCAAACCAAGGAGAAACGCATACAACTGTTGTTGTCAGGTGTCGTACCGAAAAAGCGCAGTGGCTCGCAAGTAAGAGGTGGGTCGGACAAAAGGCGCCCGGGATGGCAATAGAACACCGAAGGATGGATGAAACCCACCGTGGCCACAACATCAATCAAGCAAGTAGCGCACCGAATATTCTCAGGATAGTTACAACAGCAGCAACTAACTGTTGTTGTTGCTGTTTTTTGCTGATCGTATGATAGAATATGCAACCATATTATTAGATGCAACCATAATATTTGGTTCACAGGATATTGTTCACGGTATTGCTATTAATAGTTACGCTGGTGCTGGTGCTGTTGCTGCTGCTGTTGCTACCGGCTGTAGAAAACCCCAAGGTGCAGTCCACCATTAAAAAGGGTTGAGATTATCTGCAAAGAAAGGGTTTCTACCCGCGATTATTCGTGCAAGAATGGATGACATGGCCGTGGTTTTGTTAGGTAGCACCGGAGGTTCCACGAGTAGTAGTAGTGGTAGTAGTGTGGATCGGGCGTGTGTGTGATACGCCTAGGGAACCGCTATAGGAGCGCGGGAGGAGTCTACTCTGCCGACTTGCTGGTCGCGAATGAATGTATTGCTGTTTTGTTCTATCTGTATTTTCAAGCTCGGGCTGCACTCAGAACCTCCTCGACAACGTCGGAATATCCGAAGAGGGGCTGCATACACCGGGCTCCTTCTTCTCGTGTTGATACCTGGATCCGCAATGTTCGTCGCATTCCACCACATATGGTATCGTAGAGATATACCAGGTATCAAGTAGCATCCGAGACAACGCAGGCGCAACTTATTTCGCCAATTCGTGGCGGTCAGCGCAGACGCCACGCTCTATATTGTATAAAAAAAAAACACCACCGTTTTCTGTGGCGTATACGTAGTTAAAAAACATCGTTTGGAATCTCAACCTGGACCGCGCGAGAAAACGTGCGCTCTGTAGTCCGAATATTCCCTGGGTAGCTAAATTGCCCAAAGAGT
>MEHQ01001700.1:261986-275158 GCA_008828725.1 Saccharina japonica | reverse complement strand
CTGCGTCCTTTCTTTTTCTTCCTTTATTTATTCGTCTTTTTCTCCTTTTTATCTGTTTTTTTTCCCGGGCATTTGTTTTTTGCTGTTCGCCTTTCTTCCATCATATTACTCTCGACGTGAATGTAAGGACCGTTCGATATTCGTAGTTGTACCCCAACGGTCCTTGCATTTCCGTGCAGTGTGGTACCAGGTATTACTTACTTACGTACGTACCGGTACTCATTTTCTTTTCGGTCTTTTGTGTTTTTTTTCTCTCAATTTCTCCCTCTCATATATTAGATCGAAGTATTACACTCAGCTAGCAAAGATGACCTTCGACGAAATCCTCGAGCTCACAGCTGTTGTTGTTGTTTTTTTTTTTTTAATATTGTGTTCTCCTGTTTCAATGTATGTATATGTTGCTTGTCTTTTTTTCACCCGCTCCGTCTCGAAAGGGATGCGTGGTCAATGGCCAAATGGCTCTTACGGGGTACCATAGTAAATAGGAACAAACTGTTACTAATAGTAAAAATAGGTACGGGTAAACATGTAGGTTTTAGTGTGTACCGTAGGTTCCCTATTTACTATGGCATCATTAGCCCACCCCGTAATAAGCCAAGCAACAAATGAGTACCCCCCCCCCCCGCCTCAGAGGCGGTTCTTAGCAGGATGCGGCTCACCCTCCATGCGACTCGCCCAATACCTCACGGCGCTTCGCGCTTGGTGCAAAGGTATGTCTGCCTGGTTGGTGAAAACCCAACGTGCTCCGTCCCGGCATTGTAGGGATGCGAGGGAGGGTCTATGGTCATACGACTACGGCCGTGCACGATATGAGTACACCCCCCCCCTCCGCGCCTCTTTGATAATACAAACCCGTAAAAGCAGAAGCTGGAGAGCGAGCCGTTGGAGTACGAAGACCCAAACGAGGGGGTCGCCATGGTGCCCATGACCCACGACGACAGCGGCTCCTCAGAGGTGCGGATGGTGTATATCATATCGATATCGTATCGATATCGTATACCAGGTGCATCCATATATGATAAGTCTACTGCTGTATGAAGAATTGATATGATTTCTATTAATAACATACTTGTATCAATATTTTATGATACAATATCGGATGCCGGTAAATAATATCGGATGCCGGTAAGTACGTTTAAAAAAAAAAGCATGATATCATATATACGATGTCGGTCGCCCAGCACGTAAGCATATCATTTTTTCATGGATCGGTGCATACGATATCGATAATCGGTACCATCGGGAAGTACATAAACTTCCACGATACGGTATGATATCGGTTTGCCGGTAAAAGTATACACGATACCATTTTGTTATGATAACAGATCGGTTGCCGGTAAAAGTATACCTGGTACGAGTACGATACCATTTTTTTATGATAACATATCGGTTGCCGGTAAAGTACATACATGAAGAAAATGGTGGATATGATATAATACGATATATCGTTTTTTTATGATTACATACCGGTTGCCGGTAAAGTACATACATGAAGAAAATGGTGGATATGATATAATACGATATATCGTTTTTTTATGATAACATATCGGTTGCCGGTAAAGTACATACATGAAGAAAATGGTGGATATGATATAATATGATATATCGTTTTTTTATGATTACATACCGGTTGCCGGTAAAGTACATGCATGAAGAAAATGGTGGATATGATATAATACGATATATCGTTTTTTTATGATAACATATCGGTTGCCGGTAAAGTACATACATGAAGAAAATGGTGGATATGATATAATATGATATATCGTTTTTTTATGATTACATACCGGTTGCCGGTAAAGTACATACATGAAGAAAATGGTGGATATGATATAATACGATATATCGTTTTTTTATGATAACATATCGGTTGCCGGTAAAGTACATACATGAAGAAAATGGTGGATATGATATAATACGATATATCGTTTTTTTATGATTACATACCGGTTGCCGGTAAAGTACATACATGAAGAAAATGGTGGATATGATATAATACGATATATCGTTTTTTTATGATAACATATCGGTTGCCGGTAAAGTACATACATGAAGAAAATGGTGGATATGATATAATACGATATATCGTTTTTTTATGATTACATACCGGTTGCCGGTAAAGTACATACATGAAGAAAATGGTGGATATGATATAATACGATATATCGTTTTTTTATGATAACATATCGGTTGCCGGTAAAGTACATACATGAAGAAAATGGTGGATATGATATAATACGATATATCGTTTTTTTATGATTACATACCGGTTGCCGGTAAAGTACATACATGAAGAAAATGGTGGATATGATATAATACGATATATCGTTTTTTTATGATAACATATCGGTTGCCGGTAAAGTACATACATGAAGAAAATGGTGGATATGATATAATACGATATATCGTTTTTTTATGATTACATACCGGTTGCCGGTAAAGTACATACATGAAGAAAATGGTGGATATGATATAATACGATATATCGTTTTTTTATGATAACATATCGGTTGCCGGTAAAGTACATACATGAAGAAAATGGTGGATATGATATAATACGATATATCGTTTTTTTATGATTACATACCGGTTGCCGGTAAAGTACATACATGAAGAAAATGGTGGATATGATATAATACGATATATCGTTTTTTTATGATAACATATCGGTTGCCGGTAAAGTATACATGAAGAAAATGGTGGATATGATATAATACGATATATCGGTTGCTGCAATGTATATAAATCTGTATCTACAGGAAGAAGACTCTGACGTGGATGACAAGACAAGTGCTGAGAGCAGCGACAGCGGGTCAGACTTCAGCAGCGACATCTACAGCCTGACGCTCAACGAGGCTGGGCCCGAGATGGTCGTCCTCGGGACCCTCCGCAAGGTGTGTGCGTGCGTCGCGGGCGGGAAAGGGATCATCGATATACATGCCCGCGAATCCCCGTGTGCTCCGCCCCGGCATTGTAGGGATGCGAGGGTCTGTGGTCGCACGACTACCGCCATGCATGACATGAGTATGGCCATACGACGACTACGGACATGCATTAATATCGAGTAGTCTAGAAAGGGATGCGTGGTAAATTATCAAACGACTATTAAATAGGGCGAACAACGAATGAGTACGCTCCCCCCCCCCCCCACATACATGAAGAAAATGGTGGATATGATATAATACGATATATCGTTTTTTTATGATTACATACCGGTTGCCGGTAAAGTACGCCCCACCCCCCCCCCCCCCAACCTCCTCACTCCCCTTATAATAACCCCTGATAAAAAAAAAACACTTCAATTTTTTGCCAGGACGACATTTTCGGAGTGGTGCCCTTCCTCCTGGCGAAGGATGGTGTGGCGCCCAAGTCCGGCTTGACGTTCACTGCTAAGGACGCGATCACCGTGGCCTTCTCCATCGACTGCTCCGTTCTCAAGGTATGCTGTTGCTTCTGGTGGTGGTGGTGGTGGGGGTGGGAGTGGTGGTGGTGTTGGGTGGTGGTGGTGGTTGGATGAGGTGGGTGTTGTTGTTGTTGGGTGTTGTGGTCGTTGTTGTTGTTGTTGGGTGTTGTGGTCGTTGTTGTTGTTGTTGTTGTTGCTGGGTGTTGTGGTCGTTGTTGTTGTGTTTGTTGTCGTTATTATCGTCGTTATTGTTATCGTTGCTGCTGTTGCCGCTGCTGTAGGAGTAGTAGTCCTGCACCACCATTATTGCCGCTACTACAGTAGCACTCTACTCGCGCTGCTGCTGCTGCCGCCGCTACTACCATTTCTACTACTACCACTGCGCTGCCGGTACTGTACTCGTATAAGTACGGAGCTAAAAGTGCATGGGCCCTTTACACACCAGCAAGGCAGGCGTAGGTAGTACCGTATTCATTTTTTTTTTCTTCCTAACCCCCCTCCCTTCTCCCGTTTTTTTTCCGTTCGTTTTCCCTCGTCCGACCTGTGTTTCCTTCCCCTCCATCCCCTTCCCTCTGATTCTCTTTTGTGAAACCCCCTCTCGTTTCTGAATTGTACTGGACGGAATTGAATTGAATCGAACGGGAAATAATGTTTATCGATTGTTCTTCTATGTTGATTTAATTTATTTTGAAATAATGTTTTTTTTGTGATAAAAGGCGGACATCCTGAAGCCCAAGAAGGACATCACTGCGGCGTTCCACAAGTACCTGGCGGTAATCTTGGGAGAGAGGACCGAAGCGGCAGAGGACGCCATGTTCACGCGCAAGGTGGGTACCGCTCCTCGCAAACCTCTCCGCATCAAGTACCATTACTCATACATACAATACGTAAGCCCTTTCGAAATTTACCTCTGGAAATTACCTCCGGAAATTACCTCTTTTTGGGAATTACCCCGTTTTGAAACTGCTCTCACGTTTCGGGGTCAAAATCACTTCAATCCAGGGTTAACCCCTTAAGAACCGGTCCCACGTTCCCGCGTTTTAGGGGACAAACTACTTGGAATTAGTGTGGGATCATAAATTTTGCGGTTCTGAAAGGGTTAATTACTTCTGTTTGCAGCAGTGTAAATACGTAAAATACCTGTGCAAAAACCATGCGCCTAATGGTCATTTTGAGACCCCAAAACAAAAACGTGTTGAAAAATAGTGAGCCTCGGCCACACACATGTTCCCTCGCCCCTCCCCCCCAACCCCCTCCGCCCCCGCCCCGCCCCCATCCGTCTATCCAGGTCCAGGAGAAACGACTGGAGACGGCGCGAGAGGAGGAGAAGATGCTCGAGGCACAGAGGCAGTTGGAGGAGGAGCAAGGCCCCGGTGCGGACAAGGATGCCGTCAAGGCTTCCAAGAAGGCTGTTGAGACAATTACCGACGACCAGGTTCGATTTTGATTTTGTTTTTTTTTGGGGGGGGGGGGAAGAGTAGTAGTAGTAGTAGTAGTAGTGGTAGTGGTAGTGGTACCGGTAGTCGTAGTCGTAGTCGTCGTAGTCGTAGTAGTCGTAGTAGTCGTAGTAGTCGTAGTAGTCGTAGTGGTCGTAGTCGTAGCAGAGGCAGGAGCAGGAGCAGCAGCAGTAGCAGTAGCAGTAGTAGCAGTAGCAGTACGATTATACGATAAAACTACTGCTGCAATAATAAGTATGCACTTGGGCAGTACCGAAACGCGGATAGTAAAACAATAAATACGTGACCCCTCTCCCCCCCCCCACTCATTTGTTGGTCTTGTCCGGACAACGGCGAGAACAGGAAGTGCGCAACAAGTTCAACTTTTCAGCGACAGAGCAGGTGCTCAAGGAGTTCAAGGGCCGGTACACGTACTTCGACACCGACGACCAGAAGGTGCGACCGTTTGCAATGCACAGCAGTGAATAGTACCTGGGGGTATATATATCAGGGTTTCATGTTTACGGTGGCGTCTGCAGAGGTCCAAGGTTTTAGTGTATACGTGCGATCGAAGTTGTCACGCACACCTTGCGTAGATGAGTTGGGAGGAATTTTCCGATCTCGCAGCTGACCTCCCAGCCTCCCTCCCCTCCCCTCCCCTTTGCCTTTTTTGTGTTGACTTGCTACCCCGCAGGAGGTGAGCGTGGACGGGAAGTTCTACATCACCGACCACTACTTCGCGTTCAGCGCTACGAAGAAGCTGGACCTGAACCGAATGAAGATCAACAGCGAGTTCCGAGACGTGATGCGACACGACGAGGTCATCACCATCAAGCGTCACCCCAAGTCGGTCAAGGGTGTGGTCTTTACCGACATTGGACAGGTCGGTCGGTCGGTCGGTAGTGATGTCGGTCGGTCGGTCGGTAGTGATGTCGGTCGGTAATATGGTACATAGCCACCCCAAGTCGGTCAAGGGTGTGGTCTTTACCGACATCGGACAGGTCTGTCGGTCGGTAGTTATGTCGGTCGGTAATATGGTATATAGTCACCCCAAGTCGGTCAAGGGTGTGGTCTTTACCGACGTCGGACAGGTCAGTCGGTCGGTAGTGATGTCGGTCGGTAATATGGTATACAGCCACCCCAAATCGGTCAAGGGTGTGGTCTTTACCGACATCGAGCAGGTCGGTCGGTAGTGCTGTCGGTCGGTAATATGGTATATAGCCACCCCGAGTCGGTCAAGGGTGTGGTCTTTACCGACATCGAACAGGTCGGTCGATCGGTAGTGCTATCGGTGGGTAATCTGGTATATAGCCACGCCAAGTCGGTCAAGGGTGTGGTCTTTACCGACGTCGGACAGGTCAGTCGGTCGGTAGTGATGTCGGTCAGTAATATGGTATATAGCCACCCGAAATCGGTCAAAGGTGTGGTTTATACCGACATCGAGCAGGTCGGTCGGTCAGTACATAGTGATATCGGTCGCTATGTGGTATATCCTGGAAGCCACCCCAAATCGGTCAAGGGTGTGGTTTTTACTGACATCGAACAGGCCGATCGGTCGGTAGTGAGATCGGTCGGTCGGTATATATAGCCACCCCAAGCCGGTCAAGGGTGTTGTATGAATGTGAGTACCCACAGCTGTCCTTGCATTTCCGGCCAGAGTGGAAATGGGAGGAGAGGGAGGGTTGGGCGGGGGGTGCGGGGCTCATGGTGTTGCTTGTCTTTAGAATTTGATCTCCACATATGCTCACGCAGACTCCCTTTTTCGAGATGTCCTGAGCGGTTTGGTGGGCGGGGGGGGGGCGGGGGGTACTCGATATTGATGCATGGCCGTAGTCGTAGGTTATAAGGCGGAGTACCGGGTCGCCTGCTACTTTTGTTTTCGTTATACAGAATACTTAAGAGGATGGATACTCGTGGTTTTTCGGTAATAGTCAGGAGCCACCGGCATGTTGCCATCCGTACGCACTACCTGGTATATTGTTGGTTGTTGTTGTTGCCTTCGTAGATTGTTGCTGATACCATGTATCTCGTTCTGACCCCCCCCCCCCTCTCCTCCCCTCCCCGCCTGCCTACTCGTTTCGACGGACGCAGGGGCGCAAGATGATGCAGCTCAAGAAGGAGTCGGACAGGGAGAGGTTGTACGTGGAGTGCACCGCGCGGTGGAAGAGCGAGGACGAGGTCACCTCCCGCGAGATGCGCAAGGTTCTTCGCCGCAAGATGACGCGCCTTAGCGTCGACCACCTCAACCAGGTAAAAGCCATTAATTTCACTCCCTCCCCTTTTTTACCCCTTCTCTCCCCCTCTCCCTTGCTTTTCCCCCCACTATTACGGGGGACCATAGTAAACACTAGTAAATAGGACCAAATATTGTTAGTAAAAATAGGGAAGTATATAGGTTTTTGGGTGCAACGTAGGTCCTATTTACTTTTGTCTCCCCGAAATATTAAATCGTACGGGGTGGGCACATGTAGTAAGAACCCACGATGGACCCAAAAACCAAGGCGTCCCCCTTCATGTGTAAACCCTATATTTGTGTCTGATTACTATTGTAAGTATTTCCCCGTGGAATGCTATTAATGCTCGACCATATCTGGTACCATTTCCATTACATTGCAACGGAAATATCGGATAGATCGATGAACTGCACACACATACCCGTTGGATGGGCGTCCAACGTATATGTATATATATATATATACCTACGCTCTCATTTCTCTAGCAAAGCAAATTAGTACGACCTACGTATCACTTTTGTTCGCTTTTTTCCGTTCGCTACTTTAGGGCCCGTCCAACGTATATATATATTTGAAAAAATTAAAAAACAGATATATATACCTAACACTATCATTCCTCTAGCAAAACACATGTATACGACCAACGTACCATATTTGTTTGTTTTTTTTTCGTTTGCTACTTTAGGCGGAGACTATGACCCAGAAAGGGATCGGAGCCCTGATGACTGATATGAGCGAGCGAGAGAAGAAGACGCTGTTCGCCGGCAGCGTGCCGATCGGGCTCAACCGCAACCAGGTCGTGATCGGCGAGCTGAACTTCAACGACAACCTCTACCTCTTGTGCACGGGCATCGTGCGGGTGCAGCGAGTGAAGGTGACGATTTTGTGTTGAAATAGATCCGTTGAGTTTTCGATGGTTGGTTGATTGGGGAGTTTGGTGGGTTGGGTGGTTGGGTGATTGAGCTCGGGTGCCGTGCGGTTGCAGTGCGTGAAGGTGATGAGCTTGAAATATGTCCGTTGGTTTGGTCGTTTCGTGTGTTGGCCGCGCGGGTACAGTGAGTGAAGGTGATGAGCTTGAAATATATCCGTTGGTTTGGTCGTTTCGTTTGTTGGCCGTGCGGGTGCAGTGAGTGAAGGTGATGAGCTTGGAATGTATCCGTTGGTTTGGTCGTTTCGTTTGTTGGCCGGTGTTTTTTTTGGTGGGTGGATTAGTTGGTTGGGGTGTTATGGTTGGTTCGTTGTACTACGTGTTTTTGGTTGGTTGGCTTGTTGGTTAGTTGGTTGACGACGGGCATCATGCGGGTACGGTGAAGTGAATCTGGCGAGAGCTTGAAATAGACCCGTTGGTTGTTGTCGTTGTTTGTTATTAATAGTAGGACGTTGGTTGGGTTGGCTTGTTGGTTTTTGCTGGTTTGGTGTGGTTTATAGGTGAATGGTTTGGTTGGTTGGTTGGTTGGTTGGGAAGGCTGGGTTTCGGATTGTGTTGGTTGGATAGTTGTTTGGTTTAAAACGTTCTTCGAAATATGGTTTTAAAAAAAAACTTCTACGTAGAAGAATATAATTGATTTGACACTTGAACTGTTTTAACAGGCACCGCCTACCCCCCCTTGCAATGCATTCCACACATCGGACAGATGGTTTACAGATAGATCATCTTCAGATAGATGACCCTAACCTGCCGTTCTGATATCTTGTGCAGGATCTGTATAGTACAGATCCAGACCAGGAAACATCCCCCATTAATATAATAGATCATGCAGGTTATACGGCTCCCACCCGGCAACATGAACTAGATCATACAGATCAGGAAGTGGAAATTATCTATATGATCTGTCCGTGAGATGTGCGCAAGCACTACTAATAGTTGGCGTTGCTTTGAACTATACCTGGTACGCAAGAATAGACGCTGACCATAGAGCCACCCCCCCATCAAAATTGCATGGCATAAGTATCATAGCCCCCCCCCCCCCCCCCCCCTCCCCACCACCCCCCCCCCCCCCCCAAAAAAAAAAACCCAACCTCAACGACAACAACTATAGGACGTGAAACCATACAACGTTACGCACTTCATTCGGACTTTCTGCTAAATCCAGAGTGTGGACGCCCCCCCCCTCATACGATACCGCCTGTATTTTGTGGAAAACCAGGAGCACGTGTCTAACGTCCTCGACAGCGGCAAGGCTATGGACCGCGTGGTGTTCCAGGAGATTCACTCGGGAGAGATTTTCGGCTTCGATTCTTTTCTTACTGGGGCACCAGCCTACAGCTCAATCGTCGTCGATTCGGAGAAGGCCGTGGTAAGTCTCCACGAGATAAATACACTGCTTGTATAATACAAAAGTTTGTTGAAATTCGGTTGAAATTCGGTTTTAAGTGTTTGGTTCGGTTTTAAATGTTTGGTTATACACTGCTTGTATAATACAAAAGTTTGTTGAAATTCGGTTGAAATTCGGTTTTAAGTGTTTGGTTCGGTTTTAAATGTTTGGTTAAAATTCGATTGAAAATTGGTCGAAAGTCGGATGAACAATTACGTAGTCGGTATATATACTGTTAATGTGGTACAGTAGGGTGAAAATTCGGTTGAAAATCGATTTAAAAGTTGGTTGTAATTCGATAGAAAACTGGTTGGAAGTCGGATATATATATATGAGTCGCGGGTGAAGTTTATTGAAATTCGGTTGAAATTCGATTTTAATGTCGGTCAAAGTTCGATTGAAAAGTGGTTGAAAGTCAAGTGAACAGTCGGTATAAATTCTGCTGTATATGTCGTCCGTTGAAATTCGATTTAAAGTTGGTTATAATTCGATTGAAAATTGGGTGACAGTCGGGTATGAGTCGGTTGAAGTCGATTGAAAGTCGGTTAAAATCGGTTGAACGCCAGCTAAATCGGTTAAAAGTCGGTGGAGCATCCGTTAAAATCCGTTGAAAGCCAACGTAAATGGGTTCGATAAAGTCGGTTGAGGTTGGTTGAAAGCCAGCTAAATCGGCTAAAAGACGGTGAAAAGTTGAAGTCCGTTGAAAGCGGGTTAAAGTTGGATGAAAAGTCAATTTAGTGGGTTATAAACGTCGGTTGGAAACCAGGTAAATCGGTTAAAAGTCGGCGGAACGTCCGTTAATTCCGTTGAAAGTGGGCTCAACAGAGTCGGTTGAGGTCATTGAAAGTCGGTTGAAAGCCAGCTAAATCGGTTTTTAAAGTCGGTGAATCGTCCGTTAAAGTCCGTTGCAAGTTGGGTAGAATAAAGTCGGTTTTTATGTCGATTGAAAGTCGATCAAAAGTCGGTTTGAAAGCCAGCCAAATCGGTAAATAAAAGTCGGTGAACTGGAACGTCCGTTGAAAGCGGGTTAAAGTCGGTTGAAAGTGGGTTAAAAGTCGGCTGAACGTCAGTTGTAGTCGGTTGAAAATCGGTTGAACATCGGTCGGTCTGTTCGTGTTTTTTTTTTCATCTACCCCACCCGCCCCAACACGTACGTACAGCTCGGCCGTCGTCACACTGCTGAGAAGGGGGTGATCATTCATTCTCCTCGAGGAATATTATTTGGTTGAAGTTCGATTCAAAGAGTCGCAAGCTGGTGAAAATCGGTTAGAAAGTCGGTTATATTGCTTGGGCTGTTCGTTTTTTGTTTCCGTCTACGTAGGTAATATAAATATACCTCCCGCCTATTGCACGTAGTACAGCTCGATCGTCGTCAATTCGGGCAGGCGGTGGTTGTATATAACTATAATAGTTTCCACGCGGAAGATAAATGACATAAACACATAAACTGCTGTTTTCGTCGGTTGATTGGTTGGTTGATTGTTTATTTGTCCATTTTGTTCGATGGTTGGGTTGCTCCATCTGTGTCAAATCGTTTGTTTTGCTGGTTCGTCTGATTGTGTATATACTGCGGTACCAGGTATTATATATACCAGGTACTGATGCATCTTTTGTTTTGATTATTTTTCTGTTGTTATTCATGGTTACGTTCCTTTGTTCCGTGTTTTTTTTGTTAGTATTTTCTTCATTTGTTCTTTGGTGTTTTGTTGTTTCTCTTCATTTGTTATTGTTGTTTCGATACACAGAAATATGCTATACCTGGTGCAATATGTACATGTACAATAGTTTATTTGCTACCTCGGTATTTTGTTTTGTTATAGTGTGTTACGTTTGTTGATTTACGTATTTGTTAATTTATTCTTCCATAGTTTTGTTCATCTATTCGTTCATTTTGTTGCTTGTTACTCGTACTTTTTGTTCATTTTTTTTTCTGTAGTTGCTTGTTTGTTATTCATTCAAACCTACAGGTACGCAGTATTTCTACGTGTTACTTACTTGTTGCTCTTTGTTTTTGGTCATATGATGTAGGTGTCCAATCGTTATTGATCAGCGTAGTTCTTCACGCTGTTTTGTTGATGTGTTCCTTTTATTGGTATCATTTAAAATTATTATTTTTCGCCGATTTATTTTCATGCTCGTTTTCTATTCTATTCGTCCACTTAAATTGTGTTGCTGTGTCACCCCATATTTTCGGCCTGTTGTCTTGGCGCAGGTTCGGTCCTGCACGAAGGACCAGATCGTGGCAAGGCTCAGGGAAGACCGCAAGCTGGCAGCCAAGTTTTACCGCATCGCGGCAGTGAGCATCGCCTCCCGACTCGCCGAGATCAGCCCTCTCGACATCTACCTTTAGACACGTTTTCATTTATTTCGACACTTTTTTCGACTATATTTTCCTGGCTGGGTGTTCTTTACGGGGAGGGAGGGGGTGGGGGCGTCGGGAAAGAAAGGGAGGGGGGGGGGGGGGGGGAGGGAGGGGGGGGGGGGGGGGGAGGGAGGGGGGGGGGGGGGGGGAGGGAGGGGGGGGGGGGGGGGGAGGGAGGGGGGGGGGGGGGGGGAGGGAGGGGGGGGGGGGGGGGGAGGGAGGGGGGGGGGGGGGGGGAGGGAGGGGGGGGGGGGGGGGGAGGGAGGGGGGGGGGGGGGGGGAGGGAGGGGGGGGGGGGGGGGGAGGGAGGGGGGGGGGGGGGGGGAGGGAGGGGGGGGGGGGGGGGGAGGGAGGGGGGGGGGGGGGGGGAGGGAGGGGGGGGGGGGGGGGGAGGGAGGGGGGGGGGGGGGGCCGATTCCGGTCTGTCCCCGGGCGGGGACTCCGGATGTTGAGTTTTGTGAGGAGAGCGCCGAAAGTGTCAGTTTTTTTTTTTTGCTTTTGATTTTTAGACGCAAGTTTTCGGTAACGAAGTTTTAGCATATATTGGTCAAGGCAGAGGAAGATGATATCGCCTTCTGTCTCCCCCCTCCCCCCCCCTGCCACTCTCGAAAGGGATGCCTGGTAAACGGTCAAATTATTAAGGCAAGCAACAAATGAGTTACGCCCCTCCTGCCACCGCCTCTCCCCACATTTCGCGAGGCGTTGTTTTTTTTTTTTTTGCTGTCTTTTTTTTTTTTTGTTTACGTACCTCTTTTTTGTTCTTGGTCCCCGCTGTTGCACGCACCGCTAGTGATGCGAAAGCGTCGCGAGGGAGGATTCGATGTGATTTTCGCGTGTTTGCTTATACCGTAGGATGCCCTTGTGTGTCCTCAGGGGTGCGATTGTGTGTTATTGCCGGGTGCCCTTATGTGTACCGTGGGAAGGCCCTCGTGTGGACCGCGGGAGAGATAGTCCCAGCAAGCGACGGAGGAGAGCGTCCTTCCTTCCTTCCTTTAGCAGTTTTTTGTTTTAGTTAGACTAGCCCCGACCTGCATTAACCCCGCGCGGTGTCGCAGCATTAGTCCCGCCGTGTCGCATTCTGGGAGCCTCGCGAGTAGGGTACCGGTAGAATTCGCGATCTCCCTGCCACTTTAGCACGGTGAACGTTTTGCTGCTCTGCCATATAGCCGCAGGGAGGGAGGGATTTAGTAGAGAGCGGGGTGGTTATGCGGGGGAGGGGGGGATGTACTCATGTCGTGCATGGCCGGAGTCATATGACCATAGACCCTCGCATCACTACACTGCCGGGAGGGTGGCTTGAATGCCTCGAATCGATCGTTGGAGAGGGAGGGGGTGGGGAAGAACGGGTTTCGTCGTGCAGACTCCCGAAGAAAAAAGGCATGCAGAGAACTAGGGAGGGGGGGGAGGGGGGGGGGGGGGGGG
>MEHQ01001700.1:228017-255678 GCA_008828725.1 Saccharina japonica | reverse complement strand
CCTTCCATACTTTCTCGACTACGCTATCCCACCTTATTCCCGCTCGCCCTTTGGTTACTTTCTCTCATACAGCTTTATCAGCTATGGCTGGCAACCTCTTATTTGGTATGTTCTTTACTTTATATTGCCATTTCAACTTACGCACGTCTCTATTTGTCTTAAGTGGGTACATTCCCAGTTCTGCTCTCAATACTGTATTACTCGTCGTACTTGAGCATCCTAGTACTTTTTTAGCTGCTGTCATCTGTACTGTTTCCAGCTGTTTTACGAGCTTCGCGTTCCCTTCCCATACTTCTCCTGCATATTCTAGCTTTGGTACAATCACATTCATCAGTATACATCTCTTAATTCTAGTGTCAAGGTGCGAGTCTGTTAGGACTGCTTCCATCTTGCCTACGTGTGCCTTACCCTTGCCTATGGCTTTATTTATGTGTGCATCCCAAGAGCAATATTTTGAGATATCATCGCCAAGGTACGTATATTGGTCTACGATCGGTAATTCATCTTCTCCCCACTTCCACTTACAAGTTACCGGACTCTCCTTATCTTCGTTACATACAACTACTGCGCACTTTTTTACGTTCGCCGTCACTCTCCACTTCCTGGTGTACTCTAGTGCCTTCTCTATTTGTTTCTGCAGTCCTTCGGATGTTTCTGATATGCACACGAAATCATCCGCAAACATCAATCCTGACACCGTGTCTTCCCCCACCGTGACCCCCTGCGATGCTGCTTCTACTGCTACTATCATGTCATTAATATATACCTTGAATAGGTTAGGTGATAGCGTACATCCCTGTGCAACTCCTTGTAGGATATCAACGTACTTCAATGTCTCCCCGTCCAACATCACAGCACTTCTCGCACACTCCGTCATCTTCTTCATCATTCTCCACATCTTTCCTCTTATCCCTATTTCCCACAACTTTTTCCACAGCCCATTTCTCCATACTGTAGTGTAGGCCTTATGTACGTCTAAAAAGAAACAGTACGTTGTTAGCCCCGCGTCTTTCCTGCCTTGGATTATCTTACCTAATGTGTACACATGGTTAACGCAGCTACGGTTTGGTCTGAATCCTGCTTGCCCTTCGCTAATTTTGTCTTCCTTCTCCATCATTGTTCCCATTCTATCGTTCAAAATCTTACAGAACGTTTTACCTACAGTGCTTGGTAGCGTTATCCCCCTATAGTTACCCGGGTCAGCCTTGTCTCCTTTCTTAAACAAGTTTACTACTACTCCTTCTCTCCATCTCTTAGGTGCGTACTCGTTTTTCCATATCCAGTTATACAACTTAACCATCATGGTAAGCATTCCTTCTCCCCCGTACTTCATAAATTCATTAACTATTTGGTCTGCCCCTGCTGCTTTCTATTCTTAAGTTTAGCTACACACTTCTTTGACTTTTGGGAAGGGGGGCGTGGGAAGCGGGGGGAGCGGGGGGGGGGGGGGGAGTTGAGGGGTAGGGGCCGTGGGAACGGGGAGAGAGGGGGGGCGAGGGAGAGGATGTGAGAAGGGGAAGGGGGGGGGGGGTGTACTCGATATTCATGCATGGCGGTAGTCGCTATGACCATAAACACTCGCATCAGCTACAATGCCGGGACGGGGCATGTCGGATTTTCACCGACCAGACATACATTGCTAGCACCAGCGCGAAGCGCCAGCGGAGGGCGTGGGGGGGGGGGCTACATTTGTTGCTTGCTAAATAATTTGACCATTGACCATGCATCTCTTTTTAGACAATTTAGGACAAAGCAGGGGGGGGGGGGGGCGGCGCATCGGGAGAGGGAGTGTGTGCGTGGGAGGTGGAAGGGAGGGCGGGGGGGGGGGGGGATGGGGGTTATAGGGGGAGGAAAGCATGGAACGATGGATTTGATCAATAGTATGTTACGGTCGGGCGCGCGGCGTTCGCTGCTGAAATATAACGATGATAAGACATTGACGCCATTAGTATCATTATTGCTCCATTTTCTATCTGACAACGCATGGCGCTTTTTCCAATCAGGCCATCCTCGCCTAAAATGGAATCCAGAATACACTGACTTCATAATTCGACGCGAGTCGACGAGGGAAGAAAGGGGCTGCGTGCAGTCTTCTCGCGAAAACAAAAAAAGCAAGGCACGAACCGTTGCGGGGAGGGGGGATAAGAGCCTGCTTTAGTGACCCCCGGATCTGAGTTATTGCCAGGATGGAGAGGGAGAGAAAGAAGAAGGGCGGAGACAATGAAAGGGGATGAATAAAAATGAAAACGAAAACAAAACATAGAGGTTACCAATCAGACCTGAAGACTTGAAAAAACTGTTGTAGACCAAAAACGTAGACTTGATATTAAACGTTGCAGTCAGACAGTGGACGGCGTGAGTGTCGACAACCGAACGCTCAGACAGTGGACGGCGTGAGCGTCGACAACCGAACGCATAGTAGTATATCCTTGGAAGGTCGGTAATTACCTCATAATAGATAGGCAATTAGTCCGTTTTCGTATTTCATGGATGGCGTTCGTACTCGGGGTAATGAAGGCAAAAACTCAGTAGTGGACAAAGCATGATAGTAGATGTTCCTAAGGTAGCTATTTTGGCGCTCCGGTTGGCTAAGGGTATGTTTTACGCGGCTCAATCAACTTGGACTCTTTCCCAGCCACAGCATCCCGAGTCAACCTACGAGGTAGATTATTTCCAAGCTTAGCACCCACGCCGGCCGAGTCGACCTAGAGTCTAACCAAGCACAGTATCCCAGCACTGACCACTGGCATAGGGTTCGGATTGGGGTTAGGGTTAGGGTTCTGGTCGGAGGGTCGGCTTCAGGCGCCAAGCACATACCCCTCGTAAATATCTACTATCAAGGTTTGTCCACCCCTCCCAAGACTACGAATGAACCCTATTAAATACTAACATTCGAGATGGAAGATGTGCCTCCCTGTTCTCCTAGCCCTTGTACCACATTACGGGTACTACTACAGTATACATTTGCCATTCAGCCATGCCCAGCATCACGAACTTCACCGCTGACCACTCAAAAACATCTCTACCTGTTGGAAGGAAGAAAAGTAAGGGGGAATTAAAATATGACGCTGGCTGATATTGACAACACCACTGACCGCTGTTTGTAAACATCGTAACTATATCGGCCGCTTGTTTCATGGGTTACAGTATCGGTTCAATCAAGCTACAGAAAGAGAACACCACTGCAGGTACGTAGGTATTCGACGAAGAATGCCTACCAGGTACGACGTATCTGTTACCAGGTACGTACGTAGCCAAGTTGATTGCGCCGCCCCCACGAAAATACCTTTGTATGCATCCACCTGCTGTACGTGGGTGTACATGCGTACATACATGTATCCCTGTGGTATCATGTGTTCAGATGTGTTTGCAAGTTCGCTGATTTTTGTCGTTTTATTTTTATTTTTATTGAATTCGTTGGCGCGTTTTGGGTCTCTCTCTAAATATCTATATATTTTTCTATATATATTCTGGGGTTCACCAATTCCACCAGGTGGGCGAACGGCCGAAACAAGATCAGCCGAAACCCGAAAAATACCGTATTTTGCCACGGAATTATGGGGGCAACAAAACGGCCGAAAAGAAACAAAACAAAAACAAAAAACAAAACAAAAACGGAAAAAATCGGGAAAAAATGGCGAAAACCGCAAAACAAAAAATCGGTTTTTGCCCTCCCCTTGTATCGACGCTTGCTATAAAATGCTTCGTCCTAAACGCCTTGGTCATGTGGTACTCACATCTGTGCGTCGTGAAAACGGCCAAATTTGGCCGAAATCGGAAACCCCCCCGGCTCCGTCTCGAAAGGGATGCGTGGTCAATGGTTGAATGGCTAAGGCAAGCAACAAATAAGTGCGCCCCCCTGCACCCCCCCCCCCTGCGCGCAAACGCATTGTAGGGATGCGAGGGTCTATGGTCACACGACTATGGCCGTGCATGAATATGAGGTACAACCCCCGCGAATTAGCACTTCGTATTATTCAAACAAGGCCAATCTTGACTCAAATCTTGTTGGAAACATCAGAAGTGCCAGCATTGCACAGTATAATGACTCAGTTTATTTTTATCTCTGCTTGTTTTGTACGGTACCTGGTAGGACATACCAGAAATACCAGCATTTTTTACTCAGTTTTTTGTTTCTCTTTGTACGTACTTGTAAAAAACTTGTATATATATACCTGGTATCAGGTTCTCCTTTCAAGCTTTCCAGCGATGCCGACTTATACCCTCTGGGCGTGTATATAAGGACCGATTTGTTTTATATTAATGTGCAAAAGCTCCCTGTATTTCCGCCAAGGGTGATATGTCAACATCAACGCCGCTCTGAGTGGGGTACGACCTGCACCCCATATAGATTACTTTACGTATGGCACATATATGCCAAGTATATACCTGTAGTAAGTATTCGTATACGGAATGGAGTTAACCCCTTCATAAGAACCGGTCCCACGATTTTGGGGATAAACTACTTGGAATTAGTGTGGGATAAGTTTTGCAGTTCTGAAAGGGCTAAGACACGTGCATGTGTTTTCCGTTCGTTTTCGGTAGTTTTTTTTTTTTTTTTTTTTTTTCTGGGGATGGTTGTGGGTGATCGATGGTGAACCTCGCATCATGCTGCGGCAAACATATACCTATGTAGGTGCATTCAATTCACTACAATATGTCATGGTACAAGCGAGATGCTACTGCCCTGAGTGAGTGGGTGTGCGGGCGGGCATGCTTTGCGTCAGCCCCGGAGCTCTGGCTCGTGGAGGATGCAAAGCAGCCTTGGCCGCTGTCGGGGCTCGAGCCGCTGGTCGCGAAATTCAGGCAAAATGCATATTCCGCCATGAATTTGCAAGGACCGCCCAGCCTTCCCGAGAGAAAGTAATTGAGGGACGTGGTCGGTGACAACCAGGTCGCTCAAGAAAGCGACAGCACAGTAGTAGCATCGGCGGTCAGGCCACGAGAGCGACACGAGCAAGATGCTACTGCGCTGGTCCGAAGGGAGAGGAGAGTTGTGAGCTCCCTCGCCGTAGGCGAGCGTCAGTCCTAGGGGCTGGTGTGGCATCGTCAAACGAGAGGTCACATAGTGAGTGATGGGTCGAAGATACTGCCTGTGCTTCACAGCCCACTCCCACCCCTCGAACGCCCTTTTTCCCGAGCTTACTATCTCCAGCGGAGCCGTGCGTATCTCCACAAGTACATCTATTTTCATGAACACTCCAAAATTTATAATGAACGAATTATAACCAAAAACAATTTTAAGCTCTCATCATTGTCAGATGGCAAACCCAACAACAAGATTCACATTGTATTACTTAAGTGCCCAACTAGTAATACTTCTAGGGCACTGACTGTCACGGGGGGGCATAGTAATCAGGACCGAATAATACTAGTAAAAAAATCTGGAATATATAGGTTTTAGTGTACGTGATGGGTCCTGATTACTACAACAATTACGGGGGAGCATAGTAAATGCTAGTAAATAGGACCTACAGTTGACACAAAAACCTATACATTTTCCTATTTTTACTAACAATAATTGGTCCTAGTTACTATGGTCCTCCGTATAGTATTCGTAGGGTCGCCTAACCCTACTGGTTAAAAACCCTAGCCCTAAGGATATAGAGATGGCTCCTGGATTCGAAAATTGGAACCGGTACCAGTACCGCTTTCGGTGAGGTTTGACCAGTACCGTCCCGGGTTCCCGCGGTACTGGGTATCCCGGGTACCCGGGTTCCCGGGTTCCTCGGGTACCCGGGTATCCGGGTTCCCGTACGTGTACCTGGGGTTACATGTGCATTTTGCTCCACTCTTCTTGTGTTTGAGCGGCGAGAACGGTCCTCAGGCGGGGTGGTGAGGCGTGGTGAGGCGGAAGGTGGGAGGACAAGCCTTCATGTCGTCTCTCTCAATGAATAAAAATGCGAAAGAACCCGGGTACCCGGGTACCCGGGAACCCGGGTACCCGAGATACCCAGTACCGCGGGTAATAAAAATGAAACCGGGACGGTACCGGTACCGACGGTTCCGGGTACCCGCCTCCGGGTACCCGGTTCCCACGAATCCGGGAGCCATCTTTATTCCGCTGGTAGCTGGTAGGGGTCTCGTGTGTGTATGGCGTGTTGTGTGATTAAGGATGTCGAACGATAATCGAGTTCGAGACAATAACAATAATATCGACAAACGAACAAAACTATTCGACACGATCTCGATATTTGTTTGATACGAGATTGAACTCTTCGTTCAGTATCTGCATAATAAACAACGAGATGCCAGGGGATATACAATACATATCCAACGATATTTAGAGATATATGCTTTGAGCCGAAGTATATTCCCGTAACATTCCGTCGACGCATGACTTCTTATATAGTTTGGGATCAATGAGGCCTCTACCTATAGTGTGAAGAATCACCTCGCTTTCTCTGCACAGTCCGGAGGCTTTTTCCACAACCGGGGACACACTTCACGTGTTCCCACTTTTTAGCTTATGATGAGATTTTACACAGAGTATTTGGGAAAGGGGTGGATGAAACGAAAGAAATAATTACTTGAGGAGCTGCGGTACTCTTCTTGTAGTAGACTAAGTAAGTGTGGACTAATTCATGTTGACGAAAAAGGGACACGATAATATCGAAAGTTTCGATTATTTCGATATATTATATCGAAAATTTCATTACGATATCCAACACTATAAGGGCACACAATGGCGTCAAAACATGTTCCCACGTCCGCCACAAGGATCCACATTCCGTCGCGATGTTACTCGATACTCGATACATTTATTTGTAAAAGTTACAAAAAAAAACAGCTGTGAAATCGAGGATTTCGTCGAAACTCATATTTTGCGAGCTGTGTGTGTGATATTTCATACTTCGATCGCGCGTACGTACGGGTTCTATACGTATGTCCACATCATGCAGGATATAGCATCCCATATGTATGTGGGGAGGGCAGAAAATTCTGAAGCTGCAGAATCCAGGGAGTGTGTGTACATATCTTGGATACACCTCTTGGATACACCACCTGTTGGTGGTGGTGGTGGTGGTGGTGGTGGTGGTGGTGCATAATAGCATAAAATCTCCGATAATTACATCGGATCGTTCGTTTTTTTTTTTTCGAATTTCGCGATTTTCACTTCTTCTTCAGCCATGTATTATATGTCCAACAGAAGAAGGAAGGGAGATATATACTATATACCACAGGTACGCACGGTATTACGAGAAGACCATAGTAAATAGGACCAAATATTGTTGGTAGAAATAGGGAAAATATATAGGTTTTTATGTGTACCGTAGGTCCTATTTACTATGGTTCCCCAGTAATAGACGGTTTTGATATTTCAGTTTGTTCTGTTTACCGGTGGGTACCGCACCCGGAATGAATGTAGTACCTGGTAGGCACTATATATGATACTATTTTTTATATGATATTAATAGTCGTATGTATTTTCCTGGTATTTTCGTATGTATGATACAATTCGTATAAATACGTATATATTTTTATTTTTCCTCCTGTGGTGGGTAGTATTTCACTGGTTGTTTCGCCCCCTGAGATACTGGAGCCTGCCTGTCATCATGGATGGGTCATGAACTGCATTCATTCATGGTGGCGCAGAGTTAACGTGAGAGAAATATAAAACAACAATAATAATTAATTACCTGGTTGTTGTTACTTTGTCCCTCTGCGTAACGCGTCTATTATACGTCTCTCCTTCACAATATCGATATCGTATGGGAACAAAAACAAGACATATATATATTAATACCAGGTATACATGAACCATCCGATAATCGATAAGTAAGTACAAAACTGTATTTTTATGTAGTATTGCTATTAATAGGTATGATCATGTCTTTCAGCCAGCAGTGTTGCGATATTACTAGTAGAGAGCAGCAGCACGATGCATGCATGTGATAACCAGGCTATATATAGTAAGCTGAGGCACCATAAAAAACCTGCCTGGTTAGTACCTGTTATGACGCAGACTGACGGGGATGCCATGCAGAGTACCTGTATATGCGACTACGATACTTCGTATACCTGTATATATATATAGGCACGCATATATACCAGGTATATATGGCATATATATGGTGTGATATGTATAAATATCACATATATATATCGAGTCCATTCAAAAAAAGAAATTAGTTCACACATTCACACGCCTATTCATAACCCTCAAGTCACTCTAATAGTTGCATGATTTCACCCACGCTTGCCTCACATAATATTATTTATCACAGCAAAGGTACAGATAGGTCTACGTACGTACGTACTTTCTATTAGTTATTATTTAGTGGAATATCATGACGCAACAAAAACAGAAGTAGTGTAATAAGAAGATAGATGCACTTTAGGTGGAGGCTACGGGCTATACGGTTTAAGAGATCTTGTTGACACAAAAAAAAACACACTACACACTAATTCCAAGTAGTTTTCCCCTCTAAAAACGTGGGTGCGATTTTCAAGGGCTTAAACAGTTAGGATAGTGTTAATAACCCATTCAGAACTGAAAAAAATGTCCCACACTAATTCCAAGTAGTTTGTCCCCCAAGTTCGTGGGACCATTAAGGGGTTCAGGTATTATTGCCTTGAAATATTTCTGAGGCTGGTAAAATTACCCCGTTTCATAGGTACCGTACGTGTGTACCTGGTAGGAATTGTTTCCGTGTTTTTTTTTCTTTCGGAGTGCTTTTGAGTGATCACTGTTGAAGCAAATGCTACAAGTAAGTACACATTGTTAATGACTTCTAGGATAAAAACAGTAATAATATGAGTACGTGATGAGAAGGAAGGGGTCGTAATGTGATCAGATCAGGGTAAGGACACAGGGTATCTCCAGCCAGGCCAGCCTATCTATATTGAACAGGTGCTCGTTGGTACTCACGACAGTAAGGACAGCGAATAAAGTAGACAAAAAAGCTCAAGCCGTAAGCAGGTAGGTACAAAAGGGGGTCGGTTTTATGCAGAGAGCTCTTCTTTTTTCATTCGCGTGTGTGTGTTTTTTTTCTTTCGGAGTGCTTATGAGTGATGAACGTTGACGCTCATGCTACATACACATTGTCGGATGGCAAGGGCAACAATAATAATAACAGAAAAAAATAGGCCAGGCAGGGGATGCTCGTCCGCGTCCCCTAACTAACCTGAGCCTCTCCTTACGACAAGAAGACGAAGAGGTAATTATCGCTTGGCACGTCTTCTTCTGCCTCTCTCGCCTTACCCACAAAAAGAGAAACAACTAACTCGTTATTATCGGGGCCCATCACGTCTTTGGTGGCGACAAACTACTTGCATTTGTTTGGTGTAGGATAAGTTTTGAAGTAACGAAAGCGTCAAAAGGGGGTTTAAGTAACGAAAGCGTCAAAAGGGGGTTTAAATCGCCTGTCTGTGTGTGGCACTCCTCCTCCTCTCCTCGCGCCCGTAGGTCCAGGGTCGGTAATGAATTGTTGCCAGTTAGTCTCCATCATGGCACCATCCATTCGTCATACATACAGCAGGTCTGTATCATCAGGTCTCGGCATGATTTATATACAAATAGCATCATACCTGGTATTATGGTCTGTACAGCGATGTACAATGTCAAGACTCTGTACACTGTCAAGACTCAGGCGCAGACGCAGGCGCAGGCGCAGGCGCGAAGGCAGCATCGCCACCGCCGCCCAGCCCGGCTGTTAGTGCGCCACTATAGCGCACTTATACTGCCCCAACCATCGTGCGAAGGCAGTAGTATATATGTATATATGATGCTGGTATATACATATATCATAGATATACATAGATAGAATAATGGCAAGGACAATACTATAGTATATACAATATAATAAGTATAGTATTTAGTACGAGTATAAGGGAAGTATATTCACCATGCACCATGAACCTGAGGCTAAGGATGGATTTCACTTGAGTCGTTGAGAAAGTGGGGGCCAAAACAGTTGACAAAACTTTGACAATTGATGTGTATGTATGTACCACGGCAGCAGGTAGGTGTATAGACTATACATACTTACCTCGTATATACCCTAAAACGCTTACTCAATTCGCTCTCCGATAACGCACACCAGACAAAAAAAAACAGATTAATTTCACCCAAGAGAGAGAGGGGGAAGGGGGTGCAACGATAATTCCGATATAGAAGTCGCCGCCCAAAAGACCCCGCCGCCGCCGTCTCCGCGACGGCGGCAATAGCGTTGGCGCGCTGAAGAGAGAGAGAAAGAGAGAGAGGCGCCGAGTTAAGGGAAGGAAAGAAGGAAGAGTGCTCGCCTGAGGCAGGCGCGTACTCCGACAGGGGTATGGCATATGGCAGAGCACTATTTTGCCTTTTGAGGCGAATGTCTTATTACGACCGACCGGGGGCTTTTCTTAACCCTATATCGTTGGAGTATACGTACAATTTTTCAATAGTGTTTCACGATATATTAACGTTGATACACCTAACTATTAACAGGCTTTAGGGGATTTTTGGTTCACCGTGTTGCACTTGTACTCGTGGCTTTTCTGAAAAAAATAAAACTTTTTTTTTTCATGGTGAGGTATTAGAGCTCCTATACCATATTCAAGTGATTATCAAGAACCTCAGAATAGTAAGGCGTCACCCCTATAAGGAAAAATAGCACGCATCGGCGGTTTGCTCTTCTTCTTCGACGATATTATTACATAGCTCCCGCCGCCTCGGAGGTGACCGGAACTACACCCTCCCTTCCACATTGTGGGAGTAAAAACAAAAGGCTGTGGACATTGAACAGTAGCGTAGCCCACCAATTAGGCGTAAAATAGCACGCATCGGCGGTGCTCGTCTTGTTCGACGATATTGTTACATAGCTCCCGCCGCCTCAGAGGTGGCCGGGACTACATTCCTCCCTTCCGCAATGTGGGAGTACAAACAAAAGGCTGCGGAGACATTGAACAGTAGTGTAGCACACCAATTAGGCGTATACACCGGATCGAGAGGCTTTGTCGACACCACCGTGTTGGGCTCGCGACATTCTCCAAGACAATGCAGCAAGCCTTCACACGGTTTCGACAAAAACCTCTCAGCTCGGTACGCCTAGTACTACGGATGACCAATAGTAAATAGGACCAATTTATTGTCAAGTAAAAATAGGGAAAGATGTAAGTTTTTGTGTGTACCGTAGGAAGCGTGCTACGGTAGAGGTAGTAGTTTTTGGCTGAATCGGTTTCTGAATGGTCGGGCTCCTTAACCCAAATTCGTCGGACTTTCATTTTTGTGACGAATAGTGTTTCAAGTATACTTCGATCATGATATTTCTCATCCTGCAGCACTTTTAGTTTCCTCCAAAATACTTTTTTCGGTGATTTATGACGCTCCTTAAGTGAGGAGCTCAGAAAAAACAAGGCGCACCTCTATCGTAGCATGCGTCGTAGGTCCCTATTTACTATGGTTCCCTGTAGTAGTGGTGTGCTACATGGTTCTATGCCCCCACAAGGGTTTTACTACGCTCACAGTGTGCAGGGGCGGGAGGGGGTCCCGACCGTCTGTCTATCGGGCCCCGGAATGTTCTACCCCATCCCGGAAATGCGAGTGAGGTCGGCAGTTGGGGGCTTGTCAGCACAGAGAGAGATATAGACCTTTGAGGGTGTACTTTTGCGATGCGGGCGTTCCCAGCTACGGATAGGGTTCAATGGTCAGCTTCGAGAGACCGGAACCATGGGCTATGACCCTCCTTCTGTTGGAGAGTCATAGCCCATAGGACCGGAAAGACAACTTTCGTCGTCGAAAAAGCAGTATTCAGTAGTAGTAGTAGTAGTAGTAGTAGTAGTAGTAGTAGTGGTAGTAGTGGTAATAGTAGTAACAGTAGCAGTAGTGCGTTGGCCAACGCGGGTGACAAAAACCACATGCCGACTATTGGGCACAGCGTAGGGGCTGGCCCCGGGCATGATGATCAATGCTTCCACACTCCGGACAAGCCACGATGTAGATCATCTACAGTTGATCCGATCTAGCCTTGCTGCTATGAGATGCTGTGCAAGAGCTGTACGGTACAGATCCAACCCCAGGAAACACGTCCTAGATCATGCATATTTTACGACTCCCACCCGGAAATACGATGGGCTACAGATCATACAGATCATCTGCCGTGAAACATCTTGATAATTAAGTGGGAATCGACGATCGGTCCGAGGTATGAATGATTCGCACACCTGAAATTTATCGGTGGTGTCATCCACACCAAAATCGGACAAGAGGAAGTTTGCGCACGTCCAGCCCAAAAAATGATCTATGACATCTGCCTGGCGTAGATCGCACAGATCATCAGCGAGCTGTGCACCCGGGCGGCGCTGAAGCATTTAGCGCGGAATTCGTGGGGCAAGGAGATGGAATGATCTGAGGTCCAGTACTTAAAAGCCACGTCGACCCCGGATTGCGCTTTTTATTAGATGTGCATAAGTCAGCGCTGAATTATGGAGAAGTCAATACGGCGCATGTCTAACACCTTCACCTGCATAGACGACATAAACACACCCTCGGCCTCATGGTGGTCACGGCAAGCACAGTCAGGTACCAGACAACTCGTTAAGGGCACGTTCCGACGGCAGAAGAAATGATAACATCACGCTCTTGGCAAAGAGGATCGACGTCCGCATCGCAGAAAGAGGTGCTATAATAATATCGCCAGGGTGACGCCTTGTTGCTTCGCCGTTTCCCTCAACAAACGTTCTTTCAGGTGGCCAGTGTCGGTGGCCACGTCGGCGGCGGGGTCGAGGTGACGGTGCTGGACGTCTCTATCGGTACCGAAGAAATAACACGCGGTAGGACACGCGGTTGGGGCAGCAGGGGGGGGTTAGGCGCTTGCGCGTTTCCTGGCAGGCATGCCGGACAAAAGAGACCGTCCACCCTCATATTGACACCGAACCTCTCAATTAGAGACCCAGATATTATACACCTCGAGTGCGCCCGTGGGACACCGGTACAACAACCCTCGAAGCATGCCGGAGGGCCGACAGCGGGGCGCAGCGCGGGCTTGCTATGATCACAACATCCTCGAACTATATCATCAGGAGTCGCAGAAGAGGCACAACCTCTCTTCGAGGAGGGATGCCCGAGAAATCGGCTGATTGATGCTGATGAGGGGGGGGCATCAGCAGGCCCAAGGAAGGAGGTATGTGTACCAACGTGGGCAGGAGGGCTAGGGTTGCCGCCGGCAGGAGCAAGGACAATTTATGCTTCCTTGGGGAGAAGGGTCGGGATCCTATGTACCGGAACAGGTTCTTCTGGCGGAGTTCACCGGCTCTTTGGGAGAACGCATGAACATTGGACTATTTGGATCGGGGATCGTCCACAAGGCCTCGAAGGAGCTTGCTGGGCCTTCGCGACACATGGCATGCTGTCCCAAGAGAAGAGATGGTCGACATCGTTCCGGAAGCCTGGTTGAAGTGAGGTCTCGGCACAGAAGAGATACACCGCTCCAAGGTCTCCGGAAATTGATATGCTCTCACGGACACGACGCGAAAACGACAAACAACCCCCCTCAAGGCTCAACAGACAGTAACTGGGAAAGCTGGTTTAACCGTGCCTTCCATGCCACGCACGGCCCCGCCACTGCCTCGGAACGTGCTGCCCCTGGACGGCAAGCCCGGGTTCGAACCGGACAGCCCTCTAGGGGGGCACGAGACAAGGAGGGCCTTGAGCAAGACCCGCGACAAGAGCCTCTCAGTGGCGGAAGCTGCCGCGCCGCCTTTGGCCGCGGCTAAGGGACGCCTGTCGAGTCGCCCCCGGCGTAGAAGTTCCTGGAATGGAGAGGGTTGGGCAAGGCCCGCGACAGGAGCTTCTCAGTGGTGGAAGCTGCCGCCCGCCTTTGGCCTCGGCTAAGGGACGCCCTTCGAGCCGGCCTCCCGGCGTCGGAGTTCGTGGGATTTGGCAAAACAATATTGGAGATCGGGGAGTATGTGGCGAGCGTGAACGTTCCTCTTTCTGTAACGCAGTGGACATGTGGACATAGACACACGCGCCACGCGAGGAAAATGTGCTCTCGAGTGGGAGGACAGATCAACCAGCACCGGTCGCTACTCCGCGCGATGTTCGGGGTTTTATTGTTGTTGTTGTGATTTATTTTTTCGTCTGATAATGTGTCTTACCTGTTCCATTCCGACTTCAATCGAGTATTCTCTAATACCGCAGTAGTAGTAGTAGTAGTAGTAGTAGTCTCTCTTCTGTCACTCTGAACCAACAGATATCCCACCTTTCCCTCTTGAAGGCTCCTACTTGCACCTCCCTCCCGAGGCAAACCCTCCCTTAACCCTACTCCTCGTCAATGTCCCACCCCCGTGTCGTTGGCAGCAGTACTCCAGTTTCTTCCCTCCTCCCCCCATTAGCCTGGCGGTCCCTCAGTACCGCTTCGAGTTCCTCGCCAAGTGGAAAGCGGGGAGCCTGTCACCTCGAACGGGAATCTCCGGAAGGACGTACTCACCCGGAGAGGATCATCGGCGTGTGGTGTTTGTATGAGCGCGGTGGTAGCAAAAATGTGATGCACGCGATGATGGACCGACTCGCGGACGGTCAGAAGAGATGCGTCCAAATATCCAGATAGAAGCGAACGCAGCGAGCCACTGGTGCGTGAGCCCGTGTTAGGTTCAGCTTTATAGAGAAAGCGGCATACTTTGGTGACCCGACGCCAGTGGTGTTGACTAATGTTGCTCCGAGAGGAGAATCTGAGGAGCAGATGTAGAGGAGAAAATTTGAACGAGAGGGGGGGCTAAATCCGTACTCCACCATCAAGACAAGAACAGACGCGACCCGACTCGTCGTGGAGTACAATCCAAACAATCACTGAAACAACCAAGCCTTGGGAACAATAGGGGACCCTACGTACAATAACGAAATCGTCTTCTCGGAATGTTCGCACTGGTATACATGAGGGTTCTCGTTTTTTGAAATCTACATCGAACAGTCCAGTTCAAATACAAATTATACTCATATTTTTATGTACCAGGTATAATTGATACCTGCAGCAAGAAACTGCAACTTACGAGGTACCTGGTAACATATCAAGCTATCTGCTGTCAGCCCCGAGGTTACGCGTACCTGAGGCTACGCTGCAAGCATACAACAAAACAAACTGACAAGCATACACAAGCTAAAAAACTGCTGCGTACTGGTTATTGCTGTAGTATGTATCATACCAGTCTCTAACACGACCCCTCGATGGAGGTGACATACGTCATCAAATATATACCAGGTATCAACTATAAGGCCACGGCAAAACTCTCAGGAATCTGTTGCCGAGTAGGCGAGCGTAGGTGTTTCGCCAAAATATGCAAATGGCTTGGAAATAGACTAAGGCATGCGCAAACAAGATCCGATTTTCTAAATTGCAGAAACTGCTCCGCGTAAACAAAAACCCAGAGCATTTTCACCTCTTTTTTTCTCGCCTTTTTGGGCCCAATAACTCACCACTTCTCATGGCATCGTAATTTTCCTGTGTACAGTTTTTCGGGTACATCAGCTCACTACAGTAGTTAAAAAATGCCGCGATGAAGCCAGCGAACTTTGCTGAAAGCCGTTTTTTCATCGGTGATGTAGCCATGGGTCCTAGCTTTCGGCGCGGGTAAGGCGAACCAAATTTGCGGTTTCGTGACTTTTGGTGTTGCTGGCTCGCAACTCTGAGTTCACGAAATCATGTCGCCAGTCGTTTTTTGGTTGCCTACGACTGCTGCCTGGTGCACCCGACGCTCTCACACACCCCACAAGGAACGTGGCTCTATTTCGCAGGGTGTAGTTGCATGCGAGGAGCTTGTAGCTGTCCACAAGTGAAGTGAAGCGAAGCGAAAAGTTCAGTCAAGAGTTTTTTTTTTTTTTTTTTTTGTTTAATTTTTTGTGTCTTTCGAATTTCGATCAGTTTTGACCGCTGCGGCACCCCCAAAGTCGGGGTGTTTAGACCTCCGTTGAGAGTTGAGAGAGCGCTGGACGGCCAATCTGAAGAGATAACCATAACAAGCTGCTGTAGACGAAACACCAAGCTGATGCACCCGCTCTCTGTGAAAGCACGAACCAGCCGACGGTCTAAACGCAAGCATGTCATAATAACAGTGTAATAGACTGCGCCGAAAACGAATCTAGAGAATAGAGTCTCCCGGAAACCCGGCGATGGGGCGATGAACAATATCTACAAAGCATAAAATTAAACTAGCGCCACGGACGGAGCCGTGGCTGTACCGCCATTTATAGTCAAATTAAATTGGATTTCCTGAATCAAAATAAGTTAGAACGTACGCGCTACTGGAGAAAGAGATTTCGTGCCCGCAGTTTAAGTTGACGGACGGCTTCTCGTCGTAGGCGACGGGGGGGGAACTGGCGTTCATCACAGAAAGGCGATGTGAGCGCCGTCGTTCTGCGACGGGTGGCGTGGGTCGTCCGTGTCAGGGATCCGCGAGCGACAGCAGTTCAGCTGACGGTCGATCTCTGTGTCGGGACTCTCGTGTAGAGGCCAGGCGCGAGTCAGACGCAGCTCACAAGCAGTTAGTCGGCGCGGCCCCTGGTGAAGCAGGCGGTGCCGGCCCGTCGTCCCGGGGCAACGATGACCCAGCGACGCCAGATGACTATGCTCCGGCGATCCCAAGGAAAGATGCTCTGGGGATCCGAAAGCGATGATGCTCCGATCGTTCCAGCCCCGGTGATCCCAGACGATGTTGATCCAGTGGTTCCAGGCGCCGATACGCCGATGGTCTCAGGTGCTGATACTCCGATAATCGTGGATGCTGACGCTCCGGTGATCCCAGATGCCACTGTTCCGATCATCCCAGATGCGGATGGTCCGGCGATCCCAAGTGCTGATGCCCCAATGATGCCAGATGCGGATGCTCCGATGTCCCCAGATACTGATGCTCCGACTATCCCACACGGTAATGACCCGCCGACCTCAGACGATGCTACTCCGGGGAGTGGGCGGCATCTTGGAGTTTTTTTCATGGGAGATTTGAATCACCCAGGGCTGAGTAGCGACTACGGCTATTTACTACAGCTGTAGTTTGGACTGCCGACACTGCTTTGTGCAAAGTCTCAGAGCTATACAAAGAGCATTGTCATCTGGGATCATCGGAGCATCGACATCTGGGATCATCGGAGTATCAGCACTTTCGACTTTTAAACTGCTGTCCGTCGTAGATCATGACCAACAACAGAGCTCCCAAATTGGTAATCGTGAAGATGATGTTCGACGGCAGAAAGCCGGGAGATTTGAGGTCAGCGAGCGTCAATATCTGGGATCATCGGAGCATCGGGATATGGGATCATCGGAGCATCCGCGAGGACGTATTAGGTCTTCGTGACGCCCCTTTGAGAGAGTCCGATACAAGTCGATCCTGCTCGGCATTACCCACCCGTACCCGCAAGCTCAGAGGTACCTGCGTGGAGGCAGTGTTGATCGGTATGGATCAGCTGCTGCTACTGCTGCTGCTGCTGCCTCCGAGCTGCGCAAGCGCCAACGTTACGCTCACTCAGGACGAGTGTCCTTCGACGAGCGGAGTCACAATGGTTCTGCCTTCGAGGTGGAAAGCGTTCGCCGCCTTCCTCGGGGTATATAGAGGGCGGCGTCTTCATCGACCAGCTGGCAGCCAGCGTTGCGGCGTGAAGGGATGGAGGTTCAATCAATGGCGAGGAAAGGGATGTGGAAGGAGAGCCTATTATAGTAGATCGTCTCGTTAACCACCCAGGTCGCCATCTTGCGGAGGGTGACCTGGTTCAAACTCCAGCTACGGGATCGCAAATAGGCTAGAAGGGACACTGGGGCGGCGGGGGGGGGGGGGGGGCGTACTCATTATTTGCTTGCCTCAGTCTTTTGACCATTTTGCCACGTATCCCTTTGGAGACGGAGCAGGAGGGGGGGGGCGTACTCATTTGTTGCTTGCCGTAGTGGTTTGACCATTGATCCCGCATCCCTCTCGAGACGGAGCAGGAGGGGGGAGGCGTACTCATTTGCTGCTGGCCTTGGTCATTTGATCATTGACTATGCATCCCTTTCGAGACGGAGCATCGTCCCTGCTCCTAATAGAGACACCTCCAACGTTTGGGCGCTCATTATGTTTTGTCCCCATGTATTACGTAGAAACAAGGGGGGGGGTGGCAGACGCACACCCACCACCCATGGCGTGGGGATGGGGCCTGGGCCTAGGTGCTAGGTTTCGAGCTTGGACGAACGTGTGGTAATATAATCTTGGAGAACGGGGGTTGGTCGATGTTGACGCGGGAGCAGGTACACGTATGATAGGGAGCTAAACTTGCCCACTGCGGTAGGGTTCCTTCTCCGGTTTCCCTGGGCTTGTGCTTCTTCTTTCTGTAGCTGTTTGTGAGTGGTCCACATCAAGGCTTTTATTTACTATGCTGCACACATTTACATTTATATCATACTCGTAGTCGGATGTCAACATGAGCATGATACCAGGGTATGTATGGCATTATACGGGGTGCATGACAAGACTCAGAGTAAACTGGAAGTAGGTACGTATTATACGAGTATACCCGTAGTCGTACGTATGACATGTATATACGATCGTATATATTATACGAGTAGTGCTTTTTTTCTTCTTTTTTTTCCATCCCATTTATTATCTTCGCCCTTCCTTTCTCTCTCCTTCTTAGTCGTAACTCAGATCCGGGGTCACAAAGTGGGATCTTCTCCCTCCTCCCCCACTACGGTTCTTGCCTTGCTTTTTATCGCGAGAAGATTTCAGCACTTTCTTCCCTCGTCGACTTGCGTCGGATTCCGCCTACCCATGCCACGAAGGCGCTCTCAGCAATTGGTTCCTTTTTATTTTTTCAAATAAAGACAAAATCTCTCACCACCGTGGGATTCGATCCTGGGTACCAATGATAGTAGTCTTTGAAGCTGACCACTACTCTACCGGGGCGACCGGTTGTAGGCATATAATAGGTGCCCTTTACTTGTACTGGTTGTTGTTGTACTGCTGTTATGTAAAAAATAATAATGATACTACAGAGTGGGGGTCCCCCAATAAGGCGACTTCTCCCAATAAGGCGGTATCCCGATATAAGGCGGTCAAAATCGCCAGAAAATCGCTTGGGCGCTACTGGGGAATCGCACTCATAACCTGGAACGAATAAGGCGGATTCCCTCTATAAGGCGGTCATATTGCTCTGGCACACCACCGCCTTATTGGGGGACCCCTGCTGTATTAATAGTGATGAATGGTATTTTAAGTATAATGTCCTACGAGATGGCGTGTGTGTGGCTCTTCTGCTCTCTCTCTGTCTCTATCTCTCTCTCTCTCTCCCGACAAAGCCGTTCGCCCCCCTCGTTCACTAAGTAGGGGGGGGGGGGGGGGGCGCGCGTTGTTCTGATTATTTGTTTGTGAGAGAGCTGGAACGTCTACTCGTATATATAATACTGGCGTCCTCTGATCCTCTGATGGGCTCTGCGTGGGGGGGCGGTGGGTAATATACCCGGTACATGGTTGTACCATTTACCCCGCGCGTATTAGTATTGTATCTGTCTGCTGTCTGCTGTGTGTGTGTTGTATAATGTGTGCGTATTGGTATTATTCTGTGTCTGGTGTGAGAAGACTTAAAACCACCAGTATTATTCGAATATTTACGTTTAGAGCTTAAATCACTATTATTAATAACAGATACAGAGGTTCTTCCTGGTACCAGGTATAATATACACACACCGCCGGTCTTACGCATACTGTTTGTAATGCTAATGTACCAGGTATATCCACATAACGTTTTGATTATTGATTGTGATGTACAACATGTACCACCAGGTTCAGCAGTATGAATGAGGGAGGGGGGGTTTGAGCAAGCGGAAAAAGCAGCAATCCTCGTCACATCTATTCAGGTACGGCAGTATGATATCGTATCCGTATCTACGATGAAAAATTTCCGGTACCTGGTACGTCGTATCATGCCTGGTTCTATTTTAAATACCGGTACGTACGTATGTACGATACCTGGTATATATATGCGACGTACCTGATATTTTTATTCTTCTTCCAGCTTCTTCCGATATTTTTGTTTTGTTTCGCCGGTTTTTGGTTTTACACATATGATACATACGTGACGTTACGTATTACGTACCAGTACTAATGATTAATCGCGTGCTTGTCTGCTGAGCTGTGTCTGTTTGTAGTGCTGCTGCTGTTTACCTGCACGTATATGGCGTTGCATGGTCTGCTCTGCTTAATGCACTGAGTGTAGTATCTCTGTGTCGTAGTTTTGTGACCACAGAACTGGTACCTTTTTAAGATGAAGAATCGGCACGGACACTGGGTGTGCTGGATGTCGACGGGTAGAAAGGAAGGTTTAATGTGAAGAACACACACACTGGTATCAGGTGGGTACAGGTACCTGGTACGTAGCTGCTGTACAGCATAAATCAGTACTCATACGTATGTCCTCTGTACAAACAAGTAAAAAAGTATATTGATGTACCGGTTTACGTATTGTATACATACGTTCCTGCGTACGTTACGTGCGCGCGCGCTTCCTCTTTGTTGTGTGTTGTGTAACTTTCCGGAGACAGAAGAAGACAGAATCTACTGAACCTAACCTCGTAATGTTTCTCGTTCGTGTCACAGAGTGTTCTGCTGTTGTTGTTGTGTCGCTGTGTTGTGCAGAACCACCACAACATATTATGTGCTCGTGTGCTCGTATATACGTACCGATTCGTATCTACTAAAAAAAAGGTGAACGGTCGGAGCGGACTGACTCATACACCTCATACCAGCAGCGCAAAGAATAATCATGGGTAATAAAATGCTTCTTTCAAAAACAAAAATACCGGTTGTACTCGCGGAACATTAACTGTTAAATAACATTCATTCATCATGATGGATGGGCAGATGACCGATGAAATCATACTGCTGGTAAATCATGACTTGTCACCCAACCTGTGATCCTGTGGTGTTGTACTAGGCGTAGGGGCCGTTGGTGTGTATGTTGTGTGTTGTTGTTCTCGCTGCTTTGTGCAGGGTGTCCTGCTTTTTTTTCGTATTCCCGTGAGAACAAGGCGTTTGCCTATCTCCTCCTCCTCCTCCTTGATAAATATATACTGCTTGCTGCTGTCAGTCCGTTGTGCTTCGAGTATAGTTGTACCTACCTTGTTGTTGTGTCCTGCCTTCACCTCATCGATATCCACAGCACATCCCCAACAAGCAGCGCAGCAGTCAGTGCCCGTACGTGCTGATGATTCTTCGCCAGGTCAGAGCTCTGTGGTCAGAAGGTGCCAAGACGACAGCAGAAACAACAAAGTCGACAGGAGGAGCAGTGCTGCAGTCGCTGCAGTCATCATTTTTATTTATTTTTCAAATAATTTTGAAAAAATAAATACCTTTTCGTCTTGACAAAAAATGCAAATTTGTTGAAAGATTATCTTGATCTTCTATGTCTGGCATCGTATTTTTTGGCCAAAGACAAAAATACGAAAGAATAAGACATGGCACAGCAGCAGCAGTAACAGCAGCAGCAGCAGCAGCAGCAGCAGAGCAGCAGCAGTACCTATGCGCGTATGGCAGGTACAGCAGTACAGCAGTACTATACAAGCACCTGGTACCAGGCATTGCATGTTGGAAGTTGGAAGTATCATATAAAAGTCGATACGACGGGTGTTTTGTTTAAATTTTTGAAAAAAAATGCAGCAAGAACTTGCCAAGAACAGAAAACTAAACAGCCCCCAAAAAGTCATAGTCTATTCAGTATACTGCTGTACAGCCGCAAGAATACACCGCGGGTACTGCTGCTGCGTACGTAAGTTTGTATTCTGCACACACACGTACGTACAAAAAACGTATATATCCACCAACATGCAGGTGCCACCACGACTGCTGCTCTGCTGTGGGTCTTCAGGACTACTGGGTGACACCCTCCCTCCGCCTACGGAAGCCCAGCGAACCCCTCTATACCACAGGGCGACCGAGAGCACACAGCGTGTGGTGTACTGCTGCCTGCCGTGGATGGCTGATGATGATGGCGCATGGCGCATCTTTTATGCCAAGCGGTGTCGGCAAACAACGAAAAAATGTGGGCAAATTATCCTCCTCATCATCACGACGAATTCTCTCTGCCCCACCATCCATGCCATCGTTCGAGCGAAGAGTCCGAGATTTTCGGGCCGCTGAAGGTTTGCCTTCTGTGGAATGTAGAACTCGGAGACAGAACAAGCTCAAATTCCCTCCTCTGTCTGACCGTCATGTTCCGACTTCGCTGGGCGGACGCGGTGGTGGTAGATGGCAACTTCTCGCGCGCCGCACAGACAACAACCGACGGGGAACAATCCGATCCCACAACAACAACAGCAACTTCGGCGCACACACGCAAGTTCCGCGCGCGCACGCACGACGCACTGCACGCACACCCTCCGCGCAGGCTCCCACTTTTCGGCGTTGGTGCTGTTTTTTGGACTGCCTGATTTTATCTGGCGAGAGATGCAACTGCGAGGTTGCGGTGGGAATTAAGGAAGTAAGGTGTTGACTTGACAGCAGCAGTAGTAGTGCGTTGCTGCCTGGGCTTTGCGCCTTTGTGAGCAACCTTGGCTGCCTGGGTCCAAGCCTGGTGGTGCCGGACCGATAGAGAGGCTGGGCCAGAGGGAGAGAGGCCAAGCTTGCACTCTTAATTCTTTGGAGAGGGAAGGCTCGAGGTGAGTGGATATAGAATAGATCTACACAGCAACAGCAACAGCAGCAGCAGCAGCGGCGGAACAGCCGTCCGTAGTTCTCTTACTCGAGCGTAGGTAGCTATAGCTCTAGCTCGCGAAGGCAGACAGCAGCGACGACGACGACGACGACGGTCACCTTCTGCCTGCCTGTCTGCCTGCCTACTGCTGTGCCTTCTCGCTTGTCTGTCTTGTGCCCGGCTCGCCACGCCGCGCTGGCTGTGCAGAACAACAAGCAGTGGCAACAAAGATCTCTCAACCTTGGACTTGGAGCAACGGAAGACCGAAGTATATATAAACTCGAATTACTTTCATATGGTATTGTAGTGTGTGACAGATCACCCAGCGAGGCTGCTGACAGCTGTAGCATTCTCGTACGAGTACAGTAGACTTCTCTCCCTCCCTGTCTCTTGCTCTCTCTCCTCTCCCCCCCCTCCACCCTCTTGTGTCTTCGCGCGTACGAGTACTCCGCCAAGCCTACGAGCATAGCAGCAGCGTCTACGTATGTATATAGTAGGCCATGCTGGCCCAAGACTTTGACTGATACTACACCAGTATATATATGGTTGTTCAAAATAAGCATGTCTTCATGTCAATGATGTCCGTATCTACTGGTGTACGAACATGGTATATATCATATCATACGATTGTACTCTTGTGCCAGGTTATACTACTGCTATTAATACTACTGACTACAACTCTGTAGTGTACCAGGCGTGTACGAGTAATATACTTGTAATACTATTAAAATTACTGTAGACCTGTACTTATGTGCTGTTGTGATGTACGTACATAAGGCTGTCGCTAAATTTACATTATACATATACATATACATACAATACAACGGTATGTCCTGCTCCCTCAAAAACAGTGATATTTCTGTTGACTCGGACTGGCAACAGGTGGTGGTCGGACACGCACTCTCCTCCCCCTCCCCCGCCAGCCGGAAGGACAAACAATACTGAGTCCCAACCGCCCTGAGACCTGCTACTCAGAAGACGAACCCCTCGGCGAACCTCGAGAGCGATTCGGCGGAGACTTGGCAGGAATCAACCAACCGACCAACGAGCGCGGAGGCTTTCATTATCGCGAACAACGAGAGGCCTACGTAAGGAAGCGTCTTCTTCCTCTTCGGCCGGCGGCGGCTAACGGTCCGCCCGGAGAGGCCACTCACTCCCTCACTCGCTCGCTGGCTCGCTGGCTCGCGCCACCGACACCGCCGATTGGCTGCTGCTATACTTTCACCACCACCCACACACACACCCCAAATCCACGGTTTTCGTCGGCCTCGCGCCCGTCGCGCTGCGCCGCTGATGATCGACCGGGGCGACATGTCGCAGGCCGATGAAGAGCAGCAGCAGCAACAGCAGCAGCAGTATCTTCACCACCACCACCACCCGTACCAGATGCGGCACCACCAGCAACAACAGCAGCAGCAGCAGCAGCAGCAGCAGCTCGGAAATGACCAGCGGCAGCTTCTTCTCCGAGACTACGGTGATCCGAGCGCCGTCGTCGGTAGTGTCGGCGGCGGCGGTGGCGTTAACGTTGTCGGCGGGGCGTTAGGAGGCGCCCTCGGAGCGAGCACCGCCGGCGTGGAACCATTCCCCAGCAGCGTCTGCGGGGGGACGGCGGCAGTGGCCGCGGTGGCAGCAACGCCGTACGCCGCCACCGGCTTCAACGCGCACGGCAGACAGGCGACGGCGGCGGTGCCGACCCTCCTCGCCTCTCAACTCCCGTCTTCCTCCTCCACGCTCTCTCCGTCGCGAGGCGACACCTCCAACGGCGAGGACGCGATGGTGGCGGCGATGACGATGACGATGGCCTCCGCCGGAAGGCCCGTCCTCTCCAGCGTGAGCAGCAGCGGCAGCGGCTGCGTCTCGTTCGCGTCCTACCCCGTCGCCACCGCCGTTACCGCGGCTACCGCCGCCACTGCTTCCGCCGCCGCGCCCATGGACGGAACGGCGACGACGGCCCCGCGGTCGACCAGGTTAACCTCGGCGGTATCGGCAGCGGGGGCGGCGACGGGGGCGGCGACGCGGGGAGGGGGGCGTTACCCTGCCGCCCCCTCCCCCTCGAGCGGCAACGCCTTTCTTACTAGTGGTGGTGGTGGGGGGGGGGGTGGGGGAGGGCGTTGGGACGAAAGGTCGCACGGGCAGCAGCCGGTGGCAGCCGGAAGGGGCGCGGGGAAACCGCGCGCGCGGCTCCCGTCGGTGTCGCGCCTCCTCGGGAACATGCACGGGCAGGGCAACGCTGCGAGGGGTTTGCCGCTGTCTGCTTCGAGTTCGGCAGCGGCGGCGCCATCCCCGGCGGCCGCGGCGGCTGCGGTGGTGGCGGTGAGCGGCGAAGACCGACACCAGCAGGGCGCATGGGGCGGCGGGGTTGGGGGGGGCGGTGGCGGCGGCAACGGAAGTGGAAGTGGGGGTGTGCAAAAATTGTCTTCGTCGGAGAAGCCTCCAACTGGAAGGTTCCAGCAACAGCAGCAGCAGCAGCAACAGCAGCCTCGTTCTACCCCCGCGTCTGCAACCTCGAGTCGCCAGCAGCAGCAGCAACAACAGCAACAACAGCAGCAGCAGCAGCTGCAAGGCTACCCGACCGGGTACATCCACTCTCCTGAGCTTGCGTCCATGCTAGCGCCGACGCCGGAGGAGACAGCGGCGGAAGCGGCGGCCGTGATGGCGGGAGGGGGGGGGAGGCGGGGCTGTTAGCGCTCATGGGCACGGTCACCGGCAGCAGCAGCAGCAGCAGCAGCAGCAGTCTATGGGCGTGATCTCCGAACCGTCTCGAAAGCGCCAGCGTTCGTCATCGCCGGGGAAGGTGGAAATGGAGGCGGCCGAGTTTTCGGCTACCGGTGACGGCAGACTGGATTGGTGGCGACATGGACTGGGTGGGAGCGGCGGCGGCGGCGAGAGGATGCCTAGCTATCGGCAGCCGAGCGGTGGCCGCCCGGAAGGATGCGGGGAGTTGGCGGCGGCGGCTGTGGCGGCGCTCGAGGAGGGAACAGGAAACGGGAGCATCGGTGATGCAGGACGGTGAGTGGGACACGGGAGACGGGGGAGGGAGGAAGGAGCCATTTTTTTTTCAAAAGCGTTACATGCGTACCTGGCACTTGGTCGGATAGGTATACTACACGAGTATATATATGTCGTATGTTGCTTTTTTTGTGTTTTGTTTCTTTGTTTGTTTTGAGGAGGGGGAGGGGGGGGGGTACTCATTTGTTGCTTGTCTTAGTCTTTTGATTGATCACGCATCCCTTTCGAGGGGCGGGGGGGTGGGCGACGTCGTGGTTCCGTCAGCCCACCGAGATGAACGGGGGGCGTGATTGAAAGCGTTACATCATATTTTGGAATTGATTTGCTACTGCATTTTTTCTTTGCCTCCCTCCAAAAATGTCCAGCTGAAGATTCAATCTCATATTTTAGTCGGTAGGAAGGAAGAGGAAAACCACAAAAGGGGGAAGGCCAAGGAGATGTGAAAAACAAGGGAAAAAATAATGTAATTGCTTTACTGCGGTAATTATGAATTGTATGTTTTGCTTGTTTTTGGGGGTGTCGCGAGGCGGCCTTTTGCTAGGGGCAGTCGGCCCCGCGAGTATCATGTGCTTATCCTGCCCGGCGAGGATCATGTGCTATCCTTCATGCGCGCGTATCTACCGGTACAGGAGTAGGTAGCACTTTGTTCGGAATTGTAAGGACCTTTTAGGTATCGACAAGAGTACACAAACGTTGCTTACATTTCCGGACAGAGTGGTAGAATAGGACAGTTCCAAGGGTATTTATGTACATATAAATGATTTTAAAAAAAAAACACGATGAGTCTGGTTTTTCGATGAGTCCGTTTTGTTCCAACCCCTCTGAAACTTATTAATAGCAATATACGTCTACTCGTACGGACGTTTCGTGTACAAACTACTTGCAAACGTGCAACCAGTGTGAGTTTTTTTTTTCGTAAGGACGCACGACAACAAAGGCCAAAACGTCACACGCCAAACAAGGTCAGTACGTTATACGTATGGTATACTGGTATAGAACACGTACTTTTAATGAAAAAGCACATACCTGGTATATTATACCTGGTATATACCAGTGGGGTGGCGTTTCTGGACGAACTTGTGCACGAAAATATTTGTTTCCCATTTTTGTTTTAAACTCGGTTTTACTTACGTAGTACACCCTCCCCCCCCCCCCCCCCCCTACCGTTTTGTGTGGGTTCTCGATTATAGATAGTGGGGTGTCGGATGGATAAATATTTGATTCTCGACGTGCAGCCTTGGTGGTTTAACCCTTTTTTCCCTCTTACTGCTCTGGCCGTTTAGCAATGGCGTCACAGTCGAAATGGTGCATCATATTATCGTTCTGACGCGGTCTACAAAAATTAGCGCTACACAAACAGTTTCCCACTCGAACAAAAAAAACTTTCGCGATAGTTTGTCCAAATAAAGGTGTGTGTACCGTGTAAATAAAGTACTTGAGACACGACAGACACCCCTCTGTAACGAATTTCGAGTTTTCCGAACATGTTTTCTCCGTATATATGATATACAACAAGGGAAATCACACGCAACCAGGACAGAGGGCAGTGGCCTCGGAAAAGAAGACCTCGTCGAGGTGTTTCCATCTCTATTTCATACGTAGGTGCATCGCAGCGTTTGAACTCTCTCCCCGTTCGCTGCTAAAAAGAGAAAGTCAGCTTGCAAAATTGAAAATCGGCGGACGGGGGAGGATATTAATCTTATCACCCTTGTCTTAACCCCTTAACCCTTTTCGGACTGCAGTCCCTTTTTGGGGACAAACCACTCTAATTATAAGTAATTTGTCCCCAAAACGGGACTCCAGTCCTATACGAGTATAAGGGTTAAGAACTTGTCCCACGAATATGGGGACAAACTACTTGGAATTAGTGTCGGGACATTTCTTTTAGTCCTGAATGGGTCAAGGGTTAAGGTAGTTCTGTAGTTCTAAGGCGACCTCTCTCTACTCGTAGTTCCTATAAATTTGCCCCCAAAAGTTGTCTGCAACCCTAGGAGGCGGGGTGCGGGAGGGGGGGGAGGGGGGGGG
>MEHQ01001700.1:175487-219015 GCA_008828725.1 Saccharina japonica | reverse complement strand
CGGGGGGAGTGGGAGGAGGTGGGGGTGGCGGGGCGGGGGTTGGGTGGGGCTGTGGAGAGTGGTGACTAATGTGCATGAGGATGGGTGGGGACAATGTTAGTGGTTGGCGTGGAGAGTTGAGGTTTTGGTGAGAGGGGGAAGCGAAACTGCCGAATCACAAGAAACACAAGATAGTGGGAACGTGCGGCGCTCGCTGGAGCCCACGTATGATTCCTGACCCTGTCATCCATCCATCACCTCTCGGCCTGGGGTGCGAGTGGTGATGTTTTGTTTTTTGCTGGGTGAAGTGAAGCTCCCTCCCTCCACATCGCGTCACATCAAGAGAAATGCTGAGTTTTAGTTTGAGAACTCACGGGGGGATTTTTCTTCGTGTCCCCCGGTGTTGGCTGCAAGAGAAACGTTTTGTATCTTATCATATAATACGTACCAGGTATATATATACGGTGAGGGTCCCCTCTATATAGTGCCGGTATGCGCCAGTCAACAATACCGGCACTATAAAGCGGCAACCGGCACTACTCCGCACACTGGCTGCCACACTGGTTAATCCCATCTACTCTGTGCCAAGCGATTTATTTCACAGGCACTTACGTACGTATACGTAGCGGGCAGCTGGCACCATAGAGCGACCGTTACTACTGCTGTATCTACTGTATATATACATATACACAAGCAGGTTTGTTTCGCCGGTCCCGCCCCCGCCCCCTAGTAAAGAATTTCGGCAGACCGCACATAAGCTTGGGGGGATAAAATCTACAGAAATCGCATTTTTGCCTTGTCTTGAGGGTGGGGAGTGGGGAGGCATATATATATATACACCAACTGGCTCTTTTGCCTGTATTCCCTCTTACCACATACCACGGAATATTCCCGGAAGTTTCCGAGCCACACCTCGGACAGATCATCAGCAGATTATTCCCACTTATTATTCCCACTTTCGTGATCTAGATATTGTAGGGCAAATGATCTGTATGATCTGTATGATCTGTATGATCTAGCTTACGTTGTCTTAGGGTGGGAGCCGTATAATCTGCATGATCTAGAGCATGTTTCCTGGGTTGGATCTGTATTGTGCAGATCCTGCACAGCCTCTCACAGCGGCAGGTGAGGGACTGGATGATCTATCTGTAGATAGATAGATAGACGAGTCATCATCTGCCCCCGAGGTGTGGAAGGTTCCCTATCTCTATTAACCCTCTCCTTTTTCGTCTGCTTAAGTCTGCCCCCCCCCCCCCGGGCCATACAAGCTATCATACGGCAAAGCAACAACAAAAGCAAAACAACACCCTACACCAACATCTGGCGGGAGTGTTTTTACTTTATTTAGCACGGCTATATATGTGTTCCGATGTTCTGTACCAGGTATATATTATGTACTTCGTATTATACGTACATTGTATCTCTCTAGGATTAGGAATCAGGACAGGCACTGGGTGTACTGATGATGTGGTTGAGTAGAAAGAACGGGTTTAATGTGAAGACAACATACACACCTTACCTCACATACTACGCCTCAATGTGCCGACCGTATATATCGTACTGAAGCCGAGCGTACCCTCTGAAACTGAACGCACGAAAATCTACCTGGACTTATGTCACCGGCCGGGCAGTATGTACCAGGTATCAGTCACGCGGGATTGCTCTTACTCCGGAGGAGCGGTAGCAGCACCAGCAGCACCGCTCACAGCAAGCAGTGTCAACATCCACTGCTGCTGTACATTGTACCTGGTGCCATGTGTTGTCGATGTGTCTGACCGACTAGGGATGACAGTGGTCGAAAGAAAACGTCATTCACGCCGCGTACCATCAACTTCTTCTGCTTTAGGCTCTCCTTCTAACTCTATAGTGTCTGTGGAAGAGTTCCACCTGGAAACATTGTGAAGAGAACGTGTGTTTCAAAAACAAAAAAAATACCTGGTATTTTTTTTGGGACCACGTATTTTTTTCGGGGGGGGGGGGTTAGTCATCGTATTCTCCGCCCCCCTCTTTCTCTTATATATATATACACGACGCTCGCTTGGAGCGTGTCGATGATGTGCTGCTGCAGTGCTGATTGGACCTCGTCGTCGTTGTGTGCTACGAACATCGTTTCTTGGCTTGATGTGGTTTGCCTTTGGCTTTGATTTGGTTTCGTTTGATTTGCTTTACTGCCTCGGCTTCGCTTTAGCCACTACTGCTGCTATGAGTACTACTATTAATAGTGTAGTGTCGGATATCGTATCGAAAGTTTCGAACCTCGATGTATCGAAGTTTCGATATATGATACGTGATATATCGAAGTTTCGATATATGATACCTGGTACTTGATATATCGAACTTTCGATAAGTTTCGATATTCCGATATATCGTGTATATCGAATGTGTTTTGTCCTCCCAATCCCTGGCATCCGCCCCGTGACTTTTGGCCACAATTGGCTTGCCCGGGCGGGCTGGTGACTTGGCGTTTGACTTGGCGTTTTCGCTTGGCTTGACTTATAGCTGTCGACATGTAATTTTGGTTGGAGGATCATAATTAATTCCCTATCGTTGTCTTTTGTCCGCCTGTCTCTCTGTCTGCATGCCTGTCTGTCTTATGCCTGTCAGTGTCCCCCGCCTGTTGATATTCGTTTCGATGGTGTTCTACCATGCATAGAAGTTGCGATTTTTTTTTAACAACTGGCAATAGTTGTTGTTGGTGTTCGTTGCTCCCACTTTTTTATCTGTTTTATTTATTTAAAACAAAGCTGTGACATCGAACGCTTCCTACAAGCTCATCTTCGCAAAGCTTGTTGTGATACTTGCTTCGATCGCGCGAGCACTTATCACAATAACGCGCAGCAATAATACTAGCCGTCCTCAGGAGGGCGCCTTCCCCCGCCCCTCGCTCACCGAGATGGGCATCGACGCCCGTTTTTTTTTCGGCTGGATCGCCGAGGGCTGATGTGTTGGGCGGGCGTGGCACGGCCGTGGCGCCGAGAGTGGCCGGGTGGCGCACGATAGAGCCGACGCCGTGAGGGGCGTACTGAACCCGGCATGGTCATGATGAGCACCGTGTTTGTGAAAAAATAGTACTGAAAACTTCATCATCACACTCCAATATCATCATCATTATCATCATCGTCATCATGATTATCACTATCCATCGTTATCATCATTATCGTCATCATCATTATCACTCTCCATCTATCCATCGTTATCATCATCACTATGCTATCCATCGTCATCATCACTATTCACCGTCATCCATCACTATCCCTCATAATCATCCGTCAATATCCAATATCACTATCCATTATCATCATCTCTCTCCAATATCATAATTATCATCATCATTATCATCACTGTCGTCATACCATGATAAACTCAACGGTACGTACGCAGTGCTGTTTTCCTTACGGCAACTCCCAGCTCAAATCTCCTTTCAATCAATACAATTTATTACGCTGGTAGGAAGAACAAAACTCACAAAGGAAATCACACAAGGAATACAATCACAAACGGGCAGACAGATCATCTACAGGTAGATAATCTAGACCACAACCTGCGGTTGTAAGATGTCGTGCAGGATCTGTACAGTGCAGATCCAACCAACGAAAATGCGTATATATCCTAGATCATGCAGATTACACATACGGTTCCCACCCGGCAACATGAGCTAGATCTTACAGATCATCTTACAGATCATACAGATCATCTTCCCTGAAAGATCTAGGTCATCAAGTGGAAATCAAGGATCTGTCCGGTATGCGGATATTCTAATAGATCTACCGTTACCTTGGGATACACTATCAAACAGTTAGTTGAATGAACGTGCAGTTACTACAGGAGCGCATAAAACGCCACTGAAAAGCAGATAATTCGCGGAGTATATACAACATGGACCGAGTATCCACTCGTGTAATAGTAGTGTATCCGCTGAGTAAGGAGTGTATCCACTTACTAAAAAGAGGGCCAGGTATGTACCGGCAAAAGTCCACTTCGACTTTTATGTACAAGTGCGTAATTTTTTGTTGTTGTTGTTGGAAAGAGTTAATCCACTTTGAAAAATAAAAGGAGGAGTGAATTCACCCTTAAACAAAAGAGTATACCCACTTGCTTCAAGAAAGGGAGGGGTAAATCCACTTCTAAAATATTACCTGGTATATCTTGTATAATACATATATATATTACATCCTCTTTCATCAAAAGAGAGTAAACCCACTACAAGAAAGAGAGGGTAAATCCACTTCTGAAATAGAACGGAGAACCATCGTAAAAAGGACCAAATATTGTAGTAAAAATAGGTAAATATATAGGGTTTTGTGTCTACCGTAGGTCCTGTTTACTATGCCCCCCCGTAGTAGTACCTGGTATATGTATTGCATCCACGTTCATAAAAAAAAAAATGGAACCTCTCAGCAGGAGGAGAGTGCACACCCACCCACAGATAGGGAGGGCAGTCCCCACTGAAAGAGGAGTGCATGCATCTATGAATATATATCTGTCACAGGTAATAAGCGGAGTGAGCGACCAGCGATTCCGCTCCAAGATGGGGAAAATATATATATTCCGCTGAAACAAGGAGCTATCTCCACTATTGTCGACAAGGAAGAGTGAACCAACCCGCTTATTACGACACAAAAATAGTGAAAGCACTTTTTTAAAAGTTTACGTCCACTGATGGCTGGGGAGCAAACAATTTTTAACCCACAGCTGCTGCTGCTGCATGACGAGTATATCCACTGCTCAAATAATACCTGGTGTATATTGTATATATACATTCCCTTCGAACTAAATAAAAACTAACTCAGGAGGAGGGCACACCCGCTCTCTGAGCGAGGAGTGAGCAGGACATCCACTGCGGGAAGGAAGAGTGTGGTACTATCAAGGAGCGTGCTCGCTTTAAAAAGAAAAAAAAGGACAAAATAAGAATGAATCTACGTTAAAAATGGGCGAATCTACTTTTTTCAGAGGAAATGAAATGCATTCATCTTATACACCGAGTGGGGGCGTAACAACCCACAGCTACATTGCCAGTGGAAAACGTATTACAGTCAGTCAGTGCATCCACTCTTAAAGACGAGAGCGACACTTCTCAGGAGAGTAGAGTGCACGCATCCACTAAGTTGGAGGCTGCACCCACTAATAATGCAGAAATATATTTATCCACGTACGTACGCGGAGTACGCAACGAATCCACTGCAGAAGTATTTATATTCCACTGAAGGAACAGAGCAAGAAATGCGCGAGTGTACTCACTTTTAACAAAGAGTTACGTACGTACGTACGCGTAACCTACTTGGAAATTAAAAAGATCGCGGGTAAATCCACCTTAACTCTTTTAGGACTGCAGTCCTGTTTTGGGGACAAACCACACTAATTATAAGTAATTTGTCCCCAAAACGGGACTCCAGTACTACAAGGGTTAAAATAGTAAACCCACTTTGAACAAAGTCAGGAGGAGGGTACGTACATAAGTACACCCATTAAGATAGGGGGTCTGCGCACCTACTGAAGAAAAGGGAAAGTACATGTATTGGGCGGAGTAAGCACCGAACGCACTGCAAGAGGACTATAGATGATAAGTACGCGCGATCGAAGTATCACACTCAGCACTCAGCTATCAAACATGAGTTTCGACGAAATCCTCGAAATCCTCGATCTCACAGCTGTTTTTTTTTTTTTAAATTTTTTCAACTTATATTCCACGATCTCACAGCTAGGTGTTCTTTATTTTTGTAAAATATATTCCACTGAGCAAGCACGGACTGCTGTACTCAAATCAACTGTTGAAAAAGGGGTGAACCCCATGTTCGAAACGAGCGAATTAATTTGTCAAAACGAGAAAAGTCTTAAAAAAAAGAGAGTGAAACCACTTTCAGAACGAGAGAATACACTTTGTAAAAACGAGAAATAGTTAAAAGAAGGAAGCAAGAGTAAACGCATTGATTGTCGAAACGACTCCAATCCACTTGTAAAACGAGAAAAGTTTGAAAAAAAAGAAGAGTGAAACCACTTTCGAAACGAGCGAATCCACTTTTTAAAACGAGAAAAGATGAAAAGAAGAAAAGTAAAGAAGAAGAGTGAAACCACTTTCAAAACGAGAGAATCCACTTTTAAAAATGAGAAAAGTTAAAAAGAAGAAAAGAAGGCGTGAATCAACTTTCAAAACGAGAGAATCCCACTTTTAAAAACGAGAAAACTTAAAAAGAACATAAGAGTGAATCAACTTTCAAAACGAGAGATTCCACTTTTAAAAACGAGAAAAGTTCAAAAGAAGAAAAGAAGATTGAAGCAACTTTCAAAACGAAAGAATCCCACTTTCAAAAAGAGAGAAAGAAAAAGAAATACAGGCAGTAGGTATATATTATACATTATACGTACGTATCTATGTTATATGTAGTCTGGTCTAAACATCCCCGAACAAATAATTCACTCAACGAGGAGTGTCAAACACTTCACTAAACGAGGAGTGTCTCCACTGAAGCGAGAAGTTGGCATCCGCGAAGAACGTGAAGAACTGGAACCTACTGTACCTACCGAGAGAACAAATTATTCACAAATACAAAAAAAGCCACCACCTAAAAGCCACCAGGTAATAAGTAATAAGTAGCTCTCCTTGTGAGGTACTTATATATATATACCTGGTATATATTATACCTCGTGTAAGTGTAACACCAACTGGTTCTCGTACGTGCTCGTACATGTTGATTTCATTTTTCGTTTTCGTTTTGTGTTTATCCTACAAGCAATGTGCAGAAGAAGCATGATGACCTTCCAGGGTCGAACGATCACTCTTGAAACGTCGCCGGAAATATGACGAAAACAAATAATGTTACGGAGGACCATATATAGCAATTAGAACCAAATATTGTTCGTAAAACATATACATACCTGGTACGTAGGGAGATACACATATAGGTTTTTGTGTATACCGTAGGTCCTATTTACTATGGCCCCCCGTAGTAATACCGCGGGTCGGGTCAGGATGGTTTTTCAAATCTCACGGGTCGGGTCAGGAGGTTGTCAAAACCTCACGGGTCGGGTCGAGTCACCCTTACTCGACCCAACCCGACCTGACCTGATCCGCGTGGTTTGCCGACCCGTAAAACAACCCTGATGAATAGGAAACCGGTCCGTTGAGCGCGTCAAAATACATCTTTTGTGCCTTACTAATAGTATATAGATACTAGTTTAACAGTAGTGTTTGGGGGGGGGGGAGGGGGGGCTACAAACTCCCTTGAGAAATCGGTGACCCCCGGAGCTTGTATGATATTGATATATAAAACGCCGTACTCGTACGTATTGAAAAACAGGACAGGCGGCGCAAAAAAAAAACGTTTTGAGGGTGGGATAGCGATTGTCACTTAAAGCAACCAATCGAGTCAACATTCAAAACCAGAAGCAGACCAATCAAGCAATCACATCATATCATATCAATCCATCAAAACAGATCCAATCAACTAATATATCGAGCAAGCGATCATATCAATCCATCAACACAGGTCAAACCAATCAATATATCGAGCAACCAATCAATCAATCAATCAATCAATCAGTCCATCCATCAATCAATCAATCAACCAATCAATCAACCAATCAATCAAATCAATCAAGCAATCAATCAATCAACCACTGATCAATCAAGCAATCAATCAGTCAAATAAATCAAATCAATCACTATTAACATTCGACATCTACACCTCGAACGGCAATAATTAGCATCTTTACTGCAGACTTTTTTTTCACGTGGAGACCTTTTTTTTTTCGTTTTCCCCCCCATGATGCCACGACGGGATTGTTTTCAGTAGTAAACCCCCAAGAGGTATGATGGGAGTGAAAGAGCATCAACTGCATCAACACGTAAAACAGCATCAATGGTAACAGCATTAACACGAGCTACGAGTATATACGTGAACAATAATATTACGGGAAGCCATAGTAAACAGGACCAAATATTGTTAGTAAAAATAGGTAAATATATAGGTTTTTGTCTGCACCGTAGGTGCTATTTACCACGGTCCCCCGTATTAGTACATTTGTATGGGCAGCGGGATTTTGGTCGATGCTTTGTTGGAATGCTTACAGCGTGCGGGCGGGGGGAAGGGGGGGAGCGTACTCATTTGTTGCCTGCCGTAAGTCGTTTGACCATTGACCACGCATCCCTTTCGAGACGGAGGGGGGGGGGACTCAGTGGCTGTTTGAGGGATGAGATGCAGGGGCGTTTTGGTATAAGGAGGGTTTTTAGTAAAACAATCGGTTTGGAAATGATGTCGTTTTTTTTACGCGTGCATTATTTTTTGTTTCTTCTTTCGTCTATTTTTTTTTTTGCGATTTACTCATAGTCGGAAGGGTGGCAAAACATAATCATAAAATGAGTACGTACCTGGTACGGCCTACGAGGGGTGTGTGCTGCACACACACCACCTTGCGAAATGCAACTGTTCGTCGCGCTGCTGCAGGGGTGTCGGACGGAGATTCACCTGCAGGTTTTATCCCAAAATAAAGCCCGGCCATGGGGTCGGCCTTCTTCCTGGGTGCATGTCGCTGTGTCTCCGATTTTCCGCGTGCTCAGCCCAATCAAGACGCCGAGACACGTAACTGTCCGTCCGTTTGCTGTATATGTTTCTTGTTTTCTCTCGTCTGCCTGTCTCTCTCTCGCTCTGCCTATCTAAAATAATCACGGATAAAATTGTGCTTATCCCGAGGGTCTATCTATGGTCATACGACTACGGCCATACATGAATATCGAGTACACCCCCCCCACCACCATAGACGACGGCCATGCATGAATGTCGAGTACACCCCAGTCCCCCTTCTCCCATGCTCTGTCTCGAAAGCGATGCGTGGTCAATGGTCAAATGAGCTAAGGCAAGCAACAACTGAGTACGCCCCCCCCCGGCCCACCCCCTCCTCTGCCTCCCTCCCCCCCTCCCTCCCAAACGTTAGATGCGACGACCCCGGCTGCCAACGACAGCCTACGTACGGCAACAAAGGAGACAAGAGGCCTCGCTTCTGCTCCACGCACAAGCATCCTGGGATGTACGACGTGATCGCCCGGCGATGCGAGGAGGAGACCTGCATGACGAGGGCGGCCTTCAACTTTCACGGCCAGAAGGTCGTCAGGTTTTGCGCGGCGCACAAGCTGGAGGGCATGCAGAACCTCAAGAGCAAGTGCTGCGAGGTACGAATTGTGTATGATATTATGTATACTAGCGGTACGGCCACGGCTCCGCCCGTGGCGCTAGTTATATATATGTACGTTTGACTCACGGCCGTAGTCCAGTCCGTGGCCCACAAAAGGTAAACCTCCTACAAACTCTCGAGCGGAAGAATAGCTCGGGAAAAAATATAAACTCGCCCCTCTTGCGGTTATATAGATATCATAACTCGGAATGGGATATATAATATATACCAGTATGTATTAATTACCGCCTCGATACGGCGTCCCGCTTTTTGCGAAATGAGTTACAAACTACAACCTATGCCCTCCCCGACCCCCAACACCTCCACTAAATTTACGGCATGTCGGTTTATCAACATTTTCACTGATTTTTCCCGATATACATATGTATGTCATACACCGATGTTGTCGAGCAGGTGGAAGGCTGCAAGAAGTACAGGGTGTACGGGTTCGACGGCAAGCCGGCCCTGTGCTGCGCCTCTCACAAAAGGGACGGCATGGTGGACGTCCGGAGCAGCCGCTGCGAGTCGGAGAAGTGCTACCGTCACCCCAGCTTCGGCTACAAGTGGGAGAAGAAGCGCCGCTTCTGCGGGAGGCACAAGCTCGCGGGCATGGCGGACGTCCGCAGCCGCAACACACCACAGGTGGGCAGCGGACGGGACTGGGCAGCAAGTGTGGGGTATATGTAGTGAGATAAGGGGGGACGGGGGGCGTAGTCATTTGTTGCTTGCCTTAAGTCATTTGACCACGCCGCTGTTTGTTGTCCACGCTTGCTTCGCACTTTTTCTACGTTTCTCTCTTTTAACACATAATTTCTCTTCTTGTCTTTGGTCTCTGCCGCACGACTCTCAACACGACGACGGGTCTGAACCACCAGAAAGCTTCTGTCACCCCCGAAGACGCGGCAGCAGCAGCGGCAGCACAGGCGGCAGCAGTAGCAGCAGCAGCAGGAGGGGCAGGGAGCTTAGCTAAACCGTCCCCTGTCCCCCCCTTGGACACCCGCGTGCAGCGATCGGCAGCCGCGGCCACAGGCCTTGTCGGCGTTTCAGGCAGATCGGCGACGGTAACATCTAAGTCGGAACCTCTGGCACCGAGATCAATGACCAGTATTGCTGGAGGCTTTTTAGGGATGGGGGATGACTTCCATCCATCCCCGGTGTCGAGGCCCCTCGGTACGCGAGACCTCCTGGGAGGGGGCGGCAGCAGCAGCAGCGGCGGCAGCCTTCGGGCGGATGAGGGTGGGCGGGGTTTGCACCCGCGGCCTCCGTTGGGGAGGGGAACGTTTGGGGGGGTCGGGGGGGGGACGGGGGTTGCGTATCCCCCCGACCCGGACTACTCGACTGGCGCCCTCCACCCGAGTGTGTTGTCGCCGGCGGCGGTTGCCGGAGGGGGTGAATATGGCGGCGGTGGCGGGGGCATCAGTGGTGGCGGCAGCAGCAGCAGGGGAGGCGGTGGAGCCCTCAGGCGAGGGGGGCGTGGCGGCAGGACCGGGCGGTCCTGAGAGACGCGAATACAGACAGCACGGGAAGGTCTTGAAGACGCGCGACGACAGAGCAAGTTGATCTTGAGAGGGGTGGGGTGACCCTGAGGGCCGAGATGCCGGGGCGGGACGATCCTAAGGGGCGTGATGAACAGGACGGGGTGGTGTTAAGGGAAGCGGTGCGCTACCTATGTACGCACCTTCCCTCCCTCCCTCCCTCCCGCGCCTAAGTTAACCCCCCCCCCCCCCCCCTGTTCTCCTCCCGCCAAGCGAGCTTAACATAGCTGTGGTGGTGGTGGTGGTGGTAGTAGCAGTGGGTCCACCCCCCCCTCCCCTCCCATGTCAGCTTAACTTAGCTGTCGTGATGTTGGTGGTGGTGGTGGTGGTTGTGATGGGAATGGTAGTGCCTGCATGTTTTCGGTTCTGCTGCGGCAGCTCACTTGTTACAGCTAGACGCAATGTGCGCGGCGGGTCTTACCTTATGAACCATTGTTGAGTTGGGTGAAGGGGGTTTTTGTTTAGAATGGGTGAAGGGGTTTTGATTTAGAGTGGGGGAGGCGGGTGGAATCGGGAGGGAAGGAGCGGGAGGGGGGGGGGGGGGGGGGGGGGGGGGGGGGGGGGGGGGGGGGGGGGGGGGGGGGGGGGGGGGGAGAGAATGCGAGCGATGTTTTACCAAATGGGGGTTCGCTGGAAAATTTCTTGCTCGTACGTAGCGTACCCATATGCTAGAGCCCGTGGGCGGCAGGGGGGCTTGCCTTTTTGTACACAGGGGCTGCAAGGCATGGCTGTCAATCGAATTCGAAGGCGCGGCGGAAATGGTTGCCAAACAAATCGTATTTCGTAGAACTATAAAATAGCCCTCCAACAAACATTGCCTGTAGGAGTACACACGGGGGTATTTGTTTGGATTCAATTCAGATTTTGATTTTTTTTGTTTTCTCTCCTTTTTTTTTTGTTCGCAGTATAGTACTACTACAAGTGTGTAATCACCTGGGTGTTTTTTCGTTTTGTAGACGAGGGGGGGATGGGGAGGGGGGGGGGGCGGAAGGGAGTAGGGGCGGATTTTAGTTTTGGCTAGCCGCATTTTTGACGTCCGTACGCGTCGCGTGAGGAACGAGTTGGTAGGTAGGTGGATGGATGGGTGGGTGAATTGAGCTTGTAACTTTTCAACGGGGTGGAGGGAGGGGAGGCGGGGGAAGGGTTGGGATTGGGGGCAGCGGGGGGGGGGGAGTTCATATGCATATATATATGCCAACACCATAAGTTAGGCAAGATGGGATGGAACGCGGCGGTCTAGGCTGCGCGATACAAAACAAGTCCAAGAAACAACCCGGCCGCCTGTGGGACCCTCCAGTCGTACATGGCAATCCGAAAGGGAACAAGCGCGACGGGGAGGACAGGCCAGGCTGGTTGTAGTTGGTGGTGGTAGTTGTGTTGTGGGTGATGGTGGTGTGTCGTGTTATTTTTTTGTGTTCCGTTAGAAAAATCGAGAGAAAAAAAATAAAACGAAAACGGATCCTTCAATTATTTTTTCTTCCCTCAACTCTTTTTCCTTTTCTTTTCTTTGTTCCTTGTTTTTTGTTGTTGTTATTCTTGTTGCTGTCCCTCTGTACTGCTCCGTGCCACCAATTTTATAGTGAATTTTGGACCCGATGGGTTCTCGGGGGTGGCCGGAACCAGGGATACGATATTGGTTGGTGGCCGTGGTTGTCGTGGTGGTGCATTTCGGGGGGAGGGAGGTGGTAGGGCAGCAGCGGCCGCGGCGTGTTGAACTAGACGTCGGTGACCTTCGGTATTGATCGTCGGGAGTCCTTGTGTGTCCCTCCCCTCTTGCGTGTTTCTTCTCAAATAAACATACGTAGCTTGTCCTTGTTTTCGTTTTTGTTTTACTTTTCCTTGTCTTCCCCTCCCCCTCTCCGAGTTCGTCCCTTAGTTTTCGTTTGACTTGGTTGATTGTCCGAATAACGATGAAATGAGCGGGGGGGGGGGGGGGACGGAGCGACTGCTCCTGCCTGCTGGGTGGAGTTTCATACACGTAAATATCGGTGCGTAATCAGAAAAACCGTACATAGTACCATAGGTATCATATTGATGGGTGGCCGTGCCCGCTGTGACTTTGAGCGAGCGGCCGATCACGAAATCGCCGAAGTCTGGTTGTATTGCGGTGGGCACGGTACTACTGTCGATAGCACACCATAGCTTACTGGTATGCTAAACGTTGGCGGTGAGGTGAGGTGGGCGCCGAGCTATCGCTGTTAGCTGCACCGCGACAGTGTTTGTAGCGCAGCCTTCTTTGCTGGCATTGATGATGAGCGTCCTGCAATAGTATTGTGGGTCGCTGCTATTAAATAGCTGCATTTCAGGAGTTAGCAGTAGCTCGGCCTGATTTGATGGCATGGGTGGTGACCGTCGTTGTGATGGGCACCGTTATATCTATATTGCTATCGGTGCTAGGTGGACTTTTGAGGAGTATATGGCCTAGCCTTCTGTGCTGTATAGCGTTGGCGATGAGTCCTTGCCGCCATTGTCGCTGCTGCCTGCTCTGCAGGAGTTATAGCCTAGCTTGCTCTGCTGGCGTTGGTTACTCGCAGTGCCCTGCCATTGTTTTGTCGTTGCTGGTATAGCTGTTTTGCGGCAGCGGTGATTAACTGCAGTATGATTGTTTCAGGGCTTGCTTCGAGCAGAAATAACGACAACACGGAAAACGCCATCCATCGCTAGCGACCGCTCGGGTTCTGAAATCACAATGCATATAAAAGTGACAAGACGAAAAGGAATGCCGATTGCGTGAGAGCTGGGCGAGGGTGTTGGATGTGGTCCTAGCAGCACCCACCTACGACGACGTGCGTTGTATTGTACACACACAAGCCAGAGTGATGTTGGGTCGAATCACCGTACGATGATGGTATCCGTATCAGTAGGAGGGGCGGCGGTAGCAGCAGTGACCGTCCTAATAGATTTCGAGGGGGAGGGGGCGGAGGGGGGGGGTTGGATGGGATGCCGAGGAAATAGGTGGATGAACGAGATCTACACTACTCTCTTTCTCTCTCTCTATTCCCTCGCTCCCGCTACGTAGCTTACTGAGCTTTGCGCTCGAGGCATTGTCTGTCTTTTCGTACGACGAATGGCGAGGAATGCGTGTGCTGTTTTTATTTATTTGATTTAGTCTTGTTTTTTTTTTCTGCGTTGCGCATTTTTTTTGTTTGCTGTTTTTGGACGCAATCACTACCTACTATTGCGAAACGCCACGTACGTACTCTTACTCCGTATTTCTAGTGGTGCAGAAGTCGTTACTTTTATTTATTTAGTCTTGTCCCTTTATTTCCTGTACTACTTTACTGCGTGAGTTCGTCTACTTTACTGCGTGGGTTCGTAGCAGTAGTAGTAGCAGTAGCAGCAGTGGCGTTTCTCAAGCAAGCACAACAAGCATTCATCATGCGATAGCTAAACAGCTGAAAGCTAAAAAAACATAATTGTCTTCATTATAATGGTTTATCACTCGCTCTCTGGCTGGAATGAAAAGAACGGAAAAGCGGGGAGTGAAGGGAGCATCGAACCCAACGTGCTGCGTATGTTGTCAAGTACGAGGCTGGGAAAAATACTGATTTGTACCAAACAGACAGCAGTAGGTAGCTGGTTCCCATGACGAGCGTCCTGGTCTTGGCGGACTCACCATGCTGACCATGGCACCAACTCCTTCTGTAGTGGACAACACAACAACAGGGTCGTCCTTCTTTGATATCAAATTCGCCCGGTCGACGAGGCTCATAACCTCTTCAGATATACCCGTGGTACGTGTCTTGGTCGGTCGTGGTCTTCTTTGTCGCATCAGGCCTCGTACTTGCTTAGCTCCCCACCGTTGGCAGTGTTGGATGCTCTCGATGAGCGTCTTGATCCCGGCAGACTCTCCATCGACGTTGAGAATGGCGCTCATTCATTATATAGTCATCATCGATGACAACAACAGAGTCTCTTCTTCGTATCAGCTTCTCTCAGTAGACGAGGCTCATAGCCTACTAAAATCTTCCAGATACTGTTTACAATGACGGTCGGTCGTGATGTTCTTGTTATGGTACTGCTGGAATTATGTGGAAACGCGGGTAACTACCTGGTAACAGGTATCAGGATCGTATTGGTAGTACTTGGGAAGGCGTATCTTAGATGGAAACGAGGGGTTTCCAAGGCGAGGCGACCTGAGCCTTTAGCCTTTCAGTCTTTCATCGTGCAAAAAGGAACAAGGCTGCTCTTCTTCTATCTCTAAGCAAACAACGCACGTGAGACATCAACGAGTACCTGTTCAATAGGCAAACATGGCAAGGGATACTCTGTGTCATTACCCTAATATAACTATCTTTGGCGTCGACGGCAGGACACGAACCTGCGCGTGAAATTACAATGGGTTCTGATTCCATGAATTTATCATATTTCTTCATATACGGTTTATCAGGGTGGGCTAGTGTTATGGCACTGCTGGAATGGTGTGGAAATGCCGATATTTAACTGATAACAGGTACTCGTATTGGGATGGTATTGGCAGAACTCGGAAGGCGTATCTCAGATGGAAACCAGGGTTTTTTCCAAGGTGAGGCGACCTGAGCCTTTACTCGTAGCCTCTTTCAGTCTTTCATCGTGCAAAAAGGAATAAAGCTGCTCTTCTTCTATGTATCTCTAAGCAAACAGCGTACGTGAGAACCAACGAGTACCTGTTTAATAGGCAAGCCTGGCAAGGAATACTCTGTGTCCTTTACCCTAATCTTACTACACTTGGCGTCGACGGCAGGAAACGAACCTGCGCGTGAAATCGATGGGTTCCGATTCCATGAATCTCTCACATTTCTTCATATATGGCCCATCAGAGTGGGCTAGTGTTATGGCAATGCTGGAATTATGTGGAAATGCCGGTAATTACCTGGTGAAAGGTATTGGGATCGTATTGGTAGTACTTGGAAGGCGTATCTTAGATGGAAACCAGGAGTTTCCAAGGCGAGGCGACCTGAGCCTTAAGCCTTTCAGTCTTTCATCGTGCAAAAAGGAATAAAGCTGTTCTTCTTGTATCTCTAAGCAAGCATCACACGTGAGTACCCACGAGTACCTGCTCAATAGGTAAAGCTGGCAAGGGATACTCTCCTGCCCCATACCTTTAACTTAGCATTCTTTCTCGCACCAGGCCTCGTACTTATTAATAGTCAGCTCCGCAGACGCGTGCCACGGTAGAGGTACGTATCACATTTTGGCTGAATCGTTTTCTGAACGATCGGGCTCCTTAACCCAAATTCGTTGAACTTTCATTTTTGTGACGAACAATGTTTTAGAGTATACTTCGGTCATGATATGTCGCATCCGGCAGCGCTTTTATTTTTCCTCCAAAATCATTTTTTCGATGAGGTATGACGCTCCTTAAGTGAGGAGCTCAGAAAAAACATGGTGCACCTCTATCGTAGCATGCGTCCGCATTGTTGATACTCTCGATGAGCGTCTTGATCGGTGGCAACAAAAACAGAACTCCGTCTGGGGCTAGCCCAATAAACGAGGCTCATAAGCTATTAAATTGTATGCGTCCTACGCACGGTGACATGACGGCCGGTCGTAGTCTTCTCGCGTCTGAATTAATTCGTACTTTAGTTGCCTATCGTCGAAAGCCTTGGTACTGTCAATGAGTGTCTTGATCTTGGTAGACTCTCCATCCATGTTAACAATGACGCCCAACGGTCGTAAAATCGACAGCAATAGAGTCATTCCTTGGTCCCAGACTCTCCCAGTAAACGATTCTCATATTATACGTAGCCTTGGAGAACACTTGCCTTTTATCCTACGTACAATAACGCGCGGTCATCGTAGTCTTCTTTCTCGCATCAAGCCTCGCACTTTAGTTGCCTATCGTCGAGAGTATCGTATCTTGGTATTGGCAGACTCTCCTCTCCGTGTTGATCATGGCGCCAAACCGTTGTATAACCGACAACACAATACCAGAGTCTACTTGATCTCAGGTTTGCAAAATAAACGAGGCTCACAATATGTTCAAATATTTATGTCGTACGTACGATGACGGTCGGTCGTATTCTTCTCGCACCAGGACGCGTAAGTTAGTTCCTCACCGTCAAAAGCCCTGGCACCCTCGATGCGCTTGATCTTGGCAGGCTCCCCAATGGCATGTTGACCATGGCGTCAGACATTTACCTGTTGTATAGCCTAGCATACCAACAACACCGTCCCTCCTGGTTCTCAGATTCGCCCACTAAACGAGGCTCATAACTTGTTGAAGTGTAATTATCCTATCCTTACGTACCTGGTAGGCAGTGCTTGGATACAGATACGTACCTGGCAGGCAGTGCTTGGATACAGATGCATTTGATATGTACGTATGCGAAATCATCTGATGGTATATTGATGTTGCAGCAAGCGGCAGGGTCCTGCGTCGTACGTAGTGTTGTGTGGTGGCTATCAAGCCGACTTTGCATGATCCCCTTACGTCGTACCCTTTTCAAGATGTGGTTTGACTCCATGACGTACGGGGTACGTATGGCTTTATCTTGTTGAGGGCAACGAGCGAAAGGATAGTACTGGAAATATGACATGTATGTATACCTGGCACTGGCTCTTATCACCTGGTACCAGGCATGCAATATTGGGAGTGAACAGAGAGGGGGCTACGATCGTCAGGGTACATCCCCATCCACGTCTAGACCTAGGGCGGCAGTTCGCAACCGACCGCTATTATATAGCTCTGGAGCCCAGGGCCGGAAACGACGGTGTACAAGTAGTTGACGTGTCACTACGCTGTGGTCACACAAATATTATGAGAGCCCGTTGTGAGCTCATTGTATAAGCATGGTACCCCTTGGTTAAGAACAAGCACTATTAATAATTTATTCATCATGCCACTGCTGTATCATAGTGCAAAAAAAGTACCAGGTAGTATCACAACATAACACCTGCTGTAGAAGCAGGACTTAGTACCACACCGACCGGTGGTGAGTACGTGCGGTATGATAATTAGGCACAACCTTAAACCAAGTTTTCCACCGAGGGTTTTACTGTGACATGCTACGGTATTTGAATCCTGCGGGTTCTATGCCACATCAACCGCGGTAGCAGCAAAATCAGCAGCAGCGGCAACATAACAGCCAGTGGTGGTCCTCCCTCTACCCATGCTCTAATTCTCTGTCGTACCCCCCCCCCCCTCTACCCTGCCCTCCGGCGTTCTGTCACCTCCCGGAGCGCACGCCTCGAGCAGCACCCTGCGCGGCATCTCGTTCAACACTCCCTCTCTTCCACTCGTCAAAAGTCGCCACCACCATCCCCACCACTACCAACTCCAACACCACTGGTACCGCCACCCCCTACCACTGCCGCCTAGGTCTTCAGCATCAAAGTAGAGACACGCTCGCCCGTGCTAGGTCCAACCACGGTTGCGATGTCTTCCGGACAGCTATTCCCCGCGGCGGCAGCGGCGGCGGCGACGGCGGTGGCTGCCGCGGTCGCAGCGGTACGGAGAGCGGTAGTGGGTCTCTCTCCCCCTATTTCCCCCTGGTGCGGCCGCCCACCTCTTCAAAACAAGGGAAAACACGCCCCCGAAAAACAAGTGGACTGCACGTCCAGCGATAACCTTATCCCCACTGAGTAGTGGCAGATTTGTCTCTAAAACGTGGGCACCGTTCTAAAGAGGTGTTAAAACCAGGAATATTTTGTTAAAAATATTATAATCCCTTTACAACATTGGAATGCTTAATTTTCCTGGATGACATTTACTGCCCAAGCAACGGTTCCGGGAACACATTTACGTATTTGGGAACTAGAGCGAGATGGTTTCGGCAGCAGGAAACGGGATGATGGGGGGGGTCGGTCCTAGGTGTTGCACTCGCTTTATCGTTCTGGTCGCGCAAGTACACGGCCGATTTCTCGAGCGGGGGTTATAAACAAAGAAAAAAAAAGTCGCCATCGTCATCGTCTTTGTCGTTGCCGCGAAGAATTAAAAAAAAACGTTCCGGTTTCGTCTCTTCCTTCCTGCTGCCCCTCTCCCCTCCGCCCTTTGCCCCTTGGTCTCTATAGGCATAACCCCCCCCCCCGTGGGGATGCAGCTCACCCTTCATGCGACTCGCCCAACACCTCACGGCGCTTCGCGCTTGGTGCTAGCAATGTCTGCCTGGTCGGTGAAAACCCGACATGCTCCGTCCCGGCATTGTAGGGATGCGAGGGTCTATGGTCATACGACTACGGCCATGCATGAAAATGAAGTACACCCTCCCCCCCCACGATGTATCCGGCCAACAGGCATGAACGCTCTCACAGTCCGAGAAGTAAATGGTGAACGCACCCAGCCTATGGCAAACTGTACAGGTTAAGCCAACTACATCCTTTCGCCTCACGTTACCGTACCGACAGCAACAGATTGAGGTGGTGGGGGTGGAGGCAGAGGAAAAGGTGGGGGGGTGGGGGGGTGGGGGGGGGGCTACTTTCCCATTGACCCCTAGTTTCCGCCCTTCCCCCTCCCCTCCCCCCCGTCCCTCGTCCCCGCCAGCCCGTTCTCCTTTCATCTTTACCCTATTCTGCCGCACTGTTATACCCATGTCGTCATGAAATGTAACATCTACCAGGTATCTGGTACCAGTATGTAATTAGACTACGCGTATGGGTATATTCATTTTTTGTCTTTTCGGTCGGTGATGAAAATCTTGATGTCCTTCCTGAGCCGGTCGAGGATGAGCTGCTCCGACATCTCCTTGACGATGGTCTTCGGACCCATGTTGGCGCGGACGACGCGCACGCGCGGGTACGGCTTCTCCTCCTGCGACAGATGGGCCGATCGATGGACACCACGCGACCGACCGAACGACCAAGCGACAGACCGACCAAACGACCGACCGACCGACCGACCAATCAAACGACAGAGCGACCAAAACAAACGACAGAGTGACAAAAAAAAACGACCAATCGATCGACCGACCAATCGAACGACCGACGGACCGACCAAAAAAACGACCGACCAATAAAAAACCGACCGACCGACGAATCAAACGACCGACGGAACGCGACGAACGCGGCAGCAAGGCAAGACAAGGCAGGGCGGCAGTGTTGGAGGTGGGGTGGGACGAGGAGGAGGAGGAGGAGGAGGAGGAGGAGGAGAAGGAAACGTTACTCATGACACGGCGGACCGAAAAACACAATATATTTTTGCTTTCTTCGGAGGGGTTCCTTTCGGTACGAACCTTACGGCTGTACCAGTATCTATGAGAGCGTCCCAAGAATGAAAAGGCCCAACAGGATAAGGGGAGGGGGGACCGGAAAAAAACTACTATTTTCTCTTTCCGCCATTCGTATGATAGAGGCATGCCCGCAGGGAAAAGCTGGCGAGGTACAAATGGAACCGACCGCCAATCCACGGCAAGGGGCGAGCGGCAACAAACCACGAGGCACCGTTTTGTTTTTACCGTTGGAATGTTTCGATCGTTGGATTTTCTTTACCGTTGAGGTATTCTCGCCTTCACAAGCATCCCCCCCCCCCCTATCCCAACCACCACCCCCCCATTCCACTTCCGCCCTGCATCAGCAACGCCCCCCCCCCCTGCCCCATTCCCCCCTTGGCCACTTGGAACATCCACAATTCAATGACCAAAAAGACAAATAGGTTTTTACCCTCTCCTTCCCCCAGTCTATGAGCCAGTTATTTACCAGTGTGGCACAGGTCCCAACCACGAGCAAAAAACACTGCTCATGTGACATGATGATATTTACGTATACGACTAGATACGACGTATATATGATACAAGGTTCCCCTCCGGGACGTGCCTGGGGGAGTGGCGCAAGGGCGAATCGAAAACCTACTATTAATATCAAAACAACAGCATGCGATATTGTATCATACGCATATCATCTTGTATACCTGCCTAAGAAATCCACTTAGTTTTTGTGTGCTTCTTGTCTTATATTATGGGGGTCTGGGTTACGTACAATACAAAAAAAAAAGTATCCAGAGTCATCGCCAAGGATCGAACTCAAGCCTTCAAGCATAAAATCGTGCATGGTGACCGTTTGCCTATACTTTCAAAGATACATTTTCCTGTACTACACGATTATTTGTCGCGGCCCGCGTCAGACACACGACAGGTCGCACATACATGATGCAAGCACAGCAGCAAGCAACAACAGAACAGCAGCAGAAGAGAGAGAGATGATGGTGCCTGATGACGGATGCAAGCCTGCTGCGATGAAGCAACCACTAATTAATAGCCACAGCAGTATACGGTAGATCCGCCACAGTCACGTCTGCTGCTTGTGCTTCTAGCCGGGGCTGTGGCGTTGCTTGTGTTGTTGCATGTTGTGTGATGTATCGTGGTATTCAAAAGCGGTCATTAATTTCCGGTCAGAGTGGGCGTGGCTCTGTTACACACACAGCAGCAGAACAGAAAAGGGTAGATAGATGGTGTGGATTATGGACGGTAGGCTCCGATAGACACAGCTAGCCACAGCACTACAGCAACATCAACAGCAGCAGCGGGTAGAAGAGTGGTGGTGGTGGTGTCGTTTGGTGACGGATTGCTGGCTCCTATGAAAGCAAAACTACTCGTAGCAACAACAGAGCACATCACAGATCTGCCTTCGAGGCGCACAGTGTTGTACCACTCTGCCCGGAAAAGTAACGACAGTTTATATATAGTTTTAATGAACAAAAGTTTCTTACATTTCGGGACAGCGGAGAGATTCGTACATGAGCATCGATCTGCAGGTATGATACCATGACTCGGAAAATCGCAGGATTCGACAAAAGCAGCTCGTCACGGTACAGCACGGATCTGAGGCACGCCCGGAAAAGTATCGACAGTTTATATATAGTTTTAATGAACAAAAGTTTCTTACATTTCGGGACAGCGGAGAGATTCGTACATGAGCATCGATCTGCAGGTATTATACCATGACTCGGAAAATCGCAGGCTTCGACAAAAGCAACTCGTCACGGTACAGCACGGATCTGAGGCACGCGCATGCATGATGTAATGGCTGCTGCTGCTGCTGCTGCTGCTGCTGCTGCTGCTGGGCAGCAGGTTTGTAACATTGAGGTTGTACTGTTTGTAACACGCTCTCTGTGGTGCTGCTGTTGTTCGTGTGTGCTCTCCGTGCTCTCGGCAAGAAACGCACAAAAAACGCACGACTGAACATAAACAGGGCCTCACGCAGCGAAACCCGGGAAATCGTCTTATCCACTCCCGCCGAAAAAACAAATTTGAGCGCCCGCCACACGAGCCACAGAGCTCGGATCGAGCCCAAACCTCGACCAATGTGTCCGGCCGGGCGTCCCGTGTCGGGGTACTTAGCGTTTTGCCGAAAAGCGCTCGCACGGAGAGAAAGGTTGCGAAAAGTGCGAAAATTTCACAAACATAACTATACATATGTACTGTACAGTAGTAGAGAATATCACACAAAATCGCGAAAAATAGGTAAGATATCAGGTGATATATTACATCGTGTATGTGATATATCATGTGATACGTCACATGATATATCATATACCTTTCATATATCATATATCATAGCGATATATCGAAAAACGTCCGTTATATGGACATCACTAAATATATCAACTTTTTGTTACTCATGTTTTTTTGGGGGGTATATATATAGATATCATATACCCCCCCCAAAAACAATTAGGGTATACCAAGTTCTAACGGCCATACATGACATGAGTACATCCCCCCCCCCTATATACGTCTCCCTTCTCCCCCAACCCTTCGTCTACTCAGCCCCCACCCCCCTCTGTCCCATCCCTCCGCTCACCACGATGATATCTAGGCCGCCCTCCTTGGCGAGCAGACCCTTGGCCTTGCTCGCGGGGCCGCTGCCGCCCTTGCTCTTGGCCTGCGCCGCCCTGCGCTCCTCCTGCTCCTTCTCCTCCCGGGCGGAGAGGTACTTGGTCTGGGAGGGGTCGAAGTACAGCCCGGTCCTCCTCGCCTCGTCGTCCGAGAAAACTTTCACCTGAAAATAAGTTTTAGAAAATAAAATAAAATAGATTTCATCCCCCACCAATATTACGTATACGTACGTACGTATGATATCATCCTTTTTTTTGTCCCATCCCGACTAAAGTTAAAAAATCTGGTACTAATACGGGGGACCATAGTAAACACTAGTAAATAGGGACCTACGGTATACGCAAAAACCTGTATATTTTCCTATTTTTGCTACCAGTATTTTGTCCCTATTTAGGGCCCGTTTTAACGAGTATGAAATAAATTCAATTTGGAAAAAATAAAATTCAAATACGCTTTTAATTGGTCAACACACGCACCAGCATCAAAGATTAGGATCTTGGGGTCTAATCTTGGGTGGCGGTGCGGGTTCTGACCAATGAAAAGCGGATTTGAATCAAAAAAATTCCAAATTGAATTTTTTTCTTCTTCGTTAAAACGGGCCCTTACTCTAGGTCCTCCGTAATAAAAAAAAACCGTGAGGAAAAAAAAAACACCCTATGAATACAAATAAACGTAACCATAAACCAATGGACATTATCAACTTAACCCCCACCAACTTTAAATACGAGTAGTTTTAGGTCTGTACAATACAGATCCAACTCAGTAACCCATGTGCTGCGATCATTGCAGGTTATGCGGTTGCCACCTGGCAACATGGCCCAGATCATACAGATCATACAGATCGTACAGATCGTACATATCATACAGATCATACATATCATACAGATCGTACATATCATACAGATCATACAGATCATAACAAAAGTGGGGATCGGTGATCTGTCTCCGATGTGTACAAGCTTCGTAACAAGATTTTCGACCGGACGGAGCGGATCTCCAACCTAACCCCTAACCCCCCCCACATGCCAAATAAGAGGTTGCCAGCCATAGCTGATAAAGCTGTATGGGAGAAAGTAACCAAAGGGCGAGCTGGAATAAGGTGGGATAACGTAGTCGAGAAAGTATGGAAGGATATAGGAAACCAAAAAGAGACGCTGGCCATAGAGAAATTTAGCGGATACAAGACAGAAGTAAAAGAAAGGATAGAAAGAAGGGAAAGGCTAGCGCTGAGAAAGAAGGTGGAAGGGGAAGAACACTTAGAGATATACGGGGGGTTGAGAGAAGGAATAGGAATGAAAAGGTATCTGCACGGCCCAATGGACTTCGCGAAAAAGCTGAAACTGCGATTTCGTGTAGGGGACCTGGACCTGCCAGAAAGAAGAAGGAGGTATACCAGTAGCCGGGAGGAGGAGGAAGTAGATGCACAGATGTGCCCATGTGGCAAAGCCATAGAGAGTAGAGTTCACATAGTGGGAGAGTGTGAAAGGCACAAGGAGGAAAGGGATGTGCTTGAGGAGGAGATGAGGAAAATAGACGAGTGTGACATGGAGCAGTTTGGTACACTAAATAGTAGCGAGAAAACAATCGCTATCTTGGGAGATAGATGGTGGCCACAGGCGGCGAAGCAGGAAGGGGATAAGATTAGCAAAAGGTTTCTTTGTAATATATGGAAACAACGTAATGAGCGCCCAAATTGGTTTGGAGTGTCTCTATTAGAGATAGGACGCGCTGCTCCGTCTCGAAAGGATGTCCGTGGTCAATGGTCAAATACTATATGCAAGCCAACAAATGAGTACGCCTCCCCCCCCCCCCCCCGCCCCCCCCCCCCCCCCCCGCCCACCCCCCCCCCCATCCCCCCCCAAAAAAACACACCACCACCCTCCCTTTCACCTCACCGAGTCGTGACGCCCCGTTGCCTCCCTTCGTCACAGCTGCGCCCCACTCCCTCAAACGCCCAGGCCCTTAAACGTTCCCGATCCCCTCGAATTCCTCGGATGTCGAAACCCTCAGCAGCTCCGGGGGCCCTGTCAGCTTTGATGCATTCTCGGTCGGCCAGTCGCCTTGACGGCACAGGCCACGAGTCTGGCCGTTTCCGCGGAAATCGGACACCGCTGAATGTGGCATTACGACGATTTTCCGCGATCTGAAGCGCAAGATAATAAGAGGGTGGGTGCGCGTTAGGGTGGCTGTGGCGTGGGGAGTGGCAATTGGCGTTGTTTTGTATTCCATTTGTCGCGCGGTCTAAGCTGGCTGGGGCGTGGGGGGGGGGGGCGGGGGCAGGCAAGGGGGGGGCGTGGGGCGAAGGAGAGCGGAAAGGAAGGGGCGGATGGGAGCCGCGGGGAGGTGAGTATAATCCTTCAAGGCCATCCTAGCTCCTCAGGGGCAGTCTGAGATGAATACCTCGTGTTGCTGACTGACCCCCGAGAGTGTGGTAACGCCATACCAGGTATATACAACCCACCTAGGTGTGTCTGTCTCCACACCAAACACGAAGAAAGAGAGGTAACCTGCTGCAGGACTACCATCCCACATTTGGCTGTTCACCCTTGCCCCCGCCCTTGCCCCGCTGAGCGAAGCAGGCCCATGGAAACCCCGAAATGACATTTTTTTCATGTTTTTTTTTTCCCGCTCTGCTGTACTTTCCCGAAGTACCACGAGCAGCAAGCAAGCCTCAAAGAGGTTAGGCTGGGCTAGGCAGGCAGATAAGCCACGGCACAACAACAGCCAGCAGCCACGCTTCAATATATCGTTCCCCCTCTTGTGACAGCCACGGTGTTTGTTCTGCTTCTTCTATTTTTTTCTACCGAAAAAAAAAATGACGACGACGACGACGACGACTTCGCCCTCGCATGTATATACCACGTATACCTGATAGGCGGCCCTGAAGACCGTTTCCGCCACGACCGAGCGAGACGCCTCCGCTACCTTCCCTCCCCCAGGCCTCGGAGTGTTCTTGGGGGAGATGAGGGGGGTGGGGCTGGCGCGGCGGTCGTCTCCGAGCTTGGACACCCTGACCGTCGAGTAGGAAAGGCCTTTCGCCTTGGCGACGCGAACGACGCCCTGCTCACGGGTAAAAAAGAAGGTTCGGAAGGAGGTACGCGATGTATCCGGGCTATAGATGTCAGTTGGTGGAAGCGATCGCCAACAAACTGGCCTACGTTGACTACTCGTACTGCAGTCGTCTGGCGCCAACAAACTGGCCTAATGAGTTGACTACTGCAGTCGGCTGGCGCTATTTTGGCTGACGTTTACTGCCAGTACATACATATATATACTGTACCAAAAACTATTATAAATAGGGCTGGGCACTGGCACAACAGTACGTACTGGCAGTAGTAATCTACTGGCAGTAGTAACCTACTGACAGTAGTAATCTACTGATTGACCCGGCCAGTATATTCGCCAGTAGTTTTTTCTCACGTACGTCCAAGAAACACGCCATGTTATAGTACGGAAACCCCCACCAACTTCGTTTCGGAAGGATAGAGAAGAGAGGAGAGACAGTATACTGCTGTAACCCAGTATACTGATTGGTTTTGACGATAGTACAATCGCTACTGACCGAATCAGCCAGTGCCCAGCCCTAACTATACAAGACACGCCAACGACCTCCGGCACTACCATTGACACCGGCACCGTCGATCGATGGCGATGCGGTTTTCGACGCGTCGGAAGTTGCAGTAGACCTCTCAGCTCTCTCTTCTGTCTCTTCCTCTCTCTGAGGGAGTGGTTTTTACGGCGACATGCGCACCCCATAGCAAAATAAGCCTTCCGTAAACAGGGAAACCCATAATAGTTGGAAAGTTGGTTGGCACTGCTGCAACTATAACCATAATACCTAGCCGATTAAATACCTAGAGCTGGCGACTTTTTAGTCACCCAAATCACAGCTTTACAGGCCAGGGTGAAGGTAGGTAAAGGGTGAGAGGGTCGGGCCCAGCTCTGCACAGCGGTGGTCTGTCGTTTAAGTGACGGTTGAGTAGTGCCGGCTGCCCGCTATACGTATATAGTGCCTGTGAAATCACTTGGCACAGATGGGATTAACCAGTGTGTGCATGCAGTGTGCGGAGTATATAGTGCCGGTTGCCGCTACAGTGCCGATGCTGCTGGCTGGCGCATGCACCGGCACTATAGATAGAGGGACCTTTACTCTGTATCGGGTTTTAGGTGTACAAAAGTACAGGCCCACCAATAAGAAATAACCTAATACCAGATACATACATATAACGCGAAAGACAGCACACTCTCAGACAAACGGGAATGGTGGCGTCGGGAAAATCTCGTTTAGGAGCAACGCCTTATAGGGGTGGTGGCTTATTCTCGGTGCAACCCAACACAAAACACCAAGCACACCTGTTCCGCAGCACTCTCCGCGGGGAAACCCTTGTCGCTCCCGCTGCCGCCGCCACCACCGCCTCCTCCGCCGAACAGCCCCCCGCCCACCGCCCCCACCGCCGCCTCCGAAAAAAAAAAAAAAAACCCCCCCCGGCGGCGCCTCCAACAGACAGACACACCACGTGCCTCAAGCCCGCCCCGCAGGCATCCAGCAGCGCTGTCACTGCGGCTGAGCCAAGATAAGAGGGTGGTGGTTGGTGGCGTGGTGGTGAGTGTGGGGTGGTTTTGTATTCCGGCATTGTCGGCGCGAAGCGGGGGGGGGGGGGGGGGGGGGGGGGCCCCCCCCAAAAAAAAACACCACCACCACCTCCTTTCCACTCACCCGAGTCGTGAGCCCCGTGCCCTCCTTCGTCCACAGCTGCGCCCACTCCCTCAGGAACGCCCAGGCCTTAAACGTCCCCGATCCCCCCTCGAATTCCGCCGGAATGGAAACCCTCAGCAGCTCCGGGCCCGTCAGCTTGAGCATCTCGTCGGCCCAGCCGCTTGACGGCACAGGCCACGAGTTGGCGTTTTCCGGGAAATCGGACACCGCGAATGTGGCATTACGACGATTGCGAGTCCCCCGCCCCCCCCTCCCCCTCCCGCCTTCTTACCCTTCTTGCTACCGCCTCCAGAACCAGCCGCGTCCGCCGGAACGATCACCAAAGTCTCCACTGCCCCCAGCGCCGCCCGCGTCCCCTCCCCCAACGCCTTCGCCTCCTCCAGGGAAACCCCGCTAGCCGCGGTCACCTGCGCCACCCCCTTGCCCCCCATCTCCCCAGCCTCCGTCTCAAACAACGCCAGCACCCGCGCACCCAGCCCCCCCCCCCCCCCCCCCCCCCCCCCCCCCCTGCTCCTCCGCCTCCTCCTTGCCTTCTCCCTCCCCGGGCTCCGCCCCTACCCCTCCCTCGGCACCGACAACGACAACGTTTCCGGCAGCCTCGGCTGAGCGTCGGAGGGCGGCGGCTTTAGCGGAGGCGTTTTTCTTGGCGAGGGTTGCTGCCTGGGCCGAGGCCGCCTTCACCACGTCCCGGGGGGAGAGGGTCTGGAGCTCGGCCTCTATCTGGGCGCGCTCGTCCGGCGTCATGACGTCCGGTCGGGCGGACCCCTCCGGCGGTGGGGCCACTGTTGAGAGAGGCGTGTTTTGTGGCGTGTGTGTTTGTGTGTTTTGTTGTTGTGTGTTTTGTGTGTTTTTTTGTATTTGTTTTGGTCGAGTTTTTATATGGACAGGTATTTTGTTTGTTTGTTGGTTTGTTTGTTTTGTTTTTTGCATTTTTTGCATTTTTGCATTTTTTTTAAAAACAATTTTTGATCGGTACATTTATAAAAAAATAATAAAAAGAAAGCGTAACATATACCGACCGATAGTGTTGTGTTGTGAGTTGTTTTTTTTTAGGCATTTTTTTTTTGAAAAACAAATGGTTTTGTTAATGGTTGTGTTTTGATTTTTTGTTTTCAAGGTTTTTGGTTATTGTTATTTTTTTATGTCAAAACGTTTCATCCATAAACAATGTACCAGGTATATTTCCATCAGGGGAAGCCGGAAAGGAAGGCCGCGGCGGCGGCGGGGCGGGGGCGGGGGCAGGAACGGGAACAGGGGGGGGGGGGGGGGTGGAAGGGGGAAAAGGGGAGGGAGGGAAAGGGGAGGGCTGTCGTCATTAGAAAACATGACCACGGCGCAGAAGCGGTACAAGCAGCAGCAAGCAGCAGCAAGCAGCAGCAAGCACAAGCGAGCAGCAGCGAGCACCAGCAAGCACCAGCAAGCACCAGCAGTGCTGTTAGATTTACTCTCGTTTTGATTTAGGTGGAAGTCGGGGAGGAAAAGGTTTCTTTGTAATATATGGAAACAACGTGATGAGCGCCCGACTGCTGTTGGAGGTGTCTCTATTAGGAGTAGGAACGGTGCTTCGTCTCGAAAGGGATGCGTGGTCAACGGTCAAAAGACTAAGCCAAACAACAAATGAGTACGCCCCCCCCCCCCGCAATTAATTCGACACTGCTGTCATTCATATACAAGAAAGTACACATAAGGTGCCGAAGCCCGCATCACGAGCGGTTCTGAGTAGGGATACCAGCTCATCCTTCATGCGATTTCGCCCAACACCTCACGGGCGCTTCGCGCGTGGTGCAAGCAATGTCTGCCTGGTTAGTGAAAATCCAATGTGCTCCGTCCCAGCGTTGTAGGGATGCAACAGTCTCTATGGTCATACGATTACGGCCGTGCATGACATGCGGCTAATGAGTACCTCCCACCCCCCCTCCCCCCCCGGGCTTGGTGCAACAAACAACGTCTGCCTGGTCGGTGAACACCCGACATGCTCTCGTCCCGGCAGTGTATGTAAGGATGCGAGGGTCTATCATATGGACATACGACTAAAGCCATGCATGGCATGCGGCTAATGAGTACACCCCCCCTCCTTGATGAATGCCCCAAGTGCTTGAGGTGTCCCTACTATTAATAGGAGTACGAACGGTACTCCGACTTAACAGGGTTTTGTGGTCAGTGGTCAAATGACTAAGCCAAACAATAAATGAGTACGTTTCCCCCCCCCTCCCCACCCCCTCTGCCTGGTCGGTGAAAAGCCGACATGCTCCGTCCCGGCATTGTAGGGATGCGAGGGTCTATGGTCATACGACTACGGCCATGCATGAAAATGAAGTACCTCCCCCCCCCCCCTTCCACGTACCGCCTAACTCCTCGTAGAAAGCTTCTTCATTCTCCGCAAGAGAGGCGAACTCCGCAGCGATGGAGGCCGGGAAGGGGGTGGCCTCCGACAGAGGCTCGGAGTTTTTGTTGAACTCGCTCCTGCCCCTGGCGATGATGTTGGAGATCTGGATGTCCATAACGCGGGCCCCCTTGTCGAATTCCTCCATGACCTCTTTCGTTATCTGAGTTGGTTGGTTAATTGATTGGTGATTGGTTGATTTGTTGATTGATTTGATTGATTTATTGGTTGATTTGTTGATTGATTGATTTGTTGATTGATTTGTTGATTGATTGACTGATTGGTTGATTGATTGATTGATTGATTGGTTGATTGATTGATTGATTGATTGGTTAATTGGTTGATTGGCTGACTGGTTGATTGGTTGATTGATTGATCGATTGATCGATTGAATGATCGATTGAGTGATTGATTGATTGATTGATTGGTTGATGAATTGATTGATTGGTTGATTGGTTGATTGATTGGTTGAATAGTTGACTAGCTAGTTGACTCGTTGGCTATTGCTTGGTTGGTTTCCACGGAGGAACCTATACAGTAATCATAACCAAAATATGGTGTTTACACATTAGGGGGGCGTATGATTTTTGGGTCCATCGTAGGTTCTGATTACTAATGTTACTACATTAGACCACCCCGAAATAGTTGGTCGGTTGGGCTTGGACAGATCACGACTTAATCCATCTAGATCCTTCTAGATCCTTCTTAACCTGCCGTTATCAGATGTGTTGTGCAGGACCTGCATACGAGAAGTACACGTCCAAACCAGGAAACATGTAATCCTACAGCAGCAGTGATGGTGCAGATTGTACGGCTCCCACAAGGCAGCATGAGATATACAGCACGTAGATCATACCAGTATACAGATCATACAGATCATACAGATCATACAGGTCAGCTGCCCTGAAATATCTAGATGATCAAGTGAGAACAGATCATCTGTTCGATGAGTGGTTCCTTTGGATCTATGTTGGTTGGTCGGTCGGTCGGTCGGGCTTGGTCTATTGGCAGGTAGGGGAGCTGATTGGTTGGTTCCGTTGGTCTGTTTATTTTGCTTGGTCGGTATGATTGGTGGCATAGTTGGCAGTGAGTTGGTTGGTACGTACGTAGGTCGGTTTCTTTGGGTTGGTTGGCCGATTGGGTGGTTGTCTCGGAACATTGGTTGGTTGGTCGGTTGATTGGGTTGGTCGATTGATTGATAGGGTGGTTGATTGGTTCGGTTAATCGGAACATTGGTTGATTGGTTGGTTGGTTGGTTGGTTGAGAAGAAGTTGATTGTTGTGAGTGCTCTCGCGGCGGCGGAAAAGGTGGTCATTTTTTTTTTTCGAGTGAAAACGGGGACGCTGGCGGAAACACCCCCCCCCCATACGTCATACGACTACGGCCATGCATGAAATGGAGTACACCCCATACGACTACGATACGGCATGCATGAATATCGAGTACCCCCCCCCCCCCCATATGATGGTATATCCCCACTTCGAACAGAGGATGATCTATCTATCTACAGTAGATCACTTCGTTCCTCCCCACCTGCTGTTGCGAGAGGTTGCACAGGACGTGCTCAAAAACAGACCCAACCTATAGGAAACCCGTGCTACTACTGTTGTACTCGTATAGATCCTGCAGATTGTACGGGTTCCCACCCAGCAAAACATGAGCTACGTACTCATTACTGATGTAGATCGTATCAGATCGGGAATGTACCTGTCTTGAAATATCTAAATCAAGCGGGAATCGATGATCTATCTGTGGACGATCTGTACATGATCTGTACATGATCTGTGCGAGTTGTCGATACATCGAAAAACAAATCGATTCGATATCCAACACTAGGTTGTAGACCCTGGTATGTAGTAGTATTACGGAGGACCATACGACTAGTAAATAGTAACCTACGGTGCACAAAAAAAACTACCAGGTACTTCGTATATATTTACATATTTTTACTAACAATATTTGGTTCTCTTTGCTATATATGATCCCCTGTAATAGTCGGATTTCCAATGGACCAATCAAATTAATGCATGGAGTAAGTTGCCCTTCCAGCCGCCTTGGGCGCGTACTGGTTCTTTAGGGGCTCGGCGGTTTTGGAAGGAACCGATGAAATACAAACTATTTTTGTGAGTGGATCAATGAAATAGATTAACCAAAGTTCGAACCTGGATCAATGAAACAAACCACCAAGCTTCGAACGGACCAATGAAAGATAATAACAAAAAAAACTTAGGCGGACGGATTCAATTAAATAAATAGCCAAAGTTCGAATGGACCAATGAAATAAACGGCCAAGCTTCGAAGGGACCAATTCAATAAATAAGCAAAACTCGAAGGGACCAATGAAAATAAGCCACCGAGCTTCGAACGGACCAATAGAGATGTATAAACAACCTTCGAATGGACCAATGAAACGAACGACCAAATACCAAGCTTCGAATGGACCAATGAAACGTAACGACCAAATACCAAGCTTCGAATGGACCAATGAAACATAACGACCAAGCTTCGAACAGACCAATGAAATAAAACGAACGGGCTCACCCTTTCGGCATCCTTGGCGTACTGCTCCTTCAGGGCCTCCGCGGTCTTGGCGAGGTCCTCCTTCTCGTCGTCTAGCCACTCGTTCAGGTAAGCTTTGTTCACGTTCTTCTCCACGTTTCTGGTCGTTTTTGTTTCAAGTTGAACAATATGTTATTACGGGGGGCCACACATATTAAACAGGGACCCACGATAGTTACAAAAACCTGTATACTTACCCAATGTTACTAACAATATTTGGTCCTATTTACTATAGGTCCCCCGTACTAGAGTCATGCTACGGCGGTGTGAGTACATAGCACCTAACGTCCAAGAGGGCTCCACACTTGAGGGGCTCTACACTATTAGCAAGTCATTAATAAGCCACCCAGAAAAAAACTGTTTTTAAAGAGAAAAAAGCCGAAAAAAAAAGAGGAAACCCGATGAACAGTCCTAAAGCCTGTACTGTATACTGTATCGGTATCTCACGAATGGTAGAGTAGTGAAACACGATTAATAGAGAGAGGGAAAACGGGGGAGAGAAAAGGAGAGAGTGGAAAAGAGAGGGCGAAAACAGCACCCGCGCGCACATCTTAACGAACAACACACACGTCCGACAGACAGATCATCTACAGATCATCTACAAATGGATCATCTACGGGTCATCTAGATCCTAACCTGCCGTTATGAGATCTTGTGCAGGATCTGCTTACGAATACATATCCAACCCAGGAAACATGCCCTAGATCATGCAGGATATACGGTTCCCACCCGGCAGCATGAGCTAGATCATACAGATCATACAGATCATACAGATCATGCAAATCGTCTGCCCTGAAAGGTCTAGATCATCAATTGGAAATCGATGATCTGTCCGAAGGTGTAAGTGCTCAATCGCTTCGTTTTGTCCAAGCTCATGACACACGCAAGACAACCCCGTACCCCCCCCCCCCCCCCCTCCCTCCCCCCGCCCACCTCCTCCCCTCCTGTCCAACACCCGAACCCCACCTGTTCTTGAGGAGAGCCGTTTGCAGCTTGTTAGCCAGCCACTCGTCTCCCATCCTATTGATACCAGCGATGGAATACCCGTAGTTGATCACCGATACCGCCATTGCACAGCAGCAGGGAGTACGTAAAGAGAAAGAAGCGGGGGTAGGGGTAGGGGTGGAGGTGGGGTGGGGGCGAGGGTGGGCGGTGGGGTGTACTCATGTCATGCATGGTCGTAGTTGTATGACTATAGACCCTCGCATCCGTACAATCCCGGGACGGAGCACGTCGGGGTTTCACCGACCAGGCAGGCATTGCTTGCACCAAAGCGCGAAGCGGTGTTTCGGCCAGTCAGTCGCATAAACGGTGAGCTGCTTATTACGACCAAGAACCGCTTGCGAGGCGGACGTTCTTGCACACGGAAGACAGCGTCCAACACTTTTTTTATATATTTTGTTTCTGGTGTGGTCACGTCCAGAGACAGCCATGGGTGGGGAAAGAGGGATACTATGAAGTAGAGAGGGGAGTCAAGGAAAAAGAACCGGCGCGGAGGGGAAAAAAAACATTTTACATCATGAATCCTATCGCGATGTCGTGCGGGGCGCGCGCGCGCGCGCGGGGGGGTGTACTCATGTCGTGCACGGCCGTAGTCGTATGACCATAGACCCTCGCATCCCTACAATGCCGGGAGGGAGCATGTCGGGTTTTCACCGACCAGGGGGGGTCGACCAATTCACAAAATTGTTTCGGGTTTCTAAGAGCGGGAGTAACGAAAGCAGTTCGGTGCGGGTCTACGAAGGAAGACAGGGCCGAAATCTTCTCGCGATAAAAATTCAAGGTACGAACCGTAGTGGGGAGATACCAGATCCGAGTGGCGACTAGGAAAGAGAGAAAAAAAAAGGGCGAAGCTAATAAATGGGATGGAACAAAAAGGGGGTATCGGGCGTGATTTTGTTTTACAATTATTTGGGGAGGAACTCACTCTTCGTTGAGGTCGTCCAAGCTTTTCTCTTTCGGCTCTTCCTCGTCCAGGTCAATGGGCTCCCAGTCCAGCATCCCCGCGTAGGCCGTCAGCCTCTCCTGCACGTTGGGAAACCGTTCGTCCGAATACCACACACGCACCCAAGCACACAAGCACACACGAAAAACACACACGAACACGGGCACACACAGGCGCAGCAAAGCGCGAGCAAGCAAGCAAAGCAAACAGGCCGGCAAGCGAGCAAGGGAAAAAGAAAGCAACCAAAGCAGGCAAAAGCATGCAAGAACACAACACGGGGAAGGGAGGGAGGGGGGGTCTGGGTTGTGTTCTTGCAAGATCGGAAGAGCACACGTCGGTTGGGTTGGGTTGTGCATGGCAAAAACAAACCAATACTACTCGCGCCAAAACGAAACAGCGACGATGATATCGTAGCCATCTCAAGGCTCCTACACAGCTGGAAGCACAACTCCCCCCCCGTTTCCCTCACAAGTCGCGAGGGGGACAGGGGGGGAGGGGGGGGGGTAGGTCCCCCTTTTCAGGCACGCCTCTGGCCGAATAATTTCGCAGGTCGAATTGCACAATAGTGCCGTCCGGCGAAAGGCCGCCAGAAACCAAAAACCTTACCCCTAAGATGGACCAATCATGGACCAATCACCACGCGCGACCAGCTCTCCCGGCCCTTCCCCCTAGCGCACCGCCAGCGAGCCAATGCATAGACATGGAGCATATGTTGGTATTTCGTTGGCCCGGGCATGGCGTCTGGTGCGGAACGCGGACGAACAACACATCGACGAATCACACCCCCCCCTGCCTCCCTCCCCGCCCCCGCCTCTTCAACGCTAAACATGTAGTGGCACGTCCATAATGGCAAGCACAGAACCCTCAGGCAACCCCCTCTCCCCCAATGACGCTCCACTCAGCACCCGAAACTCACGTATGTGACCCCCGCCCGCCCCCGTCCCCCCCCTCCCGCCCGCCCCCTGGTTGGTGTAAAACTCGACGTGCTCGCGTCCCGCATTGTAGGGATTGCACAGGGTCTTGGCCATATATATAGCGGAGCGTACGGCGAGCATGGAAATATCGAGTACACCTCCCCCCCACGGCCGACGAGCCGCCTTCCCGCGAACGCTGCGGTGGCGTAAACTCCCCGCCCGCAGCTCCACCCGACCCTCCCCCCACATCCCCTCAAGAACGCTTGTAACTCGCGTATCGCGTAGTATGCCCCCCCCCCTCTCAAATATCCCACCCCCCCCATACGCTCGAACCTCACGTATGACTCCCCCCCCCCATCCCCTATCCCCTATCCCCTACATGCCCTCTCCCCAAAACCTTATCTCCAATCCCTTCGTCAAAAACGCATGCCCTATCTCCTCGTCAAAAACGCATCCCCTATGCGTGAAACCCCTCGTCAAAAAAGCATCCCCCACCCCCTCGTCAAAAACGCGCACCCTAGGGTCCATTTTCGAAAAGCTTTCGGGCTGCGGCGGCATCTCCACCGTGTTGTCCTGGATGCCCTTGGGTAGGATGCTGTCCCAGTCCGGTGTCTGGCCTTCCTCGGGGCGGACTTTCCCCCAGTCGATGTCCTCCTCGTCGCCGTTCGCCTTATCGCCTTCACTGGCCTAACGTCGGGGAGGCGTGTGGCGAGTGAGGGGATAGGGGACAGGGGATAGGGAATAGGGGGGATAGGGTATATGTGGGATAGGGTATATAGAGAGTAGGGGATGGGGGGTAGGGGAGGGGGAGGAGGGGATAGGGGACAGGGGATAGGGGATGGAGGATCGGGGATGAAGGATGGGGGATAGGGGAGAGGGGGGAGGGACGGTTTCTGCCCTGTAATTTTTTGGTTTGCTGTCGTGGAGGGGGCGAAGGAAGAAGGGGGGGAGAGGGGACAGCGGAGCCAGACGACACACCGTGATGCTGATGTATGGACGTATCATATATACCCTATACAAGGTTCCCCTCCGGGACGTGCCTAGGGGAGTGGCGCAAGGACAAATCGAGAATCTACTATTAATACAACAACATGCGATATTGTATCATACGCATATCATATTGTATACGTACTGGTATTACATAAATACGACGTTATGAAATATCTGCGTATTACTGCTGGTAAGCAGAATATTATTTAAAAACTGCACACTGCTTTTATTGGGGGATAAAACACACTCGAAATATGATGAAACCATTAACTACTATGACTCGATCGTTTCGTCAAGAGATTTTTGTAATGACCCCGCCAAACATTTGGATGCATATTTGTCAATATTTTATTGTTGTGGCGCTCAAAGGCACTGAAGGCTATGACACCCCAGCACACAACCGGCACACGCACGTCACACTGTGAACATCTGGACACCAAGGCAGTGCTCGTAACAGCACGTAGTGTGGAATACGTTATTTATTTGGCAGAAGAAGTAGAAAAGCGATGCATCGAAGAAGGGCTGAAACTCCTCAGACGCGAACACCGCCTCGCCTACGACGTAAGAAATGCCGCACTTGTTTGTGGGTTTGCTGTTTGTCTATGATAGTGGGGTCTGGGTTATATCGTGTGCCCGAGATCCGAAAGTAGATTATAACTCTATTTCTGGTACGAAATAAAAATTGGAATGCATCTAAGACAGTAATTATTATTTTTGTTGGCCCAGATTGCACACCCACCCCGGCACGCGTGAAAATAAAGAATTAAACATCAAAAAATGATTTGCCCAAATACCGGTACAGTATTATTTGTCGCGGCTTGCGACAGATGCACGACAGGCCGCACATACACCATGCAAGCACAGGCAGGCAGCAGGCAGCAGCGCAGAATAGAGAGAGAGGTGTGGTGGCGATTGCTAATGACGGATGCAAGCCTCCGATGAAGCAACCACTAATAGCCACAGCAGTACACGGCGGACCCGCCACAGTAATGTCTGCTGCTTGTGCTTCTAGGCGGGGCTGTGACCTCGTTTGTGTTTGCTGCATATATCGTCTGATGTCTTGTAGATTTCTGAAGTGAGCTTCAGGAAATAAACACAAAAAAGATATGTACGTACGAACAGTTGAGGTACGTACTCCTATTTGATCAAAGCGACGATTACATTTCAGGCCAAAGTGAGAGTGGGTCAGTCACACATATCAGCACAACAGAAACGTAGATGGTGAATTACGGACCGCTTGCTCCGATAAATACAGCTAGCCACAGCAGTACAGCGCAGATGGGTGTATCACCCACGCACGGTGTTACCTGCTGCTGGTGTTTATGCAGAGTAGTAACGTTGTGCTCTCTGCATGTTCTGTTTCTACCTGTCTGTGGTATACCGATATGTCTGCGCTCTCCTGTGTGTGCGCATGACCAGCTCGTGAAATCAGGGCAAACAACAGGACATCACGTATTATTTACTGGCACCTACGTACAAAAAAAAGCCTCACGCAGAGAAACCAGGGAAATCGGCTTATCCCCTCCCGCGGGAAAAAAAACTTTGGGCGCCCGCCACGCGAGCTACAGTGCTCGGATCGAGCTCAAACCTCGACCAATGTTTCCGGCCGGGCCTCCCGTGTCGGGGTACTTTTTGCCGAAAAGTGCTCGTGCGAAGAGAAAAGTTGCGAAAAGTGCGAAAATTTCACAAACATAACTATACATATGCCCTACCAGGTACCATTATCATACAGGTATGCGCGATAAGACCCCCTCATCAGAATATGAACCGGGGCGGGGGGAGAAGGGAAGACATTTGCGACCACGACCTTGCCCAGACCGTCGCCGAGGGTAAAGATGTCGGGAGACAGGACTTTCAACCCTTGACAGACAGCAGATTTGCCTTGACATGCCGTGACCGACACCAAACTACTAGGTTTTAGTGTGGAACACTTCGGCCCTACACCCTTGACAGCGCATGTTTTGCCTTGCTTGACATGTCTCCCGACATCTTTGCTAAGAAGACGTGCTCGTGCGAGCTGAGGCGGAAGGTAAAAGTGATGACAAAACAACAACAACAACAACAACAACAACAACAACAACAACACAGACGCCTGCATATCATTAGGAAACCGGTCTTGTTGGTCACGTCAAGGACGCGTTAAGGCCTTATTATGCTGTTTTTAGCGTAAGGGGGAGGTCCGTCAAGGGGTCAAGCCGCGGTCCCCTTGAAGCATCTTCGCTCAACAACAGCAGCAGCATGTTGCAGTTGTGGAGTGTGAAAAAATAATGACCCCCCCCCCCCCCCCAACGGCGCACCCCTCTATGCAGCAGCAATGAGCTGGAAGAACCTTAGACCAATATAAAGATGCACCAATCATCGGCCACAGACATAGTTGGACATTCGTTGATTTCGCGCCCTTCGCTCTTCACCTCCTCTCCGTCTTCTTCTCCTTCTCCTGCTCCTGACGACGACGTCATGCGCGAAGCTCCGCTCCCTCGAGGGAGCATAGAAAAATCGCGCTTGGATTCTGCTATTTTCAATGCACCGCTGTCGCCCCAGCTCGACCGCCACGCTCGCCTCGGCGACGGGGCGACTGCTGCATCGCCCCGGATGGATCCCGTGACCCACCCACGTGCTCTGGGGGCGGAGGGCGAGACGAAGAGTAGCGCATCGGCGGAGCTTGTATGATGACCTCCGTGTTGATTGCGACCCGAAGCAACAGCAGAAGCAGCGGCAGTAGTAGTAGCAGTATTAGCAACAGCGCCGACAGCTGTTGTCACTGCTTTCGCTGTGTGGAGGGTGAGGAGGAGAGCAAGAGACTTCATCGACGACGTCGGCGATGACGAGGTGGACGGGCGTGTTTCAAGGGGTTTTCGCCCCATGGCTTGGAGAGAGCGAGATGCGGATGTGCTGCACAGCAGCAGCAGCAGGCCTACGTAGGATCTGCGTGATCTGCGTCGCAGATCGCAGATGATTCAAAAGGGAGTTCTATAGGTATTGAAGACTTTCTTACAAAGTTAAAATGGATTTTCATCCCCTGTGATAAAGATCATCGAAGCACCAACACCATTACGTTTTTATCCTCGACGCATCGAAAGTCTAGGAGTAAACATGCGCACCTCAGGGATCTTCGCTGCTCTACTGGGCGCCGCCTGCTATGCCGGCGACGTATCGGCTTTCATGCCTTCGCGGTGAGTCAATCGTCCGTCACAGGCCAAAAAAAGAGAGAAAAGGGAGGCCCCGGCCGCACGGCCCGCAGATTTTCGTACGCACTTCGTGTGAGTAGTAATAGAACACGAGCACCCAGTATTCTTAGACTGGAGTGCCCTTTGCATGAATGCTGCTTTTTCTGCCTTGCTGTACAGCAGCTCGGAGCAGCGTTCGCACGCAAGCACGTTCCGCCCGGGTGTGCCGTGTGCTTGCTGCGCCGCTTCCAGCGCGAGTGCCCCCCGGCTCCCCGGTTTGTTCGAGAGTTCGGAGCACCACACTTTGCCGCTCGTTTTACTTTTTTTTTCTCTGGTGGGGCGGTTCGCTCTTGTTGTTGGACCCCCAATCATGCATGCCAACATTCTTTCGCCATTCAGGGCTCTCTACACCCGCACAGAAGCTGCGAGCTCTCGGTGGTGGTGGTGGGACTGTGTTGTGTTTGATGGTGATCTCTGGAGTAAGAGTAGTTGAGGATGTTCTGTGTCCGCGTCGATGGTCGGCGCTGTTAGGAAGTCTGTCTGTCAAGCATGTATATACCTTTGGTAAGTCCCTCGGGGGGAAAGGGTGAAAGGGGTGCATGAAAACAATATGATAACCGCAAACCTCGTGGTTGTATCGAGATTTTCTGAAACCACGATATATTTGTATGGGACGTACCGTTTCGAAGATATAATACCCGGCCGGGCTTGTCATTCCGTGCTGCTGCTGTCATTCCCTGGTTTATAATCCGTTTTACGATCCGTTGTACAGCAGCAGCACCGGCATGCCCTTTGGTACGTGTCGTATCATATGCCAGGTGTACTTCACGTACAGCAAACAATTTAGAGAGCACATGACAACAACCGCAGCAGTATAGAGATGAATGGTATTGCTACGGTTTATCTACGTATCATATACTTGTAGATATCGTACCGGTATATTTTTTGGCGTGTTGCCTTCTCTCTACTCCTCCTCCTCTTTGTGCCCCCATGAAGCTTGTGTTTCTATCGTATACTCACTCGTACGAGTACACTGCTGACTAAAAGAAAACCAGAACATGCTCTATATGGTACGGGCTCTGTCTGAGACCCCGCTCCGCCACCGCCGGCGTTCTTTACCCCGCCTACAAACCCTTCCGCTTCCAATCCTCACAGCACACATCAACACTAGTTTTTGCCAGTCGGTTATCAGACCTCTGTGTCCGGTGCCCTGCCTATGCTAGGGACTCGACTGACTTCGCTTCTCCAACACCCACCAGCAGTGTAATTGTTTCCCCTACCTAACAACGCCTCCTATATACGATTCAGTGTTCGCTCCTAAGCTCGAACCCTAGGTATATCCTCCGTTCTAATCTTCAGATGATGGCGTTGAGCACATGTAAGATACGTATATACCGGTACGCTACCGTAAAGGCTATAAGAGTACTGGGTACTGGGCCCTCTCATCTCTCATATGAAAGAGCCCCCATTAGAAGTTCAGCCTCACGATTACCATTACTGCTGTACTGAAGTTCAGTGCGGAATACACCTTTTTTCTCTACGAGTACTCGTATGCCATATATACGAGTACTGGAAATCTAGCTTCGGGGCCATCATGATGGATTCTTCTGAGCTTGTCCAATGTTAATGTTTCACGTGTGACGTTTCTCGCTCTCTCATCAGTGCACCAGTTCAGCAGGGCAGGGTTCTGGGTATCATGTATACAGAGTAGCAGCACAGCAGCAGCAGTCATACGTAGCAGTATACCTCATGTATCGCACCGGGTGATAAGATAACACACCCCCTCCGACGAATTACAAAGAGGCTTTTCTTGACACCGGGGAAGGTGCAAACGCCGAGCAATGTGCCTTACATTATACCAGGTATAATATATGGGAAAACAATCTTTTTTGTTGTTTGTCCCGCCTCAGTTTTGAGAGAAAATCGTCTCTGAAAAGCACACTTAGGGCGGCGTGTTATCTGCGTATACCGTACGATATGTTGCATTAAAACCTGGTAGATAAGGGGTAAACATACTTTTCCCGGTACAATTACGTCGTAGCAGCAACATGACGTAAGTAAAACACGTAATTTTTACCGTAATTATTTAGTAAACCTATTATACGTACGTACGAAACTGCTGTAAAATATACATTTTTTTTATATTATATGCTTACATGCTTACAAGAGTAGAACAGAAAAACATGGAAAAATCAGCAGCAGCAGCAAAACATGCCACGGGTACATACTACATATTATACGTATGGATGTACCAGGTAAACTACAGCAGAATGTGCAAACAGCTGTAGTTTTATATATCAACGAATCATATTAAAATAGTTGAAATTGCCGTACTAACTGACTGCTGTAGTTGTAGACTATTAAATAGTTGCTGTACGGCAGTGGGTGTATCTGTATCTTACGTGCGATGGAGATTCAATGACGCAGCACATTTATGAAAGCAGCATTATGACATAATTGCAGTCCAACGGAGACACCATACCTGATGTGAGACCGACCAAAAGCCCCATTTTTTTATACCGTGTGTACCGTGTGTATACCACTTTGGGCGGAAATGTAAGGACCGTTTTGCGTTCCATATTAAGTATGAAACGGTCCTTATATTTCCGTCCTGAGCGGTATGTGGTACATGCGCAAAATGACAAAATACTAACTACGGCGGTACACTCCCTGAAGCTATATTACAGATATTTTCGTAGACAAAGAACATAATTTGTATCTCTTAGGATTAGGAATCAGCACAGACACTGGGTGTACTGATGTGGTTTGGGTAGAAAGAAAGGGTTTAATGCGAAGACAACACACACACCCTGAATTCTGCAGCTTCAGATTTTGTGCTACTCATACTCGTATATATGTAGGGTGTACATCCTGCACGACGACCTTAAAACCTTTACGAGTGGTAGTACGCGCGATCGAAGTATCAAATAATATGTCACACAGCTTGCTTGCTAAAGATTGGTTTCGACGAAATTCTCGATCTCATCACAGCTATCATAGTACGTACGCACCAAGTACAGAGCTCTTGTTTTTATTTTTTATATAAATATTTGGCATTTTGCAGGGTTAACTAACCCATTCAGAACCGAACAACTTATCCCACACTAATTCCAAGTAGTTAACCCATTCAGAACTGAAAAACTTATCCGACACTAATTCCAAGTAGTTTGTCCCCAAATGCATGGGACCAGTTCCTAAGGGGTAAAAATAAAAGCCCACAGCAAGTGTGTTACCGCCCGGGGAACTCGATTTGCACGTCCCCCTTTTTTTTGGACGGCCCTCGTTTTTTGTGGCTTAACCCCTTAAGAACTGGTCCCATATATTTGGGGACAAAATACTTGGAGTTAGTGTGGGATTTTTCTTCTTCAGTTCTGAATGGGTCAAGGTGCGTATAATATGTGATGATGATGCTTGATTTTCAGGTCGGGGCGGTATGGGATTCGGGGGGCAAAGGGGATCCTGAGCGTGGTTATTTGTGATTTACCGGTAAACGAATTATTGGAATACCTAGGGTCTGTTTGGAAGAGGGTTGGGATCAGGGTGTCAAGCGGGGTGGTATATTTATTTTAAAAAAAAAATGAAAAAATCTGTGAGATCGAGGATTTCGTCGAAACTCATCTTTGCAAGCCGAGTGTGATACTTCGATCGCGCGTACTTTTGTCGGGTTTTGTGTGTCCTCATCATGCAGGATACAGCACTGGACTTTCTCATTTTTTCAGTCCTTGGGACTGCAATGCAAGTATACGTACAGTACAGGGCACCTATTGAGAAACAGGATAGCCGACCCCAGAACGGGTTTCTTATTCGAGAGAAGGTGCTTTTTACACTAATTTCAAGATAACGACTCTCGAAATGTCTTATGTTCTACTCAATATCAGCATGGTTTTCTTATTAGCCTGTTTTTTTTCAATTAGGTGTCCTGTACTGTATGTAGCAGGCGCGCTCTCGACGCTGGCCCTCCCCCCAGCCCCTCTCCCCTTCCCTTCCTGCCTCCTTACCAAACCCAAACCCAACCCGCTCACACATATATACCACACCTATTTATGTATACATCACATCATATTAGCTTGTATGTATCAAACAACGTCTCTTTCCTGCTTTCACTGACCCCCCCCCCTTCCCGCCTCCGTATAATGCCAAATTAAAACCCAAACCCAACACATTCTTCGTAAATACCTTTGTAGGCATTATTTCACACTTCGTGAACCTATTGCACATTATGTCATAACAGGGCCTCCGCAGTCCCCCCTTACCGCCTCCGTATAATGCCAAATTAAAACCCAAACCCAACACGCACACATTTTTCGTAGACACCTTTGTAGACATTGTTTCGCTCTTCGTGAACCTATTACACGTTATGTCATAACAGGGCCCCCGCAGTAGGCAGCCCTCGCTTCCCCAGACGCTACACACGACCCCCCCCC
>MEHQ01001700.1:157590-170274 GCA_008828725.1 Saccharina japonica | reverse complement strand
GGGGGGGGGGGGGGGGGGGGGGGGGGGGGGGGGGGCGTGTACTCATTTGTTGCTTGCCTTAGTCATTAGGCCATTAACCACGCATCCCTTTCGAGACGGGGGGGGGAGGGGTGTACTTCATTTTCATGCATGGCCGTAGTCGTATGTAGAGTAATTCATCCTTGGTTTTTATTTTGTGCCATCTCTGCATCTCTGTTCAACACCCGCGGTACGCCCCCTCCCCCACTCGTACTCCCACCGCTATCATGCCTCCACCTGCTTGTACTGACTCGTGTAACCTCCATCCCTCCCGCCTTCCTTATTTATGTCTCTCCCCCCCCCCCCCCCCCCCCCCCCCCCCCCCCCCACACGCTGCTGTCTTTTTTTTGTTTTTCTCTTTTTCGACTGTCCTCCTTTTCCCTCTATCCTTATCTCTTTCTTGGCTCACTTGGGCTTGTCTTGGCTTCGTGACACTCCAAACGTAACTTCAACTTGCTCCAAACGCAACTTCAACTTGAACTTGAACTGCAGGAACGACATCATCTACAACACCGTCGCCAGCGGCGTGTTCTTCTACCTCTACAGTGAGTTCGGTGTTGAGGGTTACAGGTTTTGTAGGACAGGTTGGCGTTGGATCAGTAAAAAAAAAAAAAACTCTTGATCTATCAATCAATATATATGTACCTGGTTGAACCGCATCTTACCCTCGAATTTATAGATCATCCTTTTGAATTTTGGAGGCTTTGAAGTAACCTTTCAAACCTCGAGATTTGGTGAACCCTTCTGGAAATCGAAATTCAATTTACCCTTTTCAAACTTGATACCAAGTACGTACTTAATTAAACCTTTTCAATAATGAAACTCGAGACTTTTTGTGACCTTTTCAAGTCTTAACACTTGCGAAAAATAACACCCCTTTTCAAACTTGAGATTTAGTTAAAACCGTTTTTAAGACTTGAGACTTAATGAACCATTTTGAAGCTCGAGACTTCAACCCGTTTCAACTTGAGAAGTATTTAACCCTTAAAAAAATCAGGACTTTCATGTGTAACCCTTTCAAATCTTGGGACTTGAATGAGCCCTTTTCAAACCTGAAACTTAATTAAAAATCCTTTCAAGACTTACTTGGCCCTTTTAAAGCGTAAGCGCCGAAAATAGAAAAGGCGCTTGCAACAGCATCGGCCATTCATACGTAACTAGCAAAATACCTGCTTCATATATTGATACTCAGTAGAGGAATTCGACGCGAGTCGACGAGGGAAGAAAGTGTTGAAATCTTCTCGCGATAAAAATGCAAGGCACGTACCGTAGTGGGGAGGGAGCAGAAGAGCCTACTTGAGTGACCCCCCCCCCGGATCTGAGTTACGACTGAGAGAGAAAGAAGGGCGAAGATAATAAATGAGAAGTATCGTGTCACCGTATTATTATCCTGACCCCTCCCTTCCCCCCCTCCTCCCCTTCCCTCTCCTTCCTACCCATCAATCGCTCCCGCGTCGAAAAAATATTATCAGACGAAGTGGCGTTCCGCTGCCTGGGCGTCGTGCACCCGGTGACCCACGCGGTGGGTAACACGTTCAAGCGCGTCTTCCTGATCGCCACCTCGATCATCGTGTTCAAGTCCAAGCTTACCCCCATGGCCGCCTTCGGTTCGTTCATGGCCATCGCGGGTGTGCTGATGTACAGCCTCGCCAAGGAGTGGACGACCAAGAACGCGGCGGCTGCGCAGGCCTCCAAGTAAAACACGCCTCCATTTCTAGTGGAAAACTTGTGTTGGGATGATCGGAGGGGGGGGAGGGGGGACTTGCAAGTAAAAAACGCCTCCAGTTAAAAAATGGAAAAGTTTTGTTCGGAGGGGGCGCGGGGTGGCTTTTCCTAATATAAACGCCAGCTTTTAAAATGGAAATGTTGTGTTGGAAGTTTGGATGGGGGGGTGGGCGTGATCGGCGGTGGATGAGGGAGAGGTGGTGAGGGTCGGGGGGGGGGGGGGGGGGGGGTGGGGGGGGGGGGGGGGGGGGGGGGGGGGGGGGGGGGGGGGGGTGGTGATGGTGGTGTCGTGATTATGGTGATGGTGATGGTCATTGTGATGTCTATCATAGCAGTGATTATTCAGTTGAGTCGGTGTCTTATGTCTGTCTCATCTGTCTTTTCATGGCAGTCGCAATCAATCAGTCAGTCAAGGGCATGTCTCTCCTGTCTGCGTTTCCCTTGTCTTTTTCACCTCTTTTATATTTCTCGCTCTGTGTCCCCCTCTTCTAGACCACTCTTATCTCTCTCTCCCCCTGGTAATTTCTCCGTGATGTTTTGCCTCTTTTACATCTCCTGAGGAGCTGGTATCGTTCGCTCGGGTACGAGTGGGGTGTGCCCGGGCGGGGGTGGGTGGATGCGTGGGTGTTGTCGTTTTAATCCGTTTTTTTCCCCGCTTTTAACAGCGGAAAAAAACGAAAAAAAAACAAATGTCTAAAAACAATTTTCTCACCGATTTGTTTTTAGCTCTTGTTCTGGAACCCCTCTGTGGACCTTCCTTCTTTACTTGTTATATTTTTCTCTGCGTTCGCTTGATGAGACGAAGGGAAAGAGAACACGATGGGAGGCGGGATGGAGGGGGGGGTGGGGGCGGGGGGGGGTTATCGTGCGTTTGTCGCGTGTCGTGCTGACGTTTCGGGCTGCTTGCTATTATTAATAGTTCGGCTCACTATTTATCGTCTAATCCGCCCTGCTGTTTTATTTTTAAGGTCTTGCTTTGGTTTCGTGTTTTGCCTCTGTGTCAGTTTTTGACTTGGGTGGATGGCGTGCTAGAGCAGGGAAGGCGTGGGACCCCCGAACGCTTCTAATCAAGCTGACTGGATTTTGCGCACACGCACGTGCTTCGTTCACCTGTAGACTTTTTGACACGTATTTGAGCAAAGTTTGCACGAATTTCTGTGAGGCTTCTTTTTAAAACAACCCCTCCAGAGGGAGATCCGATTTTGTTATTTTTATTCGGCGTCAAAGTCATCCTTTTGGGGGGGTGACATAATTTGGGGGCAAAGGGAACGCGGCGCCACCTTTCTCTGCTCACTTTGGCCACAATCGAGGATAATAATCGTACGCGTGAGTTTGAAATTCTTCTAAATTGGTTGGTTTCGGCCATAACCAAGGATAAAAATTGTACGCGTGAGTTTGAAATTCTTCTAAATGGGTTGGACGATTCAACTCCGTGGCTATGATGCTCGCAGGGGAGACAGACAGCACTACTGTTTGGTTTCAGTTTCACAACAGGAGGGGGCGTTGTGGAAGGGAAGAGGGAGGGGACAGGAGTTGACCCTGAAACCTTGTGCAACACACGACCAATCACGGTTAATGTTCGCTGCCGCTGCTGCAGTGTGTGGCTGTTTACTTCGACGCATAAAGTACTACCTTAAAAAGTAGTAAAATAAACAGGCGTTTTTTTCGGGGGGGGGGGGAGAAAGGGTCGTCGTCCTCCCGAGGGGCACGCAGTGGAGGAGGAGAGAGGGCGAAGGGGGGGAGAAAGTGGGTACGACGATGATGTGGGAAGGGTTTTGCTTGTTTGTATGCGTTTTTCGCCTGCCGTCGAACGTCTTCATTCAATTTTGTAACGAACCATGTTTTGGTGCCTACGAGTAATCCATATACTACTCTTACATCCTTGGAGTACCTGCTACTAGAGGGTAAAAAAAGGTTGGAGAATGGTCGGGGGAGGTAGGTGGGTGGGTGGGTGTGAGCGATGTCGTAGCAGATGAAAAAAATGGCATGACAGTCGCCTACGCACTTCACCGCCAGTCGCATACGTACCCCCTCCCCCCTAATAATAATGCCTCGCCATCAATATCAACATCAAACCCTCTGGCCCGTTCGTTCTTGGGCGATGCATAAAATGAAGGAATCGCTTTCTTATACAGAACGAAGTCCTTTTTGCTGAACCGAACTTTTTTTCTCATCCGTCTGTGTGAAACTTGTTTTTGTTATTTTTTTCGGTCCAAACTGTCACTCTATCCATGTGTGATTCTAGCAACAACACAAAACGTTTTTTCTCCTCCACTCCCCCCCTCCCCCCCCTGGCAAACGATGCTGAACTATATACTGTACGCCACTATTGACCCCCGCCATAAAAGCCCATATTGGCTTCAAGAGTCAAGAGTATCCGTGTAGCTGGCGCACAGGAGAGCCGCCTCCGCTAAAGTCTCACACGGTCGGGTGCCTTGTTCCTTGCGTATGATACCACGATTATTTGGCTTAACCCGTTTTCCGAACCTTTCTGTATATTATCCGTCCACAGCGTTCAAGTCATTTATAATCAATCGACTTGCCCGAGTGTTGTTCGTATAAACACCGAACACCCGTCAATCATTATCTATTCCCTACTATGTAATACGATAGATAGCGATCTTCTCTACGTCGATGGTGAGAAATTTCCAAGATGTATCTGGGATATGTCTGTTGGCAAAAAAACGCAAACCTGTCCCTGTCCGTGTCTGTCTGTCTGTCTTGTCTGTCTGTCTGTCTGTCTGACCTCTCTGTTTACTCTCTGCTCGACCTTTGAAAAAAACATCCTGAAATGTACTACTCGTACCGATACCAGCCGCCCTCCTGAAAAAAAAGTGTTCCATAAAAAACTCCCAAAAAATCGGGCGCCGTACGTAGTAGTATACTACGTGAAATAATAGGAAATCCACAAAAAATACCTACTACTCGTACGATACTTGTTCCTATCCCCGCCTTCTCGGGTGCCCTGTGTTGAGCGCCACGGTTTGTTTGACTGAAAGCCCGGACGTCTGCCAAACCACTACGAGTACGTACGTACTACGTAGTCCGTACATACTACGACGAGGTAGTATGGGGATTGTTTTCCAAACTTCGACGTACAACAATTCGACGAGAGTCGACGAGGGAAGAAATAAGTGCTGTGACATCTTCTCGCGATAAAAAGGTAAGTAAGGTAAGCGTACCGTAGTGGGGAGGGAGTAGAAGAGCCTGCTTGGTGACCCCGGATATGAGTTACGACTGAGTTACGACTACTACTTGAGAGGGAGAGAGAAAAGAAGGACGAGAAGAATAAAAATGGGATGGGGGAAAAAAAAAAAAAAAAAAACGAACAACAAAAATAAATTGAGGAGCCACAGGCATCATCAAAGTGTTACAGTGCAGCGCCAAATAACGACATTGGCCTGCGTTTCCCTATAATGTAGCTGTTATATGTTTGACCTTAAACATTTCGGCCTATTATTCCAGGTAGCTACTCGTATTTGTCCAACAATGTACCTGAACCTCTCCTCCCCCCCTATATATATTATACCTGTTGTTGCCCTCCTTGGTCCATCCTTACTGAAGACAAGAGTTGATGCTATGTTTCAGCAGGAATCAATTCATGTCGCACTGCTGCATGCCTACGTATACATAACAGTAGGAAACTCGCTAGGAGACATGTCACAAGGAAGGCTCTTAAGACGCCACCTTGTACATACGCATGCATGTTTTTACCATATTCGCAAAACCTACATCATAGACGCCATTTTTTTTTTCAGAAAGGAGACAGCGCGGCGCGCCTGCTGTTGTTCCTTCGAATACGAGGTAGCGCTCACGAGCAGGTAGGATAGGCAGACAGACACACGTACAACCTATATATGTATGATTCCGTAATAATAATGTAGCCACAGTGGGCTTGTACGACCACCCCTCTACCCCGAGAGTTGGGCAGTGTCCCATCAATGAACGTTTCCCAAAGCCCCTAGGCAAGGTGACCTTGCGGCACCTTGGGGAAACACCCACGCAAGGTAAGTCAGGTTGGGAGCGGAAGCCAACGTGCCGGAAGGTGTACCGTTGGCCACCTGTGAGGCCTATAATAATGTGTCAAGCAGAGTCAGTGGGCACCGACCGAATTCATTCACCGCCGACTTTTTCTCCACAACAGAAGAATCTTACCGTTCGTATACACGTATCAATCATCATGTTATGATATGAAAATGTACTTCCATTATTGCATGAGTCGCTATATACCTACGTACGTACCAGGTATGCACGTAAATCGACCATCATCACCACCGTCATCGTCGTCATGGTAGACACCATCCACTTTCTTCCTACTGCCAAGCGGGCCGTGTACGTAGCGCCGGAAGGAACGATCGACAGTGAGCGACTGGACGTCCGTGGCTGTGCTGCTGCTGGTTTTCGACAAAGATGGGAGGAGACCGCGGTTTTTGACCGCTTGACTGACCGCCCCTCTACACTAAAACTAGTATAATAAGGCCAAAATAGGCCTTTGACACGCCCAAAAAGACCGGTCCCCTACGTACGTACGTATATATGTACCAGCAGCAAGCAGCGTTTTTTTGTTGGTTTTCGACCGTCCCCCCCCAAAAAAAGGACGAAACGAAAACGAAAACGAAACAGAAAAAAAAACACGAGAATAATGGAAAAGACGAGGACACAAAAAAGACGAGAAACAAAAAGAGAGAGAGCGGGGGGAAAAAATGAGACAAAAAATCTTTCAAGAAGAAAAAAAAAAGGAAAAAAAGAAGACTGGAGTAAGAGAAAAAGAGGAACAGAGAAAATAAAAAGAGAGAAAACAAGGGGAAAACAAATAAACGAAGAGAAAAAAAGAAAGGAAAAACAAGAAGAATTATGACAACTGAGACAAAAGAAATAAATAGAAAAAAAAGAATAAATGTTGACATAGCCAAATAAAGGGTAAGAAACGAGAGAGTAAACGAGAGCGAGCACACCACGGTCGATGCTGTTTTCGGAACGAAAACACTCAAGAAACCAACCGACTGTAAAAACAAACGGAAAAAAATACTATCCAAATCCAATTCCACCCATCCGTCGTCGATCTCGCGTGCGTACCGCAGAGAGAGGTGGAACAAAAAGGGGGGACCCGTCGCCAACAACATCATTTATCTCGCCAACAACACTAATTTCGTCTCCCCCAACGGTCTTCTTTCATCCTCACCAACGGCATGCGTTCTCCTCGCTAACGGCCTTGTTTCTACTCGTCAACGGCATTCTTTCTCCACCCTCGCACCAATGACAATACTACAATAGTTCTTCTCACAAACGATACTCTTTCTCCTCTCCAACGATATTCTTTCTTGTCGCCAACTGCAACAATTATTCTCGCCAACGGCGCTCTCTCTCCTTCGCGACCAACGGCATTATTCTCTACTCAAACCAACGGTATTCTTTCTTGTCGCCAACGACAACAATTCTTCTTCTCGCCAACGGCACTCTTTCTCCTCCGCCAACAGAGCATTCTTTCTCCTCGCCATCGACAATATAATAATACTTCTCGCCAACGGCATTCTTTCCCCCCTCGACCAACGGCAATATTTCTTCTATGCACCCCTCACCACCCACCTATCCATTCCCTCCTTATCTTGCGGTTCATTCTTCGTTCCGCAGGCCCACGCGCGCGATCGCAGCAAACTAACGCGGAGACGCCCTCAAATTCCATCAGAGTCTCTGCTGCCAATTTGTATTCCTTCCTCCTTTCCTTCCTTCCCTCCCTCCCTCCCCCCCTTCCTTCGTCCCTCTCTCCCTCCCTTCTTCCTTTCTCCATCCTTCCCTTCCTCACTTCCTTCTTTCCTTCCTTCCCACTTCCCAATACGTTGCTAGCGACTATCACCGCCTAGTCCTTCATCTCGTTCTCTAGCTCTCTGCCTCTTGTCTCTCCATCGCTTTCTCTCAAGTATCTCTCTCTCTCTCTCTCTCTCTCTCTCAAGTTCTCTCTCTCTCTCTCTCAAGTTCTCTCTCTCTCTCTCTCTCTCTCTCAAGTTCTCTCTCTCTCAGCGTCCTTCCTCTTCTCTCAACTCTCTTTCCGTGGCTCTCGCCCCCGCCCAATTCACTCCCAATCCAAGAAACAAGCAAGCACAACTGCCGGTTCAAATGTATGTAAAATAAAACAGTTTTCCTAGAGAGGTTTTGGAAGTGGAAGCGGGGACTGGGGAGGACGAGGTGGGATTGCTATTAATAGGGTGGACAACTACTGTTGAAAAACAATCGAACGGCAACCCCCCCGCCCGCCCCCCCCCTCCGCCACCACTCCCTATTCCCGCCTGTACCAGGAGGGAAACCCCACAAAAAAAATGTGAGGGGGGGGGGGGGGGGGGGGGGGGGGGGGCGGGGGGCGGAAGGAACCACTAGCAATCGAGCTTATAGCATCTTCGACACAATGCAGTACGCCCCCGCATTCCACGCCACCATCCATATGCAAGAATGTCCGCCTCAAAAGCGGTTCTTAATATAGGATGCAGCTCTCACCCTTCACACGACTCGCCGAAGAACTCACGCTTTGCTTCGCGCTTGGTGCAAGCAATCAATGTCTGCCCTGGTCAGCGAAAACTCGACGTGCTCCCTCCCGGCGTTAAAGGGATGCGAGAGGGTCTATGGTCATACGACTGCGGTCATGCATGGCATGAGTACCCCCCCCCCCCCCTCGTACCAGGTACGTGCCTTGTTTTTTATCGCACATCTTTTTCATACATACACGCCCCCCCCCCCCCCCCCTCCCCTCCACCACTCCCTGTTTGAATACGCTGCCCTACACCTCCCCTCCGTCCCCATCTCCTTCCCGCCTGCCGACCGCGGCGACATAACTTATCTACCTCCTACCCGAAGATGGATGAGTCCGAAAACCCCCCAGGGGGAACAAAACAACAAAAACAACAAAACCCAAATAAAAACCAAACACCTACACGCCACCCCCAGGTGGGCCTCCCACGCCCCAACCCCCCATTACGGCCACCGCGGCGAACGAACAATCGATAAAGCACCATCGATCCCACAAAACAGATAAACGCGTGCCGCGAAAGCCATTCAAAACAAACGTCGCACCGAACGCCGCATCTCTACATCATCCCCTTGTTGCCCCCCCCCTCCCCCCACCGCCACCACCACCCCAGTCCTCGCCCTCCGCCGCTTCCACCCCTATACCCTCTCACCCACCATCCACATCCCCAAAACCGCACGAGACGATTCTCTTCTCCCTTCACCCCACTGAAAACGACATAATGTTAGCCCCGACCATGGCAAGCCTTCCTGCAATCCGATGAACTCCTACCACCTTTTCTTCCCCCCTCCCTTCCCCTCCATCCCCCCTCCCATCCACCACTTCCTGCCCGCTCCCAATCCTCCACACTCCTGCCCCCCCAACCCCCACTCTCATCAGATGCTGCTAATATTCCTGCTGCTGCTGCTGCTGCTGCTGCTGCTGTTGCTGGTTAAGCCACGGCTGTTGCTGTTGATGCTGCTGCTGCTGCTGCTGCTGCTTCCGCTGCTGCTGCTGAAGCCGCTGCTACTGCTGCTGCTGCTGCTGTCGCTGCTTCCGCTGCTGTTGCTAACGTAAGCCACTGCGACTGCCTGCTATCGCCGCGCTATCTGTTCTATCTCGTATCTCGTGCGAAACACCGTGAGCCGCCCAGCAACCGACCTAGCTCCCTCCCTCCCTCACTCCTTTCCTCTCTTCCACCCTCCCTTCCGCTCGCGCCCTTGAGCCCCCCCCACCATAATCCGTAGCGTGGCGATCGGTGAGGCTAGGTTACGCTAGGCTACGTGCGGCGCCAGTTGTCGCTGGACTCATGCCGGTTCCCGCCGTTACCTCGCCCTCCGCCGCCGCCACCACCGCCACCCCCTCCCCCGCCACCACTACCGCCTCCGGCAGGTTGCTGGTAACCCGGCCCCCTGTAGCCGTTGTCACCTGACCCCTGACGGTCGTTGTTGTAGCCTCTCCTCCTCCCGCCGCCCTGTGGTTCAAGATAGCAAAACCAACAAAAAATATGAAAAAACAAAAAAACAAAAAAAAAACACGTTAACAAAAAAGTACATGTGTTGAAAAAAACAAAAAAACAAACAAAAAACAAACAAACACACAAACGTAAAAAAACGAACAAAAAACAGCAAAAACATAACTAAAAATGCTCGCATTAACAAAAAACAACGTGCAAACAAAATCGGGCGAAAACAAAAAGTAATCATAGGGGCAAAAAATAAAGATAAAAAACAACAACAACGGTCGAAACCAGACAAATAAACGACTCCTTTTGACTATGGAACGAAAACAAAACGAAAACAAAACGAACTACTGAGCTGTAAAACAAAACCTGGTATATACGTACGTACACGTATCATATTTATGTGATATACCAAGCAAGGTATACAGCAGTAAATATTAATATTGCATCCAAGGGAGGGGGGTCACCAGCCCGCCTACCTACCGATCTACCTACCTACCTATCGGTACGTCCATTTTCACGAGGAACGCATATCGAGGACACGTGCAACGAGCAACCCATCTGTGGCGTTCGTCTATTTCCGTGAGGAACGCATAGGCACGCTACATTGTACGAGTCAGCCCGCGCATACAATTGAACCCCGTGTAACTATTAACAGTATTAGTATTGATACTTGATGCCAGTTAGTATACTATACTCGTATATATATACTCGTATATACCACTCATGGGCGGAAATGAAATGACCGTCGGTGTACAAACATGGACACCAAAGTACGAGACTTCCGTGTGCGCCACCCACGCTCCTTCAAGGAGATACAGTACTGCCTGCACACACGTCGTCGAAACAGATCAGATCAGATCAGATCAGATCAAGATCCGACCCGATCCGATCCGATCCGATCCGATCCGATCGGATCAGATCATATCAGGCCATCTCTTACGGATGACTTCTGAAAACTGAAAACAAATTGAGGAATTCTCGAGCGTCAAAACCAAACGAGAATTTTCGGTAATGCGTACCTCGGACACCTCAAGATCTAATAATCATTTAGATCATTTTCGGCCGGTGTGGACGTGAAACAACAGCAGTATACTCGTACCAGGTACATGTATATATTAAATACTACTGTAACCGTACTCGGTACGAGCTCACCGAGTACCCGTTGTAGCTGCCGCCCCCTCCCCGCCCGCCGTAACGCCTGCTGCCCGCCGCGAGGGCAACGCTCGTCGCCCCGAACGTCTCCGTGTTCCGTGTCCGCTCGCCTCCGCTGCCGCCGGGCATGCGTCCCCTCCCGTCGAGAGCGTCACACGAAATCTCGTCGAAGAAGGACGACTGTGAATGACAGCAACAACAACAACAAGACACACAAAAAAAAAGAAACATTTTTTTTTTTAAACGGATAAGGACAACGACGATTGTAAGGCTGACCGCCAACAAAAACAACAATAAAACAACACGAAACAATTGAAACCAATTTACACACAAAACAACAACAACAACAAAGAACAACACTACACGACAAAACAAAACGAACAAAAACGAATATAGATCAGGGACGAACCGTCGCGTCGGTTCGATTCAGTCCAGTTATGTTCGGTTGCCGCTAAAAAAGTAAAAACAACGGCAGAGGAAAAGGGGTTATAAGCAACCAACAGGAGCACGAAAACAAAAACAAAAAACGCGTGTAAACCCTATCACCACTACCGCCACGTGTTCTTTTTCACGAATTACTTGAGATTACGTAGCGTAGGGTGGTTTTGGCAGCAGAGACCGTAACAGTCGAAAACGAAAAACGAAACAACAACGCAACCCAAACGTCCTGCTATCCTACCCCCCCCCCCTCCTCCCCGCCATACGACATCCCATTCCACTTTGTTATAGGTTCCCAACCACCAGAGGTTCCACGCCCGCAGACTCCCCCCGCCCCGCCCTAATCCTCCCCGCCCACTTAGTATATGCAGCTCACCCTTCATGCGACTCGCCCAACGCCTCACGGCGCTTCGCGCTTAGTGCAAGCAACGCATGTCTGGTCCGTAAAAACCCTACGATACGTGCTCCGTCCCGGCGTTGTAGGGAAACGCGAGGGTCTATGGCCATACCACTATGATGGCCATGCATGACAATGAGTACAACCCCCGGCATTGTAGCGATGCGAGAGTCTCTACGGTCATACGACTACAGACATTCGTGACATTGATTGAGGACATCCCCGTCCTCTCCGCAAGGCTTGGTGCAAGCAATATGCCTGTCTGGTCAGTGAAGACCCGACGTGCTCTCCGTCCCGGCATTGTAGGTGATACGAGGGTCTATGGTCATACGACTACGGCCATGCATGACCATGAGTACCCCCCTCTCCCCGCTCCCGCCTCCCGCCCGCTCAAATGATTACCCCCCCTCCCCCCCCAATGGTAAATATATTATATATTTATAGGTTGGGTTGGCGTCGGTTGGGAACAACGCTGTAAAACACGCCTTTCACTGCGTGAGCTAGACAACCAGGGTACCGTTGTTGTTTTTTTTTGGCGGTCACCAAAGCTGGCGGTCGAGTTAGATCATTTGTGCGGGGTGGGGAACCTTTGCTCCGCACAAGGGGAATGGTCGTATCACGTAGTGCGTACATGGTAAGGCACCCGCGAGGCAGATACATACTGCCCCCATTGCTGTCTCAGGAAGTGGCCACCCCAGAAATCAAATTGACTCATTGAAGCTGTCGTCCATATGCGAGTCCGACTCAGGGGCGGTTCTACCTCCCTCGCCTCCCCCAAGTTCACCAGCAGCCGTCGCCGCCGCAGCCTCCTCCTCTCCTGCGGGGGTAGGGGACGATTTACCCGTGTCCCCTCCCCCAAGAATGCCGTTAGATACGGTGTCGGATGTGACCGACGAGCCGCCGTTCGCTACCGACGAAGACGAGGGGTTGCTGCCGTCATACAAAGACGACGACGAAAGGCCACCAGCCAGCAAAGCCATCTCCTGAACTCGC
>MEHQ01001700.1:133705-150647 GCA_008828725.1 Saccharina japonica | reverse complement strand
CCCCCCCCCCCCCGCCGCCACATCAGGGGCCACCCGCGCGGACGACGACGACATCGCCGACGCCTGGGCAGAGCTACCGCGCGTCTCCCCTGCAGGGTGCTGCGGCTGCTGCGGCTGAGGCTTCGCTGGCGGTGCCGATTCCGGCTGCTGCTGCTGCTGCGGCTGGGCCGGCGGCGGGGGCGGCGGTGGCGGGGGTGTTGCCGGCTCTGCGGTCTGCAGAGGTTATTGGCAAAAAAAAAACGCAGGGGGGAAAACAAGTAGAGGCAAAAGGAGGAGGGCGAGGGGAAGGGCGAGAGAACGAGAGTGAGGAAGAGAGTGTAGCTGTCTCAAAAGGGAACGGTATTGAAGCGCGGCTGCCGGCTGCTGTTGTACCGTGGCTTGTCTGCCTGCCTAGCTACGAGCCTCTTTGAGGCTTGCTTGCTGCTTGCTGCTTGTGGTACTTCGGGAAACAGCATCAGAGCAAAAAAACATGAACAGCCAAATGTGGGACGGTAGACCCCGCAGCAGGTGTTATCTCTTTCTTCGTGTTTGGTGTGTAGACAGATACACCTATTAATAGGTGGGTGGGTTGTATGGCGTTACCACACTCTCGGGAGTCAGTCAGCAACACGAGATATTAATCTCAGAGTACCCTCGAGGAGCAAGGATGGCCTTGAAGGATTATAATGATAATGAGGCGGTACGGTCTAGGGGATAGGGACCTGGTATCCCCACAAATGCGATTTTGGGCGTGGGTTGGCTGTCACAAAGGGAACGCATTGAAGCGCGGGTGTTTTTGTACCATGGCTGTCTGCCTAGCTTTGAGGGCTGCTGCTACTGTGGTACTTCGGAAACAGCAGCAGAGCGAAAAACAAAAAACATTGAAAAAAAAAAGTCATTTCGGGGTTTCCATGGGCCTGCTTGGCTCAGCGGGGCAAAGGGCGGGGGCAACGGCGAGGGCAGTATTGTACAGTGGGTACCCTGGTTTAGTACGAGCGCCGCGTGACGAGCTATTACGACTATTACAATAAATAATCGGTAGGTGCCGTTAGCCGACTATAACCGACTATAACCGACTATAGAGGGAAAATCGGCTGGCGAGGTCACCTGATGGCCAGCTGACTTGCCGACCTAAGTCAGGTGAGCGAAGCGAGCCAAACCAGCCGAAGGGGCCACCCAAAAAATTCAGAATCGTATCCCATATTCAACAACCATTCTTACAACGGAAACCCAATAATTCGGATAATCGGTACCACCGGGAAACGACTATTAATAGTAACAACTATTACGAGTCCCGACTAACAACTAGTAAAATAGTTGGTGGCTCAAGTCGTGCCGACTCAAAGCTCTGTTAACAGCAGTAGTGACCATTTAGCTCAGGAGACTATTCCTGCCGTCAAAATAACTAGCAGTGCTGAATGACGCCCCAGTGACATGATCTGTACCACTTGTTTGTGCCATTTTTAACCCACAGCAGCTGCTGGTACCCCCCCCCCCCCCCCCTCCAACCGTGTGAATCGAAACCTATCATACAACATACCTGGTATATATGAGTGAGAAAATAAGAGTTGGTTGGAATTCATAACTTTCGCAAAATTTTAAGGCCACGGCATTAAAAAAGGAGGGAAATATGTGCCCTGTTTCATACATAATGGGATTGCTCCCTTAAATGACTTCAGCCAGTGTTAAATGAATCATTTTTGTCAAAAGAAAGTCACGATATAGCAGGGGTGCGTGTTGCGCGTTTAAACGTTCGTTCGCGTTTGCAAACCCAAGGGACGTTCTAAGAAAAAAACGAACGAGTATATATATATAAATATATATATGTATACGAGTACGGTTTGCGGCATGTTAAAAGTTAAAAGTGCCCCCTGGTGGGAAACGCCTATGCACCGAAAACCCCTATATACCATTCCCATCCCCTGTGGTTGGGTTGCTGTTCGCGAGTGAGTGTCATTGCAACAGAGCCGGTACATTGGCATTCCATTTGCTTTATTTACCTTTTGGTTAATTTGCGATTTTTGGCTTTTTTTGTTTTTTCGCTGTCTCACAGACTGCGACCACTACGTAAGAACTCGTATATATTTATCTAGGATAAATAATCAGGACTGTCGCTGGGTGTACTCATGTAGTTGGGGTAGAAATAACGGTATGATGTGAGGAAACAACATACGTATACAATATATTATTTATATACAATTATATATATATTTACACACCTCGTGCACGTGCAGGTCCTTAATGTCCTCGCCGCGGAAATTTACGCGGTCATGCAAATGATCCAACGGGGGTATCTGCTGGTCACCCTCCTGGCGTCCCTCCGTGCCCCAGCTCTTCACTGATTGGCCAACAAAAAGTTCCGCCGCCGCGGGAGGGAGCAGAACAGACAGAACAACATAACCAATCAGCAGCCAATCGCAGGGACCGAAATCAAAAATACGTCGGTTGGTTTTCGAGGCAAGGGGAAGGATAAACAACACGAAATATAACCAGTGGGTACCCATGTCTCGTGTCAGTGAGGGCATGGCAGGACATAACATTAACAGAACAGAATATCAGCCAATCACACGGGATCAAAAACAAAATGTCGGGTGATTTTCGAGGGCAGGTAAAAGAGGACAAGAAACGGTGGACATCTATGTCAGTGAGAGCACAGCCCCCTCCCTCCCCCCCGGGGGGGGGGGGGGGGGGGGGGGACAGCCCCGCCCCCCCCCCCCCCCCCCCCCCGCCCAAACCCCACCGTCCCCCATCCCCGTACCCTTACATCCTAAATGCCTATTATATCTGTTACCACGAGAGACGGAGTTTCCACACAGAAGTAGCTGGCAACGTACCATGCAAGAGGTCGTAAACATACAGAGGTACCTGTGGTGTCAAGGAAGTGATTGAGGCGCATAATCTGACAGCATGGTGGGTACAATGAACAACGCGTATTAATGGGCCGATTTAGGCACGTGTTTGTGTGCGTGCGTGATGTTTCGGGAATGCAGCTGTAGTGTGGAAGTTTGTGTCCACTACAAGTGTTGGACATCGAACGAGAGGCGAGCTCAGCTCGATACGATACCAGAAAAAGAAAAAGAAAAAAACGATGCGAAAAAAACCGGGGGTAGAGTGCGGGGATGCCTCCATGGTCAGGAAACCCCGTGGGAGAGGGGAGGGGGGGGGGGGCACCGCGTTAGTTTGCGGCTTCATGCAGCAGCAGGTGTGTTCGTGGGGACCCAATTCATCTTTAATTAACGTATCTCTTCTTATTGTTTGCTGTTGCCGTTGGTTTCGTTGTGCTTGTTGCTGTCATCACCTAAACTCACTCGCCATATTCTACTCCGCGGTTACACTATAGGCTTCCATGACAATCTATGGAGACGATTAGTCGTATAGCAGTAGTTAAGCCGTGCCCAAAATAAGGCCTTGCTGGCAGCAAATACAGCGTCGGCGTTGTTGCACTTTACCGCAGCGCAAGCTTACGAGCTAATTGTTCGGAGATTCCACTGCTGTTCCGGTGAACAGAACAAACAACCAAGTGTGGCAGACTTTCTAGCGAAAGACAAGTATTACTTACTCATTTATAAAAAATAAAAAATAAAAACAGCTGTAAGGCCGTTTCTTATGGGATTTTTTTAGAGGTTCATAAATGGATCCCTTTTGACTCGTCTGTTTGTGACTTCATTTTTGAAGTCCACTCGTCAAGTGTAGTTTCTTATGGAAGCGTATGACAAAAAAACGTTTTAAATTTTCATCGTATGAGGCGGAGACCACGAAAGACGAGAGACCACACATAAACCAAGCACTGCCAAGTACTCCTGTACCGGTATGATACCAGGTACATGGTATATGATACCAGGCATGTATACAGCAACAGTGCTCACACCGTACAAAGCAGGTACCATCCAGATCGTACTCGTTCAAAGAAAAACTTAGCATCGAGCCACCCCAACATCGCCCAACACGTGCCGCCTCTGCGCGCGCAGCTCTTTCGGCCCCAAGAGAGCGATGACGGCATCCAGATACCGAGCATGCTCGGCGAGTCGAGAACATCGTGTCGGCTCTGCATAGGGACAAAGCACACGCTCACACCAAGATGCTGCTGCAGCAGTGGTAGGATACGAGCTGCCCAGCGAGAGCTCGTTCGTCGACAGTTCCCCAACCATGACGATCGATGGCTCACATCCACCTCATCGTCCCTCCCCGATGCCGTAGTGAGAGTTCCTGACTGAGGGCCAGGCGAGTGTGGGCTTGTGCGCGACCGCTTCTTCAGTCTGTATATACAGCAGCTCTACTGGCGGTGTGCCGGGTAGATGTACGTCGTACAATATAATACGAGTACACACTGCTGTTACACCAAACATATAGTATGCACACAAAAACCTATACGCAGTCTCAAATTTGAACTCCATTTTGTAACCTCTGACCCTGTTCATTCTGGGGCGCAGAATGAGTGAGGTGGCCTCGTCAAACTCATGTTCATATTTTTTTGTGGTCAAACTTCGTCGTTTTGAGTTCCATAAGATGCTGTTTTTTTGCCCTTGGTCAAAAGGGGTCCATTTATGAACCTCAAAAAGAAACCCGTAAGAGACGGTCTAAGGGCCCATATTAACGAAGACAGCAAAAATTCAATTTGGAAAATAAAATCCTATTTGAATGTGATTTCGCAAAAAAAATGTGGTTTGCGTCCTATGGGGAATAGTGAATTGCTCGTTCAAATATTTATGAAATCGAAAAAACGCAGCATGAGTCACAGCGCCCAGGTGAAAAAAATCGACGAGAGGAGACGAGAGGGAAAGCATGCGTCGACGCGTGCGCGCCGCCGCCAGCATACTTTTGCTTTTGACCGCCCAGGCTAGGAAGCTATCGCTCTCAGGGTCTCCTGGGTGGGCGTAGGGATCCCTGGAACGCCACGGGCGAGACAGGGGCGGCGATTGTGTTATCGAAGTCTTGAGCGTATCATGCTGTTTTTGGGTCGATCGCTCGGTTTTTGATCGGGTTGGAGCATCGAGCTGGTTGAAAAGTTGGGATTGCGACCGCCATGATTGGTTTTGAGACGCCACCGCCGGGGTACGCTGTGCTATTGTTGTCTATAGGCGTGGGCGCGGCTGTTGTCCCGGTGGCCTCGGGTTGTGGTTCACGTGTTGTCGCCTCGGTCGTGGTCATCGATGCCACCAAGAAATGACCAGATTGTACCGGGGGCGTTTGCCCACCGTGGACATGCCGGTCCAAGTCGGGCCAACTCCTCAATTTGATTTGAATTCTTTGGAAAAGAAGGTCCTGGGACCTTCTTGGTTTTTTCGTCCAATTCAAATTGATTAGACCCCAAGATCCTAATCTTTGATGCTGGTGCGTGTGTTGACCAATGAAAAGCGAATTTGAATTTTATTTTTTCCAAATTGAATTTATTTTGCACTCGTTAATATGGCCATGAAAAGCGAATTTGAATTTTATTTTTTTCCAAATTGAATTTATTTTGTACTCGTTAATATGGATATGGTACAAAATAAATTCAATTTTTCATTGGTCAACACACACACCAGCATTAAAGATCGTTAATATGGGGCCCATAATAACGAGTACAAAATAAATTCAATTTGGAAAAAATAAAATTCAAATTCGCTTTTCATTGGTCAACACACGCACCAGCACCAAAGATTAGGATCTTGGGGTCTAATCAATTTGAATTGGACGAAAAAACCAAGAAGGTCCCAGGACCTTCTTTTCCAAAGAATTAAATCAAATTGAGGAGTTGGCCTGACTTGGACCGGCATGTCCACGGTGGGCAAACGCCCCCGGTACAATCTCGTCATTTCTTGGTGGCATCGATGACCACGACCGAGGCGACAACACGCGAACCACAACCCGAGGTCACCGGGACAACAGCCGCGCCCACGCTTACAGACTATAGCACAGCGTACCCCGGCGGTGGCGTCTCAAAATCAATCATGGCGGTCGCAATCCCAACTTTTCAACCAGCTCGATGCTCCAACCCGATCAAAAACCGAGCGATCGACCCAAAAACAGCGTGATACGCTCAAGACTTCGATAACACCATCGCCGTCCCTGTCTCGCCCGTGGCGTTTAAGGGATCCCTACGCCCACCCAAGATACCCTGAGAGCGATAGCTTCCTAGCCTGGGCCGCCGAAAGCTAAAGTATGCTGGCGGCGGCGCGCACGCGCCGATGCATGCCATCCATCTCGTCTCCTCTCGTCGATTTTTCTCACCTGGGCGTTGTGACGCATGCTGCGTTTTTTCGATTTCAGAAATATTTGAACAAGCAAGTCACTGTTCCCCATAGGGACGCAAACCAGTTTTTTTTTGCGAAATCACACACAGTGCTTAGTAAGCAGGTGATGGATACCGTGGTCGAAAACAGCACGGTCGGCATTTTTTTTTAAAGCCGTCGCTCGAAAACAATACCGAGGTATTTTTCCGGTATTTTCCAAATCGAAGGTCGGTATTTTGTACGGGTATTTTACCGGTATTTACGTAGAGTGTTTGCGAAAAAGTGTGTATTTTTTATTTTTAGGAATTAACTTGTCCAAAATAAACACCGACGGCAAGAGATTGCGGCATATTCTTGAAAAAAGGGGTGAAAAAAAGTGCTTTAGCGAAGGTAAGAAATTGACCAAGAATGTGTCGCACGTTCTTGCTCTCCACATGATAGATTGGCTTATAATCACGGAGCATCTTCCATGCCCGGCACGCGCCACGCACCGCCTGCTGCCGTATCATACATACCGACACAATATGACAACCGCTGGGAGCACAAAAAAGAGGCTCAAGAGGTGAAGTTTGTTTCAAGTATGACGAGGGCGAGCGGCGATCGGTTGTTCCAGCCAGTCGCCGGGCATGCCGCCGCTGCGGCACGCTCTGCGCCCACTTCGTGTCGTGGAGGATGCGTCATTCGCAGCGACTACTCATAATACGCGTGCTCGTATTATATCATACCGCCTTGCTCGTCGAGCGCGGCTGCACGATGATAGCCCGTGTATCATCTCACTTCCACAACACTGCGGTAGCAGCAGCAACAGCGGCAGAGGTGGCGGCGGCGCGGAGAAAGGTCGCCGCGGTCTACATGTCGATCTCCCAAAGAGGGCGGAGCGGAGCGCGCCGGCGCGGTGACGCGCGCAGTCTGCGTAGAGCGCGGCAGTAGCAACACACGGCGAGGATAATAGCCGATCCCAAAAAGTAAAAAAAGTAAAAATTAAGCTTCTTGCTGCTCAGCTGCTGCTGCTTGTGCTGCTGCCGCTGCTGCTGCTTGCTGTTGCTGGTGCTGCTGCCGCTAGCTGCCGCGAACTGCTGTGCTGCTATTCTTGTGCGTTGTCTTGGGATAGCAGCGACGGCACTGTGGTAAGCTCCATCGCCGCCGGCATTGCTGGGTTTTGCCACCGCTACTCGTACGCTGTCTGTGTTCTCGTTTGTTGTTCGTTGAAAAAAAAAAAAAAAACTGGTTTGCCGTGCCCGCCCTCTCCCCTGTCTGATACGCCAGGAAGGGTTTGTGAAGCCGGTCGTTAAGAGCTTCTTCTCCGCAAAACACCACATCACGATGGGAAATAAATTCACACTTTTTAGCGGAATGAAAGTAAATTTCTGAAAAAAAAAACACATATTCGAAACCACTCAATTGCCTCACTATTTTGACCGTTTTTTTTCTTCCGGTACTTTCCAAAATCGACTACCGGCATTTTTATACGTACCGGTATTTGGCCGGTACTGTCTCAGTAGTTTTTACAATATTCCGGACAATCGCGTCCGTACTGAGTACAAGTGATGCGTAGGCTTTTTCTAAAAGGGGGTATGACAAATACCGGAATAACGTAATACCGCAAAACGGTATCGGTATTTCCGGTATCGGTATCATACCCATGCCGTCCCCCTTTTTTTCAAGCTTCGGGATACCCATATAGTGATACCTTTTAACGGTATTTCCGTCACAGTTTGATTCCGGTATTCATCATTGATGGTGAGGGAGGGGGGACATGCCTCCAACAGCAGTACATGAATGAACAAATGAGTTACGAATCTGCCGAGGGGGCAGCAATGCCTCTTACACGGAGAACCCTAGGTGTAAGACTAGATAGTTTAGTGCCTGGTTAGGGGAGGGAACAATGCCTCTTAAAAATAATACCGGCACCAGCTACTAGGAGACAAGAGTGACATTGTCAAGAGCCTGTTCACTGGACAGGGAGGAGCTATTCCTCCCACCAACTGGAATACCGGTTATCTCATAGTAAATTATTAATAAAGGGAGAAATGCCTCCGTAAGCATACAGCACCCGAGGGATAAGACTAAAATATGCGGTGCCTGGTGCGGGGATCTTCCCTCTTACATAGACTTCCTGAAGCGCTCGACACAGCAGACTGATGTGACTACTGTGTCGAGAGCCTGGTAAGAAGACAACGCCTCTTTACAAAGAGTCTCCCAAGAGCAGACTAGAGTCCAGAGTGGTTTAGAACCTGGTGAGGGGTCAATACTTCCTACCAATAGTACCCGAGACATTTCATACTACAAGAAAAAAGTTGTTTAAGTCTGGTAAGGGGGAAATGCCTCCCTAAACTAAACTCCCTAGACTAAGTTTAAAGCAACCCTAGAGAATGAATACTACAATGCGAGTCGTGCCTGGTAAGGGGGTCATGCCTTTCACATAGCGTGCCCGAGGTAGGAGACTAGTCAAACGCGTACAGTGCCTGGCGAGGGAACAATGCCTCTCGAGTGGAGAACCTGATGTACTAAACGTAGGTGCATACCGCCGTGATGGGGCATTGTCTCGTACACGGATAATCCGATGTAGGCTACTCTAAAGCGGTTAGTGATTGGTGAGATAGAAACACCTCCGTAAGCGTACAGTAACCGAGGTGTAAGACCATTGTAGTTCCTGGGGAGAGGGCAGTACCTCTTTTACGATAAGAGTTCCCGAGGTACAGACTGAATGTTTTTAGTGCCTGTGGCGAGGGAACAGAGATGCCTCTTAAGTGGAAAACCCGATGTTGTAGACTCAAGTGCCTACTCTATTGCCTTGTGATGGAGGCAACGCCTCCTACACGAAATATCCGAGTATATCCGAGGTACAGCAGTGGTTCGTAGGTTAGTCCAATTTTTTCAGTGCCTGGTGAGGGGGGAATGCCCCCGTGAGCATACAGTAACCGAGGTACATACGATATGATACGTACATACTTCGTCCAGGTACAAGGCTAAACCATGTGCAAGTAGTGCCTGGCGCGCGCGGGGGGGGGGTTAGGTGATAGCGTACATCCCTGGGCAACTCCCTGTAGGATATCAACGTACTTCGATATTTCCCCGTCCAACATCACAGCTCTTCTCGCACATTCCGTCATCTTCTTCATCATTCTCCACATCTTTCCTCTTATCCCTATTTCCCACAACTTTTTCCACAGCCCATTTCTCCATACTGTATCGTAGGCCTTCTGTACATCTAAAAAGAAACAGTACGTTGTTAGCCCCGCGTCTTTCCTGCCTTGGATTATCTTACCTAATGTGTACACATGGTCGACGCAGCTACGGTTTGGCCTAAANGGGGGGGGGGGTGTACTCATATCGTGCACGGCCGTAGTCGTATGACCATAGACCCTCGCGGGGGGTATAGAGTGCCTGGCGAGGGGAAAATGCCTCCTACTTTCGTACCCAAGGCTGTACCAGGTAGATAATCTCCTTGGAAAGTACAACAGCAGTAAGAATATCGGCCAACTCGGTCCAACTCGCAGCAGGCGCAAAATACCAAACAAGGAAAGATAACCGAAATCTACCGTAAGATGAGCCAGGTCCTCCAAAGCACACCCCGAGACATGCGTAATCGAGACATGCATGCAGGCATTCGTGCAGGCATTCATGCAGGCATTCATGCACGCAACCGACAATCAATCGTGTACGTGATGGGCACACCACATCAGCCACCAAAGTACCCTAATTGCAAACCTTGCAAGTAAACTTGGGCAACACCTTTTGGTCATTTTCTAGCTTGCACGTCGGCCCAGTCCCAACCCCACCCAAACCCTCACTCCAACTCGTTCAGGGGCTCGGCAGGTGCGGTCGCGCGGCCTTCGGCGCGTGTTTCGGAGGTGTTTTTCAAAACAAACCCGGTCGGTCGAAAGGCCTTGACCAATCAGGCAGTGGTGGTATTGCACGAGTTTATGTGCAAGGTGGTGTTGCAATTAGGGCCTCTCCCCCTATAGAGTGGGCGATTTTCTGTTGCTCAAATGTCAAACATGCCGTCGGAAAATAGAAAAGTGGTCGTCGCGCGGTCTGAACATGCAGCGTATTATAAACCTCGCGTGACTTGTGTTCCTTGCGGGTTATTCGTATCACATGTATATATAACATACCTGCGGGGGTCCTGGTACATATGGTATCACATTAGGCACCCTCGTATCATTATATATACTGAACCTTCGCATGCATACAATACGAGTACGAGAGTAGCAGGATACACTTGTATACACTACTCGTACCAGGCATCACACCAGGACAGCACCAGCGCAGCAATAATAACAGCGGTATACTCGCGAAGCGTTAGTCTATATACCCAGCTGTACCAGGTAGAGTTACGATAAAGCAGCTCCTGCCGCGTACATATAGCATAGGTGAAGTGCTGCTCTCCAGCACTAGATTACTCTGTCCACGAATGTAAGGATTGTTTTGATGTTCATATTAATAATCCAACGGTCTTTATATTTCCGGACAGAGCATATATATAGACGCCGACGTCAACAAATTGCTGAGTGAAGTCTTGAGTGCAGGTTTTCCCCAGAGTCGCTGGCCACAGCAATACAAGACCACATCCCTAGCAGCAGTGTTATTGATCCTGTATGATAGTCGTTTGTTCGTACACGAGTAACGCATTATAGCCAAACACATACCGGTACGTTTATATATTTGGTCGTTGTCTTGTGTTGCTCTGTGCGTGATGTTCAATACTGTTTGCTGCATGTACGTAGGTATGATGGGATAAGCACCACCAGGTATGATAGGTACTCGCAAGAGCAGCGAGTCATATCACAGCAGCAACAGCAACAAACCAGTTCACGACAACAACCCACAGCAACTTCAGCAAGCAGCAGCAGCAGCAGCAGCAGCAGCAGAAGAAGGAGCAGGTTCCATAGAACAACAGAATATCAAGACTGCAGCTATAACAGGGGGCCCAAACATTAGCGGCCACGGCACACCCATCCTGTGAACGCACAGGTGAGTCCCCTGCCCTGTTCCTCCCCCAATAACATTGGCCAGCACGGTGGCGAGACGGGGCCGCCAGCGGCCGGGGGGGGGGGGGGGGCAAAAATAACCCCAATCGCAGACGCTATTTTTCCATCAACGGCGAAAGAACGACAATCAACACAGGAATTCGGTACTGCTGTCTGTGTACGAGTCAACAACATCTTCCCGTAAAATCTATGAAATACGATGATGAACAAAAAAGTTGTTTTTCACGTTGTTGCTGCTGCAGCTGCTATATCGGCTGCTGCTACTGGTGCTGCTGTTGTGGCAGCGTTGCAGACGGGCGGAAAATTATAATAAACCAGGCCCGCCACGTTAGCCTCTTCTCCTCGGCGTGCTGCCACGGTTGGCCATGAGCCTGAGAGCAGCCAGCGCCTTTCGATCGCGTGGTCGATGTTGCCGGCTGCAGCAGTGGAGAGACAGGACAGGCCGCATCGGTGCTCCTATACAACAATCAAGTAATAACCTTTACCCTTGCCCCCCGTGAACTCTGCTCACAGAGGCAACCAACATAGCACTGCTCTCTCCAAGATCGCTTGCGCCGCACAGCGCGACCTTTTCCCGCCGGGCCACTCACCGTGCTGGAGTGTGACGGATGCGTTCTCCCTATCGACCTGGACTAGGATGCCCTCCCATCGGATGTCTTTCCTCGAGATGAGACTGATCCGGCTTCCCACGAGATCGCCCGACATGTTAGACTAAATCGCGTACCAAGCGAAAGCAAGCGAAGCAAGCACTCTAGAGCGAGCCCTGTGTTTCGGCTGCAATATGTCTCCCGTCGCCGTGCCGCTCGCTGCCTCGCTTATTTCCCGGGACGCTTCTCGGCTCCGCAGCTCGTCGAAGTGATGCACGCAGCAGTCACCAACCAGGGCGAAAAGGAGACACAGGGATGTTCCTTTGATGCACCAGGTCTCACTGCCTCACTCCTCTCTCTCGGGCTCCGCAAACAACATTCGGGTTAATTTTTATAGAATCTGATTGGTCGAACTAACCCGAATGAGGGGTTTCGTGTTTTTCGAGGCGGACGCAAAGAGAACCGGCGGGGAACCGACACCTCAAGCCCACTCGGCGTCGTAGGCAGTGAAAGGCGTCAACACGGGAGCGATTGCTGGATTAGCTCGCGGGGCAGTGCTTCCCACCCGAACTCACAATGTTCCGCAACGCTGTGCGTAGAGTGGCGGCGCCCGCTTCCTTCCGGGCAGCAGCAGCACCGACCACGGTGGCACCACGCGCAGTATCAGCAGGTATTTGTTTAGGAAGTGGGAGGGGGGAGTGGGGTGTGACGCTTTTTTTTTTCGAGAGACCTTGGTTCTTAGTTCTTGACTCGTACGCGATTGCTCTTCTTGCGAATTGCTCTGTCTTTCGGAGGAGCTGCTTGCCTTTTGTTGCGTGCCGAGACGGGCGAGTGTGGTTCTTGCCTCTCTGGTTGCCGTCCTTCTGCGCCGTAGTGATCATCATTCTTGGCGGCTTCTGTTCCGCTGCAAAAGCTAAAGGCCCCAAAATGCAACTTACTGGCAGTGTGGAGTGTGTCCTCTCTCCTCTCGTGTCCCGCCGGAACAAGCTCGACGAAACAAAGTAGTGAGCTTCAGTAGACTGGGTGGGTAGGAGGGGTGGGAGAAGAGCCCTTGCAATCGAGTGTCTCGGAGAGTTCGGTGGGTAGGAACGGTTAGCTTTTCTCCTAGCCTTCCGCCCCCCGAGGGTATACACATGGCAACGCGGGTCGGTTCAAAGGCTTGGCTTGGCTTGGCGACTGGAGGAGAAACGAAACGCTGTCCAAAATTCCAAAACTATCTGTGTCTCGAATGCCAATAATGATGAAAATGACCCATCCGCCCATCCGCAGCACAACCAGAATGTACGCGTACGAGCTGCTCGTATTCCCACTGCAGGCAGTACCGGTAATGCCTGGTTTCCTGCTCACTGCTGTTGTTGCTGCTGCTGCTGCTGCTGCTGCTGCTCCTGCTGCTGCCGCTGCTGTTATGATATCACAAGCAGTGCTATATACCTGCTGGCACCTGCTGTTTACTGCGTGCTGTTGTTGTATCATATAATACGTGCCCATCCTTTGCTGAGCACGCCAATACTCTGGTCGGAAATATAAGGACCGTTTGGGTATGAATATGAAACCCACACGGTCCTTACATTTTCGGCTGGTGTCGTACTGCTGTGTGCCAGCTAACAACAGATTGTATATCACAGCAGAAAAACAAAACGCCTCCGGCCGCTGATCCTGCAGCCGCTTGCCAAGTTCTCCGTTTTCTATACTCAACTCTATGTCATATGATCTCTTGCCCTAAATCTAAGCCTTTCCCCCCGAGTATACCTGGTATAGACTCGTACAGCAGCAGCAGCAGCAGCAGCAGCAGTGGTACGGACGACGCATGCAGTGTTTACGACTCGGTCACAATTCGTAAACGTAACCAAGACGTAACTCCTAATTTTAACAATTCCGTCTTTCCCACGGGCCCTTCACGGGTCATGATCCGACCCGGGTCAGGTATTATTCGAAATCTCACGGGTACGGTACGGTACGGTATGGTAGGATCAGGGGTCAGGAGGTTTCCATACTCTCGCGGGTCGGGTCGGGTCCGGTCACCCTTACTTACCCGACCCGACCCGACCAGACCAGCGATGTTTGACTAGACCCGTGAGCAGCCTTTGGTGAAATTTCCCAGCCGTTCCAGGTTTGGGTTGGGTAGGGTTAGCAGGGTTAGGGCTTATAGTGAGAAGTACATTTCAACCATTTTGTGAAATCTAGGTCAAGGTCTGTTATACCCACAGCTCTCGTTTTTTTCGTTTCTCTTGTCGCGTCCTTTCCTGACGAGCCTTGCCTTCCACTCTTAGTCTTGCCTTCCGGTCTTGCGCTGTAGCAGCAGCAGCAGCCTTGTAGCATTACCTTGTAGTCTTGCCTTCTAGCCTCAGCCTTCCAGCCGCAGCCTTCCGGCCTTGCCTTCTATATGGTCTTGCCTTCCAGCCTTTGCCTTGTATCCGCACCCTTGCAGCCTTGCGTTGTAGGCGCGGCTTTGTGGCCGCAGCATTTCAGCCTTGCCTTGCGGTCTTGCCCTGCAACCTTGCAGTCCAGCCTTGCCTTGTAGTTGCAGCCTTGTGCAATGACCACAGCCTTACCTCCTTCGAAGTATACCGGTACAATATCGGGAATAGATCTGCCTTGAAATATCTACAGTAGATCGTGAAGTGTAGGAATCGACGATCTGTTCAAGGTGTGTGGCAAACCTTGTAGCGTTGCCTTCTCCAGCCTTGCCTTCTAGCCGCAGCCTTGCCGCAGCAGCGGCCGTCGTCGCCTCCCCCTCTCCCGTACCCTGTACCTGGTACCTGGTGCTTTTTTTTTTTTTGGGGGGGGGGGGGGGGGGGGGGGTGAAGGTCTTTCCGACGCTCGGCGCACGTACACTACGTAGGGTGCTGCTTGGCGTGATGCTTCGTTGTCTACCGCTTTTGGCCTAGTTCCTAGTCATGAGATACTGCTTAGCCGCCTTTTCGCCTCCGTCCATCCATTCGACGTTTCCGGATCAAGGGGGGGGGGAGGGGGGGGCTAGGTTAGGATGGTAGGGCTATGGGCTTAGCCAGGCAAGGCAGGGCTAGATAGATGTGCGTAGCTTTTTTTTTTGGGGGGGGGGGTGGGGAACCATTCGTGCACGCGATCGATGACACAGACCCGCGCATCCTCAAATGCGGGACGGGGAGCCGTGGATTTTCACCAACCAGGCCAGGCATTGCTGCACACACGGGGGTGGGGGCGGGGGGTGTACTCATTGCACAGCCTATCAAACCAATAGACCTCGCATCAACAATGGCCGGACAGAGCGCTGGTCACCAACCACAACAATGCTGCCCAAAGCGCGAACGCTGTATGGGGCGAGTCGCATGAGGCGTGAACTGCATACCTCTAAAGAACCGCCTAATAGGCGACTTCATATGGACACACAGCTCAAATGATAATTAATTCTGGTGGCCACTCCGAGAAGCAATAGGTTTACTATAACTGCCTCGCGATCGCACTTACCATATGACACTCTACGTGTTACGTACATTCCCCTGGCGGGAACAAAGGTTCTCCACCCCGCACAAATGATCTACTCGACCGCCAGCTTTGGTGACCGCCAAAAAAAATAACAAAAAAAAAACGGCACCCTGGTTGTCTAGCTCACGCAGCGAGTGGCGTGTTTTACAGCGTCGTTGCCAACCGACGCCAACCCAACCTATAAATATATCATATATTTATAGGGGCGGGGGGGGTGGGGGGGGGCAAGAACAGAGGCTCTGGGGCGTTCCTACTGGAGCATGACTATCTCACCCGTCTCGTTCGAGGAGGCGTTTTTTATTGCCGCACGATTTCCATCACCAATACTATTATCACATTATCCCTCCCCTGACCCCTCCCCCCTCCTCCGCGGGGGGGCGGGGGGGGGGGTACTCATTTAGCTTGCCTTAGTAAGTTGACCATTGACCCGCATCCCTTTCGAAACGGAAGCAAAAAAATAACGTCCCGAGTGCAACTCCCGGACTGTCAAACAACGTCCACGTTTTGAAGGGCGGCTTATTTTTTTTTGTGGACGTTTTCCGTCGCTTATCATTCACCCTCCCCCTCCCCCGCCCCCGCCGCCGCCTCCGCCTCCGCCCCCTCGTCGTTCCCCGCCCCCGTCCCTGCCCCCCTTCAATCCCCGCCTCCCGTTTCCCGGACGTGTTGTGTACTTTTTTGTTTTATTGTTATTTTTATTTTTTTGTGTTTTTTGTTTTATTGTTATCGCAGTGGCGAGCCGCTCTTTCTCGGCAATGACCCCTGCCGCGCCGAGCTCGGTGCCCGCGTCTTACATCGGACAAGCCGGCCAAATAGATGACCTGACCAACCAGGTGAGACATAGATGCCTTGCTTTGGCCTGGGTCGGCTCGACTTGGCTCGGCTGGGCTGGACTCGGCTCTACTTGGCTTGACTTGGCTTGGCTTGACTTGACTTTGCTTGTTCTCGCCTACTAATAGTTTTTCCTAGTTTTTTTTTGTTTTTTTGTGTGTGTTATCGGAGTAAAAAAAGTAGAGGCGAGAGAGTGGGAGGGAGGGAGGGGGGGTACCAGCCCCCGAGGCGTTTGTGGAGACAATAAGGCATGCCTGAGGCTGTCCATAGCCTTATCCCCGCGCTGACCCCCCCCTCCCCCCCTCCGAACGGGCGTACAGAGACAGGAGCGCCGCGGCTTCTCTCTTGCGCTCAAAACCCCCAACAAGACGTATACTGCCGACGTGCCCCTTTCTGCCTACGTAGCCCTACCCTGCCCACTTGTCACTTGCTTTCTACCCCTACTCCCCCCATCCCCCCCGTACCGCTCCCTTTTTCCATATATCCCTCCTCTACCATATAAAACCCCCGATAGGACGTTCCTCAGGGACGCTATTAATAGTCACTTAAGTACTACCCCCCCCCCTCTACCCCTATCCCCCCCCTGTTACACAAAACCCCCGACAGGATGGTTACTTCGAGAAGGACTACAGTACGTGTCACTTATATCCCACCCCATCCCCATCCCAACCCTCCCGACCCTTTTGCCTACGCCTCACCTGCCATGCAAAACTTATATTTCCAGGACGGTTACTTCGAGAAGGACCGCGTGGCTAAGGGCGACCCGGGCAAGCGAGAGTTCACGTACTTCATGCTGGGGGCGTCTCGTTTCCTGTACGCTTCCACCGCGCGTCTCATCCTTCTCAAGGTGTGTACACCCCCCCCCCCCCCCCCCCCC
>MEHQ01001700.1:108316-126922 GCA_008828725.1 Saccharina japonica | reverse complement strand
GCCGTCACCTTCCCGTCACTCGTATGCCGGCCTCCCCTCCTTCCCCTCCCCGCTCATCCCTCCCTCTCCCTCCGCCCCCCCTCCCTCGATCCTCTCCTCCCTCCCTGCCTCACCTCCCTCCCTGCCTCACCTCCCTCGTCGGCCTCCACTAGAGAACACGCGTCGCTCCTGCCTCGCGCTCCCCCCTTCCAAAACGCCGCCATTGAATCTGCCGTCATCGATTGTCATGCAAAAACTTGAATCACGCGTGCCCCGTCCAGGTCGACGGGATTTTTTGGGGCATTTTATGACTATTCTTTTTTTCCAGTTTTATTCTTATTTTTGGTTGATTTTTTATATATTATTTATTGCGGTGCTGGTTTTATGGGGAAACCGGCGAGGGCGCATCCGCAAAGGGGCCGCGCACCGACTCAACGTCGAATCTCCTACAAAGTTCAATCACGTAAAACCTCCATCTTGGTTTGGATAATTTTTTCGCCAATGAGCTCCCTGGACACGCCCCCCGGGCAAACGCTCACACTGCCCTGAGTTCACCTCTAACGTTGTGACAGCGCCTCCATGCAATGCTAATGAGTAATGTTATTCTATGCTATGGGTTTCGGTTTGGGTTTGGCGTGATTGGCCAGGGGAGGGAGGGGAGACAAGAAGAAGAGCGAGGAGGGGAGAGGGGGAGGGGGGGAGGGGAAGACGAATTTTTTCTGCTGGCCCCTTTCGCTCTCGCTAGCGGACGGAAGTAAACGTGGTGCCTCCGCAGATTAATTTGTTTTGTTGTGTGGTACGTACGCGAGCAGCTGAAGGATCAAAGCGCACGTGGCGAGGCCCGGGGGGGAGGGGGGGGAGGAGGCGAGGAGGAGGAGGCGCGGGAGGCACTTGTCCGGGCGAGCAATCGGCCAAGTTTGGGGCGGGGGGAGGGCGTGGGGTGATTGAAGGTGGGCGGTGGGTGGGGGGAGGAGGAGGGTGACGGCACGGGGATCAATATGGCCCCAAAGTCCACACCACCACCTACCACCCACACGACACCGTCGGAGCACACTTGCTCATTTCTCTGTTTTGTCGATTTGCACCGCGTGGATGCAGAACAACGAGCCGGGCCGCAGCGCGTTAGCATCTAAGCTAGCGGAAAAAAATATATTTAATGCGTTTTTTCTTGTTTTCCTGTTTCTCTTTGTTGTTTTTGAACAACCAAACTCCGCTGTGGAAAAATAAAAGCGTGAGGTGGTTTTTGAAACGGAGAGCGCGCCGGCCTGTGTAAGGGGGGGGGAAGGGACAGGGGAGGAGAGCGGGCGGGGGAGGGGGGAGGCAACTGGGAAGATAAAATCGAAGACCGCTGGCCGCTAACGTAGGCGTGGTCGGATCGAATTTTCGTCGGAGGCCAAAGGTGCCGGAGAAAACACGAAGGCACCGCGCGAAGGGTTTTCGGATTTCAGAGACAGCGGTGGTGGGTGGAAAAACGTTGTCAACCACCGCGAGGGTTTCGATTCAAGGCAGGAAGTGTTTGGCACTAATTGGTGAATCGGGACATGGGGACGAAAACCTGCGGTCACACGGAGCAGCGCGCGTAGGCCGCGCAGCAGCAGCTAGGACGCAGCAACCATGCAGCCATCGCGCACCCCCGGCTAGGGAGAAGAGGCGTGGCGGGGGGGGGGGGGCGAAACGACTTTTGAAGGCAGCGTGCCTTGGGTCTGGGGGGGGGGACCGTATACCAAGGGCGCTCCTCCGCTCACGGCTAGTTTTCGAGTGCGTTAAATTGGTGTACTTTGGGCCGCGCCGTGTTTTTTTGAATTATTCGCCAATGTTGGTTTATTGGTGATGGTGGTTTCTGGGAGGGGGGTAGGAAATTTGTTTCTTTCTCTGCGATTTTTTGTGTTGCACCCACTCGACTACCGCCCCCCCCCTCCGTTTGCTTTGTGCTAACTTCGCCGGCTTTCGGAAAGGCTAACCAGAGGCCTACAGAGCGGGGGGGGGGGTAGGGGGTTGAGCTGAAAGCGTCCGGTATATGCGCGAGCGCGGACCAGCCCATCAAATATCACAAGTGCCCTTTCGGAATTCGGAAAATATCACAACTGCCTTTCAGGATTCGGAGGAAAAAAAAAAAGCGGGAGGTAGACAACGTGCACCTCTCTCCGATTCCCTCTTTTAACAAAATGCGACATGTACGACGTATTGATATGATGCTACTACTGTACGCAGGAATATGATGGAAACTGATGGACTCCTGAAGGAGAGTGTTTTGCTTGCAAGTGTTTTTTTTTTCCGACGTTAACTTTTATGGGCTTGTGAGCTTGCTTGTGGATTATTTTATTGCGAGCTTGCTGGTGAGCTTTGTTGTGAGCTTGCTGATAATCTTTGCTTGTGAGCTTGGTTGTGATTTTGCTTGTGAGCGTGCTTGTTATTTTGCTTGCGAGCTTGCTTGTGACTTTGCTTGTGGTTTTGCTCGAGATCTTGCTAGCGCGAGCTTGCTGCCGAGCTTGCTGCCGAACTTGCTGCCGAGCTTGCTGCCGTGCTTTGCGTGTGACCTTACTTTTGACCTTGGCTACGGGCTTTCCCGACGAGCTTCTTGCCCTCTGCCCCCAGTTTATCATCATCTGAGCAGAAATAAAACAACCCCTCCGAACCTTAACCATTCGCGAAGCGTGAGCATGTACTTACCGCGGTTACTGTACTAGTTCCGTCAACGCTCATGTTCCATATCATACGTACCTGAGCGGCGTTACAGCTTTGCTTCCGGACAACCCGCATAAAAAAAAACCTCCCCGCCGGACGAAATTCTTAAGATGAGGTTTTCCACAACGGGGAGGGGCGCCGAGCGAGATTCTGCGTCGTCTGTCTTAACGGAAAAATCTCGTCGAGATATATGTTCAACTCCTGACTCATTCATCCCACGGTACGTAGGCAGCGGACTTTTTTTCATGAAATCACTTGATTTTTCAACTTTCACTTTTTTTTTACCGGAATTTTAAAGCCGCGCCGGTGGAATTCACCTAAAAAAAGAGTTAAACTCTTAGGAATCACATGATTTCAACTTTCACTTTTTTTTTTGCGGAGTTTTAAAGCCGCGTTGGATTTTACCTAAAAGAGTACGTATAAATCTTAAGAAAAACAGTCTACGAGCAGTGTTACATACGTAGCTCCCAGAAATACGGGTAGGGTGATGTTTCGCCCGTGCCGTATGTACGCCTCCTTGCATTGAAACTCGGGCGCCAGCTTTGTGTCGCGCTCCAATCGCGCAGGTTGCCGTTTGCTGAAATCGTCCTAATATGTATCGTCAGGGTTTCCCTCTGCAATTCCAACAGGGATTACAGCCATAAACTATGCCGACTAAGGATTGGCGGTCGTTAATTTACGGGATGCTGCTGCTGCTTTGCTGTGTACCAGGCAGTTAAGAAGCAAACGGTTGCTTAATAAGAATCCCGGCGACCAGAAACGAACTCCAAGGAGGTAAAGGCGAGACGAGGGGCAGCCGAGCCGGGCCGAGCCGAGCCGGGCCGGGCCGAGCCGAGCCACCAAACAAACAAGCGCGCTTTAGCAATGACGCAGGCCCTTGTAACAAGCATAAACAGTCAACCCGGCAGGTCTGTCTGTCCTGTCTAGCTGGCGGACTATACATGCTCGTCTCGTGACTCAACAGGGCCCAATCGGTCGTCGATTGATGGGCCGCCGCTCGCGCCCTCCCTCCCGCCCGCCTGCCTGCCTGACCTCTCAGGACAATCTGTATAGCAGATGTGGTCTACAGGGGATATACGGGATGCATCCCCGGGTTTCATGATACCCGATGTTGTACCCAAGATGTCCGCTGTAGACCACACCCGCTATACCATTCGCATAATCCGTGTCTACCCATGATACCCGGGGATGTACGCATGATGTCCCCGGATGACCGCATATCTCAAACGACGGTTTCGTCAGCCTCTTTCCTCTTCTGTATGCCACGCAACACACGCTGCATTTACTTAAGCTGCGCCGCTACTTCGTACACGTTGCAGCTATGCTGTCAGCTATTGCAAGCACACAACATGTCCCTACATCTATCTATGCTACACGCGCCCCATCGATGCTACACAAGCTAATCACCACTACGCACGCTACATCGCGAGCCAAACACGCTCCACACGCAAAACACACTATAATACACACCCTCAACTCATGAAAACAAACACGCTGAACAAACTACAACTCCCTGAAGTTCAAGTTATACCGGCCGAAATCTGGCACGACGCACGGACCACTACCCGCGTCCCCCCCCTCCTTCTCCCCTTCCCTCCCCCCTCCTCCCTCCCCTCCCCCTGCCCCTCATCGTCGACGCCTCCTGCAAGAACCCGCGGCTTCGGGCTCGCGTGTAAAGCTGTGGGTTTCGACGCAGCCTTGTTGGCGGCGACAGAGGCGGTACCAATTCCGGGGACGGAGTGGATGATCCCCCTTGACCGGCCGCCGAATACCAGCGCGTCTCCGCTCTCAAGCGTGACCGATTTCACCGCCGCATTTTTTTTCCACGAGACACGGTACAAGAACGCCGCCGGCTGCCCCTGTTCATCAATTTCATCGCGGATTTCATCGTATCGATTTTAGCATCGACTTTAGCATCGATTTAAGCATCGACTTTAGCATCGATTTAAGCATCGACTTTAGCATCGATTTTAGCATCGACTTGAGCCTCGATTTTAGCATCGATGGCGTCATCGATATTATCATATAGCTATCATCATCGATTTCATCGGCTTCACCGATCAAGGTGGTCGTACGAGTATAGTTATTAAATTATGTACATACATATTATATTGTCAAGTCGGCGGGGCCGCCAAGAAGTTGGGGTTTTGTTAGTTGGCCGCGACCTTGTAAACGCAAATAAATAACACCGAACCAATTTGAACCAACCCAAATTAAACCAAACCAAGCCGAACCAAGCCAGACAAAAACCGAGCCACAAAACAGGAAGCAAACACACCAAAACAAACCAAAACAAACCAAAACCAATTAAACCACAACAAACCAAAGCCAAAACAAACCAAACCAAACCAAACCAAACCAAACCAAACCAAACCAAACCGAACCAAACCAAACCAAACGAACCAAAACCACTTAAACAAAAAAACAAACCAAAACGAATTAAACCAATCCAAACCAAAACCTACGGCAGCCGAAAACAAAACAAAACTAAACTAAACACAATTAACCAAACCAAACCGAAGCAACAAAGACCAAACCAAACCAAGCCAAGCCAAACCAATATCAAACCACACCAAACAAAACCAAACCAACACAGACCAAGCTGAGTTCCCCAACTTACGAGGGAGAGAGATACCACCGGCAACCCAGGGTCTCGAAAGCTGAAAAGGTCTGTTTCGCGAGTGTTTAACGCAAAAGAGCGGAGAAGACGCAAACAGCGCACAACAAGCACGAGGCGTGGGGTGGGGGGGAGTTCGAGCGTTCATTGCCGTGAGGGGGAGTGGATCGGAGGGGGTGGGGGAGGGGGGGGGGGGGGTACTCATGTCGTGCATGGCCGTAGTCGTGTAATCATAGACCCTCGCATCCCTACAATGCGGGGACAAGACAACGTTGGGTTTTCCCAGACCAGGAGGGCTTTGTTTGCAGCAAGGGGGGGGGGCGGGGGGGGGGGGGGGGGTACTCATGTCGTGCATGGCCGTAGTCGTGTAATCATAGACCCTCGCATCCCTACAATGCCGGGACAAGAGCACGTTGGGTTTTCACAGACCAGGCAGGCATTGCTTGCAACAAGAGGGGGGGCCGTGGTGTACTCATGTCGTGCATGGCCGTGTTCGTATAACCACAGACCCTCGCATCCTTACAATGCCGGGGCGGAGAATGTCGGGTTTTCACCGACCAGGCAGGCATTGCTTGCAACAAGCGTGAAGCGAAACGTGAGGTGTTCGGCGAGTCGCATGAAGAGTGAGCTGCATCCTACTAAAAATCGCTTGTGAGGCCCGTTTTCTTGCTTAATGGTGGAACAGCGTCGAATAGATTGATTATTAGTAATAGTTTCCAGGTATGGCGACTTCCGGGGTGGGGGGGTGTACTCATGTCGTGCATGGCCGCAGTGCCGTAGTTGTATGCCCATAGACCCTCGCATCCCTACAATACCCGGACACGTGCTACGATAGAGGGTGGCACTTTTTGGCTGTTTTTTTTTCTTTGAATGACGGGGGTTCCTTAACCAATTAAAAACTGAAAAAAAAAATACCCGACACTAATTCCAAGCATTTTGTCCCCAAATTCATGGGACCATTTCTTAAGGGGGTTAACCCCAAACCGTCGGAATCTCATTCTTGTGTTTGCAGAAAGTTTAATTTGATACTTTTTAGACCACGGTGACTGACTGTTCATCGGGTATCATAGTATGTAGCGCTTTCATTTTCCTGAAAAAAAAACAGTTTTTGGGCGAGGTGCGTATAGAGCCCCTCAAGTGACCACCCCCAGAAAAAAAAAATGGTGCAACTCTACCGTACCATGCGTTACCGGGACGGAGCACCTTGGGTTTTCACCGACCGGCACTATAGAGGGACAGAGGGACGGCCACTACTGCACCTCTATCGCAGCACGGCGGCAGAAGCATCCTGCATACCTTGGTGCCACCCGAGCCGGGAAGCGGCGGTGTAGTGGTTCACCACGCACATGTCCGGGCGGAGGATGGGGATCGACGGGTCCGTTCGAGCCGCGAGGCGACACGCCTGCTTTGATCCATTCCATTGATCCATCCATTCCATCCATCCATCCATCCATGCATGCATAGATCCATTCATCCATCCATCCATCCATCCATCAATCCATCCAAGAGGTATAAACACACACCGACAGCAAAGCAAGGGGGCGACAAGCAAGGGGCGACATTGAAAAAAAAACGCTCGCCGAGTCACAGAGCAGGCAAAAAAAGCAAAACAAAAACGATTAAAAAGAAAAAGAAAAAAAGAGTCGTTGTTGTGGCGACGTTGGAACGGTTTACTTAAATTAGCAGAGTTTGCCTTATTTTCTCTGCCGTGCGTGCTATGAACAGCTACGTACGTACACACGACAGCACTATTACCAGGGAACATAGTAATCAGAACCAAAATATGGTGTGTACACATTAGGGAGGATATATGGTTTTTGGGTCTATCGTGGGTTCTGCTTATTCTTCTTACTTCATATGCCCACCCCAGAATATTACGGGGGGGGGCATACGTAGTAAACAGGACCAAATGTTGTTGGAAAAAATAGGGAAATATATAGGCTTTTGTGTATACCGTAGGTCCTATTTACTAGTATTTACTATGGGTCCCCCGTAAAAGTGTAATCTCGTATATGCACACTCACGATTTCCGAGCAACATTTAAACACCAGTTCATGCCCGGTATTTAAGCACTAATACAGTAGTATGTATTATGTTCTATGATGGTGTATTTCTGCCATTGCTGTTCCAATAGTTTGAACCCAACTTGTAGTGACCGCGTTTGGGTTCCATATATCGGACGCCTAAAGTAATGCTGTGATCACGGGCATGGTTGCAGTGAGCGCCACAACCAGTCTAAAAAAACAGAGGCCTCGAACACACAAGAAATGGAAAATGAGTTCACAAAAACAAAAGTTCAGCAACTATGCTCATTGTTGCCGGTTTTGTTGATCACCCACGCGTGCCAGTTGAGATAGTATAGCTCTTTCCTCCCCCTGATGACTTCTGACAAGAAGGAGCTATCTACGTACGCATTGGTTCCTCTTTTGAGAGAAACAGCGGTAACGCCTCCACACAAACAGAGGGCTACGGGGAGGCCAACATTTATCGCGAACACAAGCGTTCGTGGGCGGTGTTTTTTTTAAGGCGACTGCAAAGCCTGGTGTATGTTGCCCGTCCATCCGACCTCTCACCCTCAAGGCTAGTTCCGTCCATGCCTTCGGGATATCCAGCACGTGCTTTCGTCCATCGGTCCTAAGGCCCAGGTTCATCTGCGATAGAACGCACAACAACAAAAAAAAAAAAAAATGAGGGTCATAATAATCAACATATGGTACTGAAGCACTGCTGTATTAACAAGTACGAAGTAAACGGTGAATTTAAATACCCCTCAACTGTGCCAAAATTTTAACCCTAACCCTAACCCAAGGGGCTCGTCCGGCAAAAAAACAAAATACGAAACGCCCCCCCCCCCTATGAATATACCGGTATGATATATTTATAGGTTGGGTTGGCGTCGGTTGGCAACGACGCTGTAAAACACGCCACTCGCTGCGTGAGCTAGACAACCAGGGTGCCGTTTTTTTTACAAAGAACAATATAGATTGATAGATATACTGCCCTTATTTGGTGCACCCGCGAGGCTATATCCATAGTTACAGTTGATCCGTGACCCTGAGAATATTGGTCAAGACCACAGCCATTAAGAAAGGAAAGAAGATTATTAAATATGTCTATAGAGCCAGTAACAATGGTGGATGACGAAGTAAAGAGGCTATAGGAGTAAGGAGAAAGGACACGCAAGCATACGCATCGAGCAAAACTACGTCAGGATGGAGGAGTATTGGCTATTGCTAGCAAATAAGTAAAAAAGGTGGTGAGAAGAAGAAGAAAGCGGTATGGAAAAGACGTAGTTACAAAGCAATGAGACTTTGATGGCGGGATGAAGCAGATGTGGTAGGGATAAAAGGGATACTAGGCAAAACAACCAGTGAGAGGCAGATACGGGGATAGCTACATTAAGAGCCACAGAACGGTAAAATGGTTAGTAGTTCGCGAAGGGAAAAGGGAAGTACTTGTAGAGCATTACCGCAAGCCTAGGGCGCCCACAACCAACGAAAACGTTCGACAAAGAATTGAGAAAGATATCAACGCGTGCGGCGGAGGCGAATGTAGATGCCATCAGAAAGGAAGACAGTGGTTCAGAAGGGTTACAGGGAGAGTTCACAAGAGAAGAAGTTAAGAAGTGTGTAGCTAAACTTAAGAATAGAAGCAGCAGGCGGCAGACCAAATAGTTAATGAATTTATGAAGTACGCGGCGGAGAAGGAATGCTTACCATGATGTAAGTTGTATAACTGGATATGGAAAATAAAAACGAGTACGCACCTAAGAGAATGGAGAGAAGGAGTAATATAAACTCTGTTTAAGAAAGGAGACAAGGCTGACCCGGGTAACTATAGGGGGATAACGCTACCAAGCCACTGTAGTTAAACGTTCTGTAAGATTTGAACGACTAGAATGCGGAACAATGATGGAGAAGGAAGAAAAGATTATCGAAGGGCAAGCAGGATTTTAGGCCAAACCGTAGCTGGCGTCGACCATGTGTACACATTAGGTGAGATAATCCAAGGGCAGGAAAGACGCGGGGGCTAACAACGTACTGTTTCTTTTTTAGATGTACAGAAGGCCTACGATACAGTATGGAGAACATGGGCTGTGGAAAAAGTTGTGGGAAATAGGGATAAGAGGAAAATGTGGAGAATGATGAGAAGATGACGGAATGTGCGAGAAGTTGCTGTGATGTTGGACGGGGGAAATATCGAAGTACGTTGATATCCTACAGCGGAGTTGCCCAGGGATGTACGCTATCACCTAACCTATTCAAGGTATACATTAATTGACATGATAGTAGCAGTTAGAAGCAGCATCGCAGGGAGTCACGGTGTGGGAAGATACGGTGTCGGGATTTGATGTTTGCTGATGATTTCGTTTGCATATCAGAAACACACGAAGGACTGCAGAAACAAAATTAGGAGAAGGCAATGCGAGTACACCAGGAAGTGGAGAGTGACGGCGCAGTAAAAAAGTGCGCAGTAGATTGTATCGTAACGAAGATAAGGAGAGTCCGGGTAACTTGTAAGTGGAAGTGGGGAGAGATGAATTACCGACCGTAGCCAGTATACCTACCTTGCCGTAGGAATCTCAAAAGATTGCTCTTGGATGCCACACATAAATAAAATAATAGGCACAGGGTAAGCGCCCACACGTAGGCAAGATGGAAGCAGTCCTAACATACTCGCACCTTACACTAGATTAAGAGATGTTATACTGATGAATGTGATTGTGCCAAAGCTAGAATATGCGAGAATGTATGGGAAGGAACGCGAAGCTCGTAAAACAGCTGGAAACAGTACAGATGACAGCAGCTAAAAAAGTACTAGGATGCTCAAGTACGGACGAGTAATACAGTATGAGAGCAGAACTGGGAATGTACCCACTTTAAGACAAATAGAGACGCTGCGTAAGTTGAAATGGCCAATATAAGTTAAAGAACATGCCAAATAAGAGGTTGCCGGCCATAGCGATAAAGCCTGGCCATGAGAAAGTAACCAAAGGGCGAGCTGGAATAAGGTGGGATAGCGTTAGTTCGAGAAAGTATGGAAGGAATAGGAAACAAAAAGGACGCTGGCCATAGAGAAATTTAGCGGATACAAAGACAGAAGTGAAAGAAAGCGATAGAAAGAAGGGAAAGGCCTAGCCACTGAGAAAGAAGCTGGAAGGGGAAGAACACTTAGAGATGTACTGGGGGTTGAGCAGAAGGAATAGCGAATGAAAAGGTATCTGCACGGCCCAATGGACTTCGCGAAAAAGCTGAAACTGCGCATTTCGTGTAGGGGACCTGACCTGCCAGAAAGAAGAAGGAGGTTATACCAGTAGCCGCGGGAGGAGGAGAAGTAGAGGCACAGATGTGCCATGTGGCCAAGCCATAGAGAGTAGAGTTCACATAGTGGGAGAATGTGAAAGGCTACAAGGAGGAAAGGGATGTGCTAGAGGAGGAGATGCGGGAAAATAGACGAGTGTGACATGGAGCAGTTTGGCTTACACTTAAATAGTAGCGCGAGAAAACAATCGCTATCTTAGGAGATAGTATGGTGGCCACAGGCGGCGAAGCAGAAGGGGATAAGATTTAGCAAAATGTTTCTCTGTAATATATCGGAAACAACGCTAATGAGCGCCCAAGTGTTGGAGGTGTCCTCTATTAGGAGTAGGAAACGGCTTGCACCCGTCTCGAAAGGGTATGCGTGTCGTCAATGGCTCAAATGACTAAGGCAAAGCAACAAATTGATGTACCGCCCCCCCCCCCCCCCCCCTCCCGCGCCTCCATAGATTCGCCCTGCTGATAGTACGGGGGGCCATAGTAAATAGGACCAATTATTGTTAGTATACTAGTATGTAAATATACAGTTTTTCGCGTGTACCGAAGGTCCTATTTACTATGTTCTCCCGTAATAGCCTTCTTGCCGAAAAATCCCGGAACTTCGTTTTCGATGCTCAAACATATGCACTACCAACAAGAACTACTACGTTCTAATCGGCCACCAGAACAGACTACGAACGAGAACAAAACAAAACGCACGTAGAACCACAACAAGCGAATCACCTCGCCCCCCCCCCCCCCCCCCCCGCCCACCCCGCCCCCATCCCCATCCCTGTTCGGCCTCGTTACGTATACCAACAGCAGTAGCAGTAGCGTTGCCCCGGCTCCCTATATGGGTAGTTTTCTTTTCAGCATCCTTCCAACAAGCCCATTTCGCAATACAGCAGCATCAGTATTGGAATAACACGCCGGCCATACACAATTTCGAGTTTTCTACGTATAAACATACTTCGAGTATCCTGTACGGTCCCAAGTACATGTTTTTTTTTTTCATTCCTCGCATACATCCATAGGCAAGCGGTTGGTTCTCCGAGCTCTTGAGCTGGAAACTCTCACCATCTTCATTCGCTTGGTCTTCTCGTTGGTGCACGAGTAGAACCCGCCGTCTGTTTTCTCGCCCAGCCGGCCAACGTGGGCCTGTCGAAACGTTAGCCGTTGCCCCGGAAAGGAGGCCGGGGGGGGGGAGCGGCGGGGGGGGGGTGCTCAATGGTTTTTTTATTGCCCTTTCGTATAGCTAATTTGACCATTGACCCACGCTTCCTTTCGAGACGGAGCATCGTTCCTACTCATAATAGAGACACCTCCGACATTTGGGGGAGGGGGGGGGGGTACTCATGTCGTGCATGGCCGTAGTTGTAATATCATAGACCCTCGCATCCCTACAATGCCGGGAGGAGGGGAGGTGCTCCTTTGTTGCTTGGCACACCCATTTGACCATTGACCACGCATCCCTTTCGAGGCGGAGCATTGTTTCTACTACTAATAGAGATGCCTCCAACATTTGGGGGAGGGGGGGGGGGGTACTCATGTTGTGCACGGCCGTAGTCATATGACCATAGACCCTCGCATCCCTACAATGCCGGGACGGAGCGCGTTGGGTTTTCACCAACCAGGCAGACATTGCTTGCACCAAGCGCGAAACGCCGTGAGGTATTGGGCGAGTCGCATGGAGGGTGAGCTGCATCCTGCTAAGAACCGCCTCTGAGGCGGACTTGCATATGGACGACAGCTTCAATGAGTTAATTTAATTTCTGGGGGGGGAGTGTATTCATGTCGTGCATGGCCGTAGTCGTATTACCATAGACCCTCGCATCCCTACAATGCCGGGACGGGGCACGTCGTTGAGTTTTCACCAACCAGGCAGACATTGCTTGCACCAAGTGCGAAGCGCCGTGAGGTGTTGGGCGAGTCGCATGGATGCATCCTTCCAAGAACCGCTTGTGAGGCGGACTTGATATGGACGACAGCCTCCAATGAACTAGTTTGATTTATGGTGTGGCCACTTCCAGGGTCAGCAATGGGTATACTATTATATGTCTGCCTCGTGGGTGTCTTACCATATACCCGGTACGTGGTCGTACACACGTACACACTACGTGATACGATTATTCTCTCTGTGCGGAGTTAAGGTTCTCCACCCCGCACAAATTATCAAACTCGACCGCCAGCCGTGGTGACCGCCAAAAAAAATGGTACGACTCATACCCTGGGGTTGTTTAGCTGGGACTCATGTCATGCATGGCCGTCGTCGTATGAACATAGGGGGGGAAAGGGGGAGGCGTCACGGCGCCAGACGAGCAGGAGGGGAGAGGGCTCACTCAGCGTCACCCACCCACACTCATGCTTTGTTGTAACCAAAAGAAGAGCGCCTGTTGCTGTCGCGGGCCGGCGACCGGTACTACTTTGTACGTACAACAGTAGTAGTGCAGTCCTCCGATCGGTGGAGGGCTCACACTTGTCTGTCCCGAGGTTGTCTCATTTTCTTTATTATTTGTCGACGTACGACGTACGTATGTAATCCCTCTACGTATTATACGTACCCGTACGTATGACGTATTAAATGTGGTCCTTGCCCTTCATTCGCCCCGGGGGGCCAAGTCGAGCATTACGTACCGTTGTTGTTGTTGTCTTCACATTAAAAACCGTGCCGGTCTCTCTATCCAGTACCTCCATCTGTCCGTACTAATCAAACACTTGACACGGTCGATTCCCGTGGTCACAGGTCACAGGCTAACTTACCCGAAAAAGGTATACTGAAATAAAAGTGGAACCCGAAGGGTCCGCAAAGCGATCAAAGTCAGTCAAAAACAGATAGTCTGGAGCCCTCCGCTCCCCTCTACACGCCATGTGAAGGTAAAAATAAAACTGGAAAGGTCAACATCACCAATCGGGGGTATACGCCCCCTAATTCTATCTTGGTGCCCCTATAATGCCGGGGTGTTACGTGCCGGGTTCACGCCGGTCAGGCAAACAAATCGAGTCCTCCACCCCGATTATAAACGTAGACATGATACGGGGGAACCGTACACCAGTAAAATACTTGATGGCCAACATGCGCGTACATCAGCAGTATACGTACTGCTGTTGTACTATCCTACTGCTTGTACTCTGTGGCTAGATGTTCGTATCATGGCTCAAGGCTCTGCAGAAGCAAGAGATATTTACGAGAGCTCACGGTAACAGTGTTCGTTTGGTCTCTTCACAATACGACAGTTTCGTGTCGTTTCGGGTGGTAGGTATTTTATAGGTTATTCCGCCGCTTTTGTCTTCCAGGCTGATGTGCTGGCGGATGCCATGATGGCCCCTGGGGCCATCCCCTTTTGCCTCTCCCTGTTGGGACGACTAATACGATGACTTGAAACAATCTCACAAGGTGCTCGAACATGGCCTTTACGAACAAACAGATCATGCCTGAACCAAACACACAATCTTCGGTGACTTCAAACGCAGAGGTCACTCGTGCTTTCGTGCTCGGTTGCAACTTTTATGATAGCAACCCCCCGCGCTCTCAATGCTGCAGCGCGAGCGACTACAACAGCAGTATGTACTTCCTGATTATATCGTCAAGAAGCACCACTAATGCTGCAGTTGTGCCTGCTATGCATGCGCAGCAGCAGTACAGCAGCAGTATGATACCGGTATCATACGCCATCGGCGGTTGATTCTACGAGTACTGCTGTATGCATCCGTAGTCGAGCGCAGAGCAGAGAACAGAGAACACTCGTATCAGGTCTACCATATCTCACCACCAATTCCCTCTGCTCGTGCTCGGAAACAAACCCCTTGAGTATTACCATTCCCTTTCGCAGGAAGGTAACGCTGTTATTCGGATTGTCGCCCGCAGGGTTTCTCGCTGCTGTCGCTGTTACCGCTGCTGCTGCTGTCGCTGCTACTGCTGGTGCTCCTGCTCCTGCTAGCGTTGTTGCCGGGATTTGTTCTTGAACTTGGGTTGTCGCACAACTGCTGTAGCTACTGCTGCTGCTTCCGTGACGACTGCTGCTGATATCGTCTTCATAGCTACGCTCTCGACCTCTTTTACGCGATGGCGAACCCTCGGCCATGATGGTACTCGAGAGAAGGTCTCAGCAGTACCTTCCCTGGGGATGATGAGCTTGGTTCCAAATTCAAACTAGGTTTTCCTATGTATTTTGTTGGCGTTATGCTGATGGGGTCGGTTCTGACGCCGCACTCGTGATTTTTTTAGTTTTTTCGTCGTTTTTTTGGCGGAGACATTCGAGACAGCAGAAACGACGACGACAGCATTGCCTGTCACAGCCCGAGGCGTACAGCAGCTATGCAGTTTCGAGTGCTGCTCAGCTTGATCGGCCAGCTCATCGCGGTACCCGCAGCCCTCCTCCTCGTGCCGGCAGCGTACCCCGACCTTCCTCTCTGGCAAGCGACGGGTGGTGCTTCCTCCGGCTCAGCTGTCGTAGAAGACGACCTGGTCCTCGTGACACCCACGCTGCCAGAAGAGAGCGTAGAAGAACGGTAAGCACAGCCGTAGCTTCCGCATAGCCTCGCCCGGTCTAACCACCAGCAGCAGCAGTGGTAGTCGGTAGTTGCACGGTCCGTGCGCCTAAGCGGTGTTCACGGTCGCAAGGGGTGGAGAGGGGAAGGGCGGGTGTGGTCCTCCGGCCTTTGACGGTTTGGCTGTTTCTTCGTTTTTCTGCTGTTCTTCGACGTAGACTACGTACAGACAGCAGGAGACAGAGTGGACAGCCCATTTTCCCATTTTTTCATGCGTACCGGCACCAACAGCACTCTCGTCTCTCGTCGCAAGATTTTCAAATTATGTTCTTTCTCTTGAAATATCTTTCGTCTCGAGCACCCCTCTCCCCTCTCTCTTGGGCACGAGGCTCTTTGGGCGAACCCTCGGGGGAGGCGCACACCGCTCGCTCCCCCGCTTGACTCGTCATTACGTACCGGTACCGCACACATATTTAAAAATAATGGAAATCCAACTCATCAGGAGAAAACAAAAAAAATCGCCTAAGAATCAGCCGCGCCTGATAAAAAATTCCTCGACATTGGCATCTATTGCGCAAACATGCTCGCCAGGCCTCATGCCTCACCGACCCATTGCGCACCCCCCCCGCCTGTGCTACGTACTCGTATCATACGTATGTAGCCTTCAGCTACTGCGCTGTGAGCAGCAGCAGCAGCAGCAGCAGCAGCAGCAGCAGTAGAGCAGTCGAGCCAGCATCAGAGGTGTTCAGGCTGAGGCTGTATGTTGTGGCTGCGTGTGTTTACGTACATAGTGGGGTGGTGAGAGATGCGGTGGGCTTCAAAAACTTTTTCGATCGAGAAATCCAATCATTGCAATCCGATCATCGTACGTACATCCCGTCGATAACCTCATTGCCCGATCGAAAAAGTTGAGATCGACCACGTACTCGTACAGGTACGAGAGTTTTTCGACGGGATGCGTGGATCAGATTGCTCAATCGACGAAAGTTGGGATCGAAAAGACTGTTTTTCAATAGTATCAGGTGTAAGAAAGCCCATTTTGTCTCCGATCGGAACCGGCTTTTTCGATCCACGTATAATATGTAAGCGACTGCGTAAGACTTGGCCTTAAGGGTGAAAAGTAAAAAATACGTCTTTCGTATCTTAACCCTTTTAGGACTGCAGTCCCGTTTTGGGGACAAAGCACTTTAATTCTAAGTAATTTGTCCCCAAAACGGAACTCCAGTCCTATAAGGGTTAAAGCCATCGCTAGGAATTCGCGTAGCAGAACATTTGCAAGTGTCGTCAATTTGTGCGCGTTGATGGACGGCGTACGTGGCATAATCAGCCAATTCGGAAGGGGTCTCATACCCCCCCCCCCCCCCCCCCCCCCCCCACTCCCTTCCCTACCCCGAGCTTGTCGAGAGCACCTACCATACCCCCTCCCCCGTCCCCTCCCTAACCCCGTCTCTCCCCAAACTTGGGCGAAATTCACCTATTAATACCATACCCCTCGCTCCGTCTCACTCGAAAGGGATGCGTGGTCAACGGTCAAATGACTAAGGCAAGCAACAAATGAGTACGCCCCCCCCCGCCCCCTACAACAGCAAACACGGTGATAATATTTTTGAACGCTTTAATCCGTGTTATACGGTTTGCACACCTTCAATACTGTCTATCGATTATTTATGCTGGTACCAAATACACAAACGTACCACATACAGTACAGGACACCAACGAAGAGACAGGAATTATGGTCCAGGCTGGATTTCTTAATTGAGAGAGGGTGCTTTCCTAACTAATTTCAAGATAAAGACTACCTAATTTATTTATTTTCTCTCATTCTCAGCCTGGCTTTCTAATTTGTCTGTTTCTTATTCGGTGTCCTGGTACTCTGTTTTTTTTTTTTTTTTTTTCCATCCCATTCATTATCTTCGCACTTCCGTCTTTCTCCCTCCCTAGTCGTAACTCAGATCCGGGGTCACAAAGTAGGCTCCTCTCCCTCCCCCCCCACTACGGTTCTTGCCTTGCATTTTTATCGCGAGAAGATTTCAGCACTTTCTTCCCTCGTCAACTCTCGTCGAATTTTGCTTACCCACGCTATAATATGCGCTCTCGACAGACGGTGTCATTTGAGAATAAAAACCTCCATGGGGAGAATCGAACCCTCGACATCCGGCCCTACAGGCTTCGTGGCTACCAGTTAGACCACCGGGACTACGTACGTACGTGATTTAATTTTTTGTTTTAAGACGCTGCAAACCAAAAAAAAAAAAAAAAAAAGGAAAGGAAATTGCCTGGCCCAGCCACCGCTGGCCAGCTACAAGCAGCGGCCCTGTCTGCTCGTGTGTTCTACCAGTCCATGCTGGGCACCGTTCCGTGCTGTCTCCACTCGGTATTCACAGTCGCGCGATCAAACAAACAAAGCCACGTTTGCTGCTATCAAAGTGAGCTCTCCAGCATAAAGAATAGGAGCCAAACGCCTAATTATATCTTGTAACAACGAACAACAGCGAGGTTATTCTCGAAACGGCTTCCGATCCCTACGTAATAATCTTCTCTTTTCTAATTTTGACGGGCGGCAAAAAATCGGGACCCGTTTTTGCTTGCCTTAAACCGATTCTTCTACGTCCGACGACCGAGATTCGTCCACCTTATTTATAAAAAATTAAAAAAAAAAAACATTTGTGAAATCGAGGATTTCGTCGAATTTCATCTTTGCAAGCTGTGTGGGATACTTCCATCGCGTGTATGATACCGTGTACTACGAATTTTATATACGGTTCTCCAAATTCTCAGCCAACGCACAAAATTTGACGGTTGTTACGAATATCCTTCGGCGAAAATTCCTAGCGACAGCTACCGTAAGTTTTGACATCACGTACAGTAGTGCCGGTCCCTGTATAGTGCCGGTATGCGCCAGCCAATAATACCGGCACTATTGCGGCAACCGGCACTAATTACTCCGCACACTATACATATACCACACTACTGTAGTGGATCTCATATGTGCCAAGCGATTTCACAGGCACTATGGCGGGCGGCCGGCACTACTCCGCACACTGCCACACTAGTGAATCCCATCTGTGCCAAGCGATTTCACAGGCACTAACTGTATAGCGGCCGGCACTACTCAACCGGCACTATAGAGGGACCCTCTATATAGTGCCGGTAAGTGTCTAGCCAACAATACCGGCACTATAACGGCAACCGGCACTACTCCGCACACGGTGAATCCCATCTGTGTCAACCGATTCCACCGGCACTATAGCGGGCAAGCGGCACTAAAACTACCTTTAATAGTACTGCTGCTGTATCTTAATGGTGAAGACACCTCAGCCGTGAGCTCGAGAATTTCGTCGAAGCTCGTCTGTACAAACTGCGTGTGACGCATACCTATTCCGACCGCGCGTGCTTCCTACGGGCGTGTATGTCCTCATGGGGGATGCGCATCATATACGTATAGGCCGGTGTTTTGTTCCTGCGCTTATTATATGTGTGTAGGCGTATGTGTATATGCGTGCCGAAGCCGGGGGGAGGGGGAGGGGGAGAGACAGAGAG
>MEHQ01001700.1:92505-107654 GCA_008828725.1 Saccharina japonica | reverse complement strand
AAAAAGAGAGCAGATAAGAATCAAAGCCGCGGCCCTTGATAAAAAATTCCTCGACACATTGGCATCTATTTTCGCAAACATGCTTCGCCAGGCCTCAGATGCCTCACCGATCCATTGGCGCAACCCCCCCCCTGTGCTACCGTACTCGGTATCAAAATAGCGTAGTAGCCTTTCCAAGACTAACTTGCGCGTGTGACCAGCAGCAGCAGCAGCAGCCAAGCAGCAAAGCAGCAGCAGGCAAAGCAAGTAAGAAGGGCAGGTTTCCGAGCCAAGCAATCAAGAGGTGTTCAGGCCCCTGAGGCCGTGTAATGTTGTTGCTGCGTGGTGTTTTAGTACGGTCATAAGTGGGCGTGTGTGGAAAGATGCGGTGGGTCTTTCAAAAACTTTTTCGGTCCGAAAGAAATCAATCATTGCAAATCCGATCAAATCTGTACGTAACATCCCCCGTCGGATAAATCCTTCTCAAATTGCCTCGATCGAAAAAGTTGAGAATCTGACCACGGTACTACGTGACTAGGTACGAAAGAAGTTTTTTCGACGGGATGCGGTCGGGATCAGGAAAATTGCTCAATTCGGACGAAATTTGGTCCGGGAAAAGACCTGTTGTTTTCCAAATAGTTATCAAGGGTTGTACAGAAATGCCCATTTTGGGTCTTCCTCGGATTCGGGGGGAAACCGGGCTTTTTCGAAATTCCACGTATAAATTATTGTTGTAAGCCCGACTGCGTAAGACCTTTTGGGCCTCCAGGGTGGAAAAGTTAGAAAAGTTACCGTCTTTCGTATCTTGATTCTCCTTTAGGACTGCATTCCCCCCGTTTTGGGGACAAAATGGCCACTTTTTTAATTTTTCTAAGTAAATTTTGTCCCCAAAACCGAATCCGTCCTATAAGGTTTAAAGCCATCCGCAGGAATTCCGCGTTAGCCCGAACATTTTGCAAGTGTTCCGTCCAATTTTTGTGCCGGCGCTTTTTGATGGAACGGTGCGTTACGTGGCAATAATCAACCAATTCCGGAAGGGGTCCCTTCCCATACCCCCCCCCCCCCCCCCCCACTCCCCTTTTTCCCTATCCCGATAAGCTTGTGGAGAGCACCTTACCCAATACCCCCCTCCTCCGTCCCCCCCTTCCCCCTAACGGGGCTTCTCTCCCCCAAAGCCTTGGGGGCGGAAATTCCACCTTATTAATAAGAACCAGGAAATCGGACTTTCTTGTAAACCCCCTCGTCGCTGCCGTCCACAAGCGATTGGCGGTCCAATGGTCGAACGACAAGCAAGCAGCAAATAAACACCCCTCACCTCCCCCCCGCCTCACCACTCCCTATCCCCCTCTCACTCCCAACCTTGACGAGAGCATCTCCCACGGAGCAGCCCCCTGCCTCCCCCCGCAGAATTGTAGGATGCGAGAATGGTCGATGCAGAATATGAGTAAACCCCCCCCGTCCCCGGCCCCCGCTTAATATACAAAAAAAAAACGAAAACACTACTCGTATGACCCCAAATTGGAGTGTCTCTACAGCATTAGAGTAGAACCATCTCCGGTCCGAAAGGGATCGCGTGGCAATGAAAAATTACTAAGGCAACAACAAATGAATACGCGCCCCCCCCCTCCCCCTTCCCTCCACCCCCCAGCCTTAGTCGAGATCTACCGGCGCTGGCGCAAAAAGCTGTAAGTGAGCGATGTACTGGCCGATGCGCGGAGACGAGGGGAGAGCCGGCGTCGGAAGGGCAGCAGCAAAAATCGCGGATCAAGGGGGTTTCGACGAGGTGGAGGCACTCGGACGAGCTGTAGGAAAAAAAAAACTTAAAAGGCAGACTGGTTTACGCCACCGATGGGTTCGGGGAAGCGCTGAACAACATGGCGCAACCTTTCCAAGTGAGTCTTTTACGTTTTTTGTTTTTTGTTGGAAAATTTACGAGGTGCGAATTGGGGAGTTTAACTACTTTTTTTTTTTTTTTTGTCCATCCATTTATTTATCTTCTGGCACTTCCGCTTTCTCCCTACCAGTCGTAACTCAGATCCGGGTCACAAAGGTAGGCTCCTCTCCCTCCTCAACCACCTACGTTCTTGCCGTTGCATTTTTATCGCAGAAGATCAGCACTTTCTTCCCTCGTCAACTCTCGTCGAATTTTGCCTTACCACTCTATAATATGCGCTCGTTCGACAGTCGGTGCATTTTGAGAATAAAACCTTTCCATGGGACTGATATCGAACCCTCGATCATCCGGCCCTCAGGCATTCGTGGCTACTCAGTTAGACTTCACCGGACTACGTACGTGATTAATTTTTTAGTTTTAAGAGACGCTGCATAACAAAAAAAAAAAAAAAAAAAAAAAAAGATAATTGCTGGCCCAGCCACCGCCTGCCAGCTTTACAAGCAGCGGCCCTGGGTCTCTCGGGGTTCTACCATACATGCTGGGCACCGTTCGCTGTCTCCACTCATCACAGTTCCGCGATCAAAACCAAACAAACCACTTTGCTCATCAAAGTGAGCTCTCGCAATAAAAGAATTAGGAGCCAAACGCCTAATTATATCTATTGTAAACGACAACAGCAGTTAATTCTCGAAACGTGCTTCCGATCGCCTACGTTAATAATCTTCTCTTTCTAATTTGACTGGCGGCTAAAAAAATCGGGACCCGGTTTTGCTTGTGCCTTAATGCCGATTCTTACGTCCACTGAACTCGAGGATTTTGTCTCACACTTAGTTTATAAAAATTACAAAAAAAAACATTTGGAAATCTGAAGGATTTCGTCGGAATTTACTCTTTGCAATAGCTGTGTGGGATTAACTTCATCGCGTGTACCGGTACTACGAATTTATATACGGTTTCTCCCCAAATTCCTCAGCGTCACGCACAAAATTTGACTGGTTGTTACGAAATATCCTTCGGTCGAGAAATTCGCTCAGCGACAGACTACCGTTAAGTTTTGACCACACGTACAGTATGTGTAGTGGCCGGTCGCCTGATAAGTGCCTGTATGCGCCAGCCAATAATACCGCACTATGGGCGGCGAACCGGCACTATTACTTCCCGCCACTATAAATATACCACACCTAGTGAATCTATGTGTGCCAAGCGATTTCAAGCAGGCAGCTGCTGTAGCTGCGGCCGCACGACCCGCACAGCTGCCACACATTGAATCCCCATCTGTGGCAAGCATTTCACAGGCACGTATAGGCGCCGCACTACTCAACTCGGCACTATAAGGACCCTCTATATAGTCGGAGTTGCCAGCCAACAATACCGGCATGTACGCAACCGGCACACCCGCTCACGTGCCACAGCTGGTTAATCCTCTGTGTCGACGCGATTCCACGCACTATAGCGGCAATTCCGCACTATAGAGGGACAATTCTATAATAGGTGCCGGTATGTGTCTAGCCAAACAATAGCACTAATAGACGTCAGACCGCACTACTCCGCACACGGCTGAATCCCATTCTGTGTCAATCCGATCCCACCGGCACTATAGCGTGGCAAGCGGCAGCTAAAACTGAACTCCTTAATAGTACTGCTGTATCTTAAATGGTGAATGACACCTGAGCTGTGAGCTCGATGAATTGTTCTGTCGAAGCTCGTATGTACAACCGCGTTGTGTGCATATATAATTTCGACCGCGCGGTACTTCTTACGGGCGTGAATGTCGCTCATGGGGATGCGCATCATGAATATAGGCCGTGTTTTGTTCCCCTGCGCGCTTATTACGTGTGTTATGGGTATTGCATGGGTGCCGTGCGCAAGCCGGGGAAGAGGGAAGAGAGAAGAAGAGAGAGAGAGGAGACGTGGACCAAGGTGTCGCGTCACCGAAGTAAATGTTTTGGGCGTGTTTCTGAAGCATTGTGCCGTTTCCGGTATAGAGCGATTCTTCACGGCTTACGCGGCTCTATATTACCAGGGAACGTATCCCCCCCCCCCCTCCCCCTTCGCACCACTGCCTCGCGTTGGTACTCCCCCCGCCTCTGTCTCCAACAGTTTTTCCTCGTCATCTCGAATTTTTGACTGTTCAATGTACCCCCCCCCCCGGGCACACGCTTCATTCCACACCACACCCGACCGTCACCACCGTTACCACACCCACATCCTTCATCCTACATCCCCACCCCATCCTATCCCTTTCCCTACCTCCACACATCCCGCGTCGTACTGCGCTGCAGCATTTCTTCTTGCCAAAAGCCTGCCGCTCACGTAAGGAACATCTCCTCGACGAGCGTGGAGACGTGATTTCGTCATCGTAATAGGGGGGGGAAGGATGCAGAGGAGCCACGAGTCTGACCAGCACGGTTGCGGGTACCTCGCTGACTGCAGCTTGGCACAGGTAACTCTTGTTTCCGTTGGTGGTGCTGGTGGGAGGGGGCGGGGGGGGGGGGTTGAGGAGGGGGGGAGAGGGGGGGGGGTACTCATGTCATGCATGGCCGTAGTTGTTTGTCCATAGAGGGGGATTGATGGTGGTGCTGGTGGTGTTGGGGTGGTGGGTGGTGGTGGTGGTCGTGGTGGTGTGGCGGCGGTAGTGGTGGTAGTGTGGTGGATAGTGGTAATGGCGGTGGTGGTGGTGGTGGTGGTGATCAGCTCTGGTATTTTTAATTTCGGCTTGTTTCGTTTTGCGTTTCGTTCCGTTCCGTTTTGGTCTTTTTGGTTTCGCTTCGCGTCGTGCCGTTTCGTTTCGTGTCGACTGACGTTGCGTTTCGATTCGTTTCCTTTTCTATTGTGTTGATCGACGAGCAGGAGAGCGCGGAGCGAGCGTTGGGTACGCCGGGGTGGGAGGAGGTCACCGTACGCAATGGCGTAACCGTGTGGAAGAAATACTTCCCCAAGGTAAGGGCAGGGGTATAGGTAGGGCGGCGTCAACGGGGCGGGGGGGGGGGGGGNGTCAAGGTCACAACATACTACCTGGTATCGTATTAGTTGACGCTGCCGCCAATCATACAATGCATCATAATTATTTGATTTGGATGAGGCCTCCTGCCCTGGTCGGAGGGCCTCGCCCGGGATAAACTCCGCGCTGGGTGCGCTCTCAGCGCGGTGTCTCTCCCTGGAATTGAAAATGGCCGTGTAAAAAAAGACTACTAAGCTTGTAGGGGGGGTGGGGGGGTGGGTGGTCGTTCGGCGTCGGCACGGATAGTAAACGCTTGGTCATTTGCCTGTTTTTCTTTATTGATTGTTAGTTGTGTCTTTTTTTCTGTTTGTGTCGCTTCTTGGTTATCGCTTATGATTTCGTGTTGCTATACTCGTTGTTGTCGCTTGTGCGTGTTTTGCTTTTTGCCCGCCCTTTAAGGACGAGTACGGCTACAAGTACCCTTGCGTCAAGGCTCGCGGGATCATCGACGGCTCGGCCGAGGAAGTGATGGGGATGATCGTCGACTCCACCCGTGTGTCGGAATACAACAGGTTCGTTCGGTATTCCGTTCGGTACTTGATTCGGTTTTTCCGTTCTGTATTCCGTCGGGGCTTCGTTTGGTACGTCGGTCGGTACATCGTTTCGGTACTTGGTTCGGTATTTCGTTCGGTACTTCGTTTGGTACTTCGTTTAATGTGTCATTCGGTAATCCGTCGGTACTTCGGCGGCACTTTGTTCGGTACTTCGTTCGGTACTTGCTCGGGTATTTCGTTTATTCCGTGTTGATCGGACACACCCCGCCCCCTTCCTACAAACAAGATGTGTGACGCCGTCGCTCCTCCGCTCAGCGGGCGGGTGTTTGTCGGACGGGGGGGGCGTTGGCACGTGTTTTTGGTTTTATACATCTTGTTGGCATGTTTTTCGGGGCTAATCTGGGTCGGGCGGCCAACTTGTAGATATGTGGGGGTGGAGAAGTACACGAGGGAAGACGCGTGTTTGTATATACTTGAAAATAAAAATGAAAACGTCAGCTGTAATCTGGAAAAATCTTCTCGAAATTCATATTTTGCATGCTTGAGATTTTGGTACGTACCTGACACTTCGATTGCGCGTATAATACTACATACAGTAGTACGGAGTGTGAAGTTTGTATGAGTGGTATACAAAACCTTGACACTTTTCCGCTCATGATGTTGTAATGTGTCTTTGTGTACATGTGCTTGCACGTATATTATTCGTCCTGTGTACACCTGTATTTCGTACATATAATGTACAGCACGATGAGGACATATAAAACCCGTATTACGCGTGATGGAAATATCACACACACAGCTTGCAAAAATGAGTTTTGACGAAATCCTCGATCTCACCGCTGTATTTTTTTTTTAATTATACAACTGCATTACTGTTGCATGTACGTGTCTTGTGTCGTCGTGGTTCTGTCTTGCCGTCTCGCTTACCCCTATGTGTCGGTTCGGCGTCGGTTACAGATACAGCGTCGGGAGGACCGACATCGAGCACCTCGGGCCGCACACGAAAATCGTCTGGAATAAGGCCCAGCCGCCCCTCACGAAAAAGCTGCACGACTTCTGCACCCTCATGCACATGCAAGCCCTCGACGACGGCGCGTTTATGCTCATCACCCGCGCCACGGAGCACCCTGAGGTATGTAGGCAGGAGGGGGAGTGGAGACGCTGAGCGCGGTGCTGTGCGTTGCGGCTTTATAGTTGCCCTTAGCGGTGGTAAAGGTGGTTTGGTATTGTTGATGGTGGTGGTGGTGTTGTTTTTTGTTGCTGGTGGTGGTGGCAGTTTTGTTGATGTTGACGGTGGTGCTTGTGATGTGGTGGTTTTGTTTTTGGTAGCGGTGGTGGTGGTGATGGTGGTGGTGGAGGTGTTTGTTGTTTGTTGTTTGAGGTGCTGCTGCTGCTGGTTTTATTGCTGTCGTTGCTGTTTTTGTTAATGCCGCTGTTGTCGCCATCATTGCCGTGATGTACACATCAATCAGCATAATGCGCCGTCGCCCCCATCACCAGTTGTAACACAACATCTGCCCTCTTTTTCGTGTTTTGTGTTTGCCACTCCTCTTCCTCCTTCCTCCTTCTCCTCATTATCCTCGCGGGCAGGCGCCGCTGCTGGAGGGTCACGTGAGAAGCGAGATCCTTCTCGGTGTCACTATCCTCCGGCCAGCTGAGGGGGACCCGACTCGAACCGAAATGACGACGGTAAGGACCGGAAAAAAATCCGAACGTGCCGACGGCAGTATATAGTAGTGAAAAGTTCGAACAATAACAACGAAAATATACGGTGAAAAATATCAAATTATATATGCCAGGTAGTGATGAGCGACCTTGGCTTGCTCGCTGGTGGGCTTGCTTGCTTGCTCGCTTGCTTGCTCGCTTGCTCGCTTGCTTGCTCGCTCGCTTGCTTGCTTGCTCGCTTGCTTGCTTGCTTGCTTGCTTGCTTGCTTGCTTGCTTGCTTGCTCGCTTGCTTGCTTGCTTGCTTGCTTGCTTGCTTGCTTGCTTGCTTGCTTGCTTGCTTGCTTGCTTGCTTGCTTGCTTGCTTGCTTGCTTGCTTGCTTGCCCTTACTTGCCCTTGCTTGCCCTTACTTGCCTTTGCTCGACTCAGCTCGCTCGCTCAACTATGCCTTCCATTTTTGCATTGCGCCAGGTAAACCACATCGTCTCGAACGGAGTGCCCGTAATGATCGCCGACCGGGTGTCGACGAAAAACGCCATCGACTTCATACAAAACGTCGAAATCGCCGCCCTGGCGGCTGCTGCGGGGACCGCGGCGGAGGTCGCGCCCGCATGACACGCGCCACGCCACAAGTTAGCGGCGGTGTTATCTCAGGCGTGGTGATGCAGCGGCGGCGTGGTACAGTGGGGTGCGGTGTTGGTGTTGGTGCTGGTGTTCGTTGACCCTTGGGGCGGAAGGTTGTGGCGAAAGGGGTTTCCATTACGAAGTAGGGGTGTTAGAAGGCGGTGTGTAACGTAGGAGGTCGATTTCACCACGGTGGTATTTTTGGTGTTGGTTGAGCCTTGGGGAAGGTTGTGAGGAAGGTTTTCCTTTTTACGAAGTAGGGGTGTTGGAAGGCGGTGTAACGTAGGGAGTGAAGTCCACCATTTTTTGTTTTGTGTAGTTTTTGTTTTTGTATTATTTTGTTTTTGCATTGTGTGGCGACTCGGTAGGAATAAGGTTTGCGCTGGGCATGGGTTTACTCGTGTTTAGGCTGAGATGGACGAGATACACAAGGAGGAAAAGAAAGGGAGGGAGGGAGAGAGAGGAACGAGAGAAAGAAAGAGACGAGAGAACGACAAACGACGAAAGTAACGAGAGAAAGAGAAACGGCGGCACAAGACGAGAGAGTGCGGAACGGGAGACGAGGGTCATATAGCTGGCACGGTCGCACCGTTATTTTAACTCTGATAGGAGGCATGAGGCGGGAACGCCGGCACTATCGATATATGTAGTACATCAGTTCGTGGCTGAAGAGGATGGGTGGCAAGGCTTTGCAGAGTGCGGTGCTAGGTTAAGTCGGGTCAAAATTACAAAGAAAGTGTCACATCATATGCGCAACGCGCGAGGTTTTGACCGACAAAGTGCCGCTTCGGTCCGCCACCATTGCAACAGTCGTCGTGGTGGTGGTGGTGGTCGGCGCAGCACGCGCGGATGTTGGTGCATATTAGGGATAATTACGCGGCAGAGGTGCGATGGAAACCCTTCTTTTTTTTTGCCCATGCCAGACACGGCGCGGGGGGGATTCTTGAAGCTTTGGCATGGTCGAAAGGCGCCTCCTTTGTCTCTATACCACCTTCAGTTTTATGTCTGCCTTGGGAGCGTGGGGGGGGGAGGGGCATAGGAAGCGGTTTACGTGTTAGCGTGTAAAAGTTGGGCGGGGGGAGTGTTGGGGGAGAGGTGTGAGGAGAGGAGGCAGAAGATTGAAGGGAAGGGAGAGAGGTGTTGCGCAGCGCGTGGGGGGGGGGGGGTACTCATGTCGTGCACGGCCGTAGTCGTACGACCATAGACCTTCGCATCCCTACAATGCCGGGACGGAGCACGTTGGGTTTTCACCGACCAAGCAGACATTGGGGGGGGGCAGGGGTGAGAAGACTGAAAAAAGCTTTGTTGGCGAGATTTTCGAAGCTTTGCCGACAAGCAGGTTTTACGCATGTGGCACGCGCGCCGTGGGACACGGCGAGTGTTGAGGATGCCGCAAGGTAGAAAACAAAAAGCGAGAAATGTTTGGACGGATCGGCGCAACGAAACGCAAAAATCTCTTTAGAGAGATATTTCGGGGGGACAATAGTAATCAGGTCTAAATACGGTTCATAAATCACAGGGGGATATGCAGTAGTGTCAGGGTCCGTCGAGAGTTCTGATATCTCTACCCCCCCCACCACCCCCCCCCCGTTTAGACCTAGGGTGTTCGAGTTCCTTGGGGACGCGGCTCTTTTGAGTGCAGCGGTCGTATCGATGTTTTCGGGTATACTGTTGGGAGGGTAGGAGGAGGGGTGGGCGGGGGGATAGGCCGATGACCTACGTTCCTGGGCGTTGCCCCCTGTGCGTTGAACGTCGGAGGAGGCATTTTTTTTGTTTTTACCAGGTATTTTATACCGATTTTTGTGAAACCGTTATCACGTCGGACAGTTCATCGTTTCCCGCTTGGTGATACTAGATCCTTGAGGGCAGGTGAGTACGGTAGATTCCCGACCTTGTATGATTTACGATAACTCATGTTTGCCGGGTGGGAGCCGTATACTCTGAACGATCTACGTAGGAACAGATTTTGCGTGGGTTGGACCTTGTGTAGTATACAGACCCTGCATAACATCTCGATCTAGATGGTCTGTAGATGATCTATCTGTAGAGGATCTGTCTGTAGATGATCTGTAGATGATCTATCTGTAGATGATCTGTCCGTAACGTGTGAGCCCTGTTTCCACTGATAAAATCGTCCCACACGACGAGTACGTGCAAGTGGTTGGTCCTCGAAAACCGTGAGTGTAGCTTTTGAAAGGGGCTTGTCTTAACCCCTTCCAACACTACACCCATTTTTTGGGGGGGGAGGGCGTCAGACAAACTACTTGAAATTAGTCTGGATTTTGTTGTTGCAGGAGTCCTACTATTAATAGAAGGGTTGATGCGGATTTATTGCCCTAGCGTACGGGCTAGGAGAGAGGATTGAAGACCCGCTCGTGCAAACGGAAACGCCCATACGCTGCTGCTGCTACTGCTGCTGCTGCTGCTGCTGCTGCGACACGAACGCTAGCGAAGGGTCTAGGAACTCCCCTCGTTCGGATGGATGGATGGGTGGATGGCCTCCTGGAAGTGGATTATTCCTCCAATCTGGGGGTGGGGGTGGGGGTGGGGGTGGGGGTGGGGGAAGTTACGTTCTACTCCGATTTTTACGGATTCATGGAGATCGAAGGGGTTACAGCAGCTATTGGTGTTTCGGTGGTTTATGGGCATCTGCGAGGGCATATAGGGCGGGCACGAGGGTTAGCATGCAGGTGTAAAATGTGTTTTGTTTTTTTGTTTTTGTTTTGGGGGGGGGGGGTCAAGGGGCGGGGGGACATACCCGCATAAACGACGTAAAATACTCGTCGTGCGATTATCGCGCTTAGCGTTGTTTGGCAAAGGTTCGAGCTGGTCGTACGCTCCCTCCCGTTTTTGTTTTTCCTTGTTGGATAGTGGCCGTGGCGTTGGTGTCTTTGTTTATTTTGGGGGTGGTATGATACATGATGAGTGTTTGGTTGTTGTGAAAGCGGAAGGGGGTAGGGAGGAAAGAAAAGGGACTTTGGTGTCAGTGGGTGGTACACGATTTTGTTTTTGCTCGTTTTTTTGTCAACACGGATTGATTTTGGAGGGGAAAAAGGAAAATAGGCGCACAGGATGTACGGATGTTATTGCCCTTTTTTTATACACGGGGGAGAGAGAGAAAGAGAGAGAGAGAGAGAGGAGAGAGAGAGAAGGGGGTTATTTTTTTATTTCAGGCGATCGAGGTATCCGATTGATAGGCCTGCTTGCTGTGCTTGCTGCTGCTGACGCTGCTGCTGACGCTGCCGCTGCTGCTGCCGCTGCTGCTGCCGCTGCTATGACCACTGCTGCTGTTATTGTGTTGGATGCTGGGTTCTTTTTTTCGGCGACGAAGTGGTTGTTCCTGTTGTTGCCAAGTTTTTTTTTTTTGTGTTTACAGTAGTATTTTTTGGCCGAGGGTGTCCCGAAGCCCTTCGAGAGCTTTTAGCGTGGCGCACGCGGTGTTTACGTAGTCGCCCGGGGAAGTCTGCAGAGTAGCTCCACTACAAGCAGAAAGAGAGGACGGCGCAACACAGCTGGATTTATGAAATACCCGAGATCACGCGAACGAGCACCGGCAGCCAGAAGCTCGCGAGGTTATGTGTGTGTTTTGCCGCGAGACCTGCCGTCCGCGCACGAGCGAACGGACTTGTGCTACGATGGAGGTATATAGCACTTTTGAACTGTTTTTTTTTCTAAAATGACGGTCTAAATCGGCGGAATTTTAATTATTTTGTTGAAATATTTTTCGTTTGCTTAGGGCCCATCTTAACGAACAACATTTTTTATTGTAATCGAATAGCAAATTAATCCAATGGAACATAATTTCGTGAAAAAAACTGACTCTGGATCCCATCGAGGAATGTTGTATTATTGCGTTAAAAAATCGAATAACGCACAAGGGTCAACGAACACCCGTGAGCAACCAACGAGGCGACCTACTGCCTGTGTCCTCCCCGGGGCGCCGCTGCCAGCGGAAAATTATGTCTGCCGGCACCGGCTACTAATAGGAGGCTATCACTCTAGGGGTGACTTGGACCATGGTATTGCTGATCGTGTACTCGTAGCACTTTTATTCCCCTCCAAAACAATTTTTTGGGTTTGGCGTAGACTTCGAGTGAGGATCCGCAGAAAAAGTGTGCGTCAACGGAGCGATGTTGCTGCTGCTTTTTACAGCGATCGGCGCGAATAAATAATAAAAAGTATTATTCGCAGCAAAATATGTATATATTGGTATGGTATATATACACCGACAAGTTTTTACGGTGGACTACAGTCAGTACTGCTGTAGTCTCGTTTTGTTATCTACCTGGCATCGTACCCTTCTTTTCTGTTTTTTTTTACATGCAGCAGGGGGGCAGGCCGAACAGGAGAGTATGGTTGGACGATCACTACTATTATTACGTGGGACCATAGTAAATAGGACCAAATATTGGTAGTAAAAATGCGTAAACATATAGTTCTTGTGTGTACTGTAGGCCCCTAATTACTATGGCATCATTAGCCCACCCCGTAATACCATGGTTGTGCGACCACCACCACCATCATCATGGTTGAACGACCACCTCCTCCATGGTTGAATTGGCCACCTCCATGGCTGAACGACCACCATCATGCCATATATATCCCAACGGCAGGAGGATAAGATCTGACTCATCCCACGGTAGGGGCGCAGCAGAATTTTCTGAGCTCCTCACATGAGGAGCTCAAAAATATCCCACCCGAACACATGACTTCGGAAACATTCGTTCGCGCAACCCGACCAAGACTTTCGATGCGGCAGTGTCCCAAAAACAAACATACCAGTAATAAAATATGAATAGCGTCCGGTGGTTAACTCACTTGAGGAGCTTAACCGGTCAGAAAATATGGAGCCAAAGAGTGGTGCCCCGACCGTGGGATTGCTCAACTACTGTTGTTGTAGCATGATCTATAGATCGAGATATTTCCGACGTGTGAACGACGCGTGCTACGATAGAGGTACGTAGCACTTTTTCGGCCGTTTTTTTTTTCTGAATGATCGGGCTCCTTATAGCCCATTCACAACTGAAAAAAAATGTCCCACACACTAATTCCAAGTCGTTTGTCCCCAAAATTCGTGTGACCAGTTCTTAAGGGGTATATACATAACCCAAAATCGTCGCACTTCCATTCTAGTGTTGCAATGATAGTGTTCATTGTATACTTGGGCCATGGTATTGTTCATTAGGTACGTACATACGAAGTAGCACTTTTATTTTCGTCCAAAATCATTTTTTGGGCGAGGTATAAAGCCGCTCAATTGACCACCACCCACTAATAGCCACCCACCCTCAGAAACAAAAACATGGTTTTAGACTCATCCCACGGTAGGGGCGCAGCAGATTTTTCTGAGCTCCTCCTATGAGGAGCTCAATATCTCACCCGAAACATGGCTTTGGAATCATTCGTTCGCACAACCCGAACAAATCTTCTAATATTATTGCGGTCGTCAGAAAACAAACATACCAGTACAATAATAATAGTATCTGGTGTTTCTTCACGTGAGGGGCTCAACCGGTCCGAAAATATTGAGTCAAAAAGTGGTATACCCCTCTACCGTGGGATTGCTCGGTATACCTCTACCGTACCATGTATGTGTCGAACCCCTCTATACACTCAAATAAGGCAAGCCCTGTCCAAAAAGAAGGCCACAGACAGCAAAGTTAACAGAACAGAACAAGCGCTGCTGCTGCTGCTGCTGCTCTGTTGGAAAAGCTCTCGGCGCTGCGCTGGAATCAACTTGCAAAGTGCTCAGCTGAGGGGTGGACACACTTTGATCGTTAATATTTACGGAGGTTTTGTGCTTGGCGCCAAAAGCCGACCCGAACCCTGACCCGAGCCCTATGCCAGTGGTCAGTGCTGGGATGCTGTACTTTTGGTAAGAATCGACCGGCTTGGATACTGTGCCTTGGAAAGGCTCTAGGTTGCTTCGGGATGCTGTGGCTGGGAAAGACTCCCAAATTGATCGAGCCGCGTATATTACACCCTTGAGCCAACGAGAGTACCTAAACAGCTACCTTAGGGAGATTCGCTATCAAGCGTCGTCCACTACTACTGGATCAGCTGTGCTGGAAAAAATCCAAGCGCTCAGCGCTGCCTCGAAAAGACTGGAACAATTTTGCGCTGCGTTGATTTCAAGCGCTCAGCGCTGCTTTGGAATTCCTAACCGCTTCCGACTCTGTCGCGCTGTTGTACGTCGCCACGGGGAAAACGCCATCAACTTGATTCCTCTGTACACCCAGAAGGCTTTCTCCCACTCCGGGGATGCCCTTCCTGTGTCCCCGGTTTTTGATCCCAAATTACTGCAACGTTTTTAACGTTTCGGGTTTTTCACTTCGCCCTTGTTCCTCCCCCTTTTCCCCATCCCGCCCCCTACTTTGGTGTTCTTGCGATGCGCCTTGTTGAGGGTGAGGCACGCGGGCGTCGGATAATATTAACAAAAAAAAAAACGGGGACACAAAAAAAAACACAAATAAAAAAAGCGCCACGTACGTGAGCGCTGCGTTGGAAAAATAAACAACAGCGCTGCCTGCGTAAGCACTGCGTTGGATAACGACAAGACAAAACTCAAATTATCATTTCGTTTTTTCATTCACTTTTCCCTTCATATGGTAGCGTCTTTCTCTTTCCTCCTCATCCGCCCCCCTCCCGCCCCGCCCCCTCTCCTGCATTCCGGGGCTGTGTCTTGTTGAGGGGTCAGTAGCGGCGTCGGAATAGACACAATCGACCAAAAGAAAAGGTGGACAATGAAAAATAAAAATAAAACGTTCATCATCCTCGCTGACCTTCGAAAAACAAAAACAAAAATAGCAAAAAATGAACAAAATATTACGAAAGAAAACAGTTTACGAACAACATTATTTACAGATAAATAGTTCTACTCACGTACTATCTGCAAGAATTCGTTTTTTATTTTTCGTTTTTCGATTTTTCTTTTCTTCTTCAAGCTGTTCACTTCGCCCTGGCCCCTCTCCCCTTTCCTCTCCCTCCCCCCTCTCTGGCGTTCTTGCGCTGAATTTTGTTGAGCGTGCGGCCCTTAAGCTCGTCCCTCGTCAGCGGCCGGGCGTCATCGTCGTCGCTTCCGCTGTCTTCAGAAGAGGAGAAGTCTTCTAACTTCGGCGGATTGACATGGATCGCCTCCTGTTTTTTTTTGGTTTTTTTTCCAGTTTTTTACACGCGGAAAAAAGGAGTGGTTCGTATATGGGGGATGTCGCGGGGAGGGTGTGGGGAGGTGAAGGGGAGGGTGGGGGTGTGCTTCATTTTCATACATGGCCGAGGTCGTATGACCATAGACCCTCGCGTCCCTACAATGCGGGGACGGAGCATGTCGGGTTTTCACCGACCAGGCAGACATTGCTAGCACCAAGCGCGAAGCGAAACGTGAGGTGTTGAGCGAGTCGCATGAAGGGTGAGCTGCATCCTACTAAGAACCGCTTGTGAGGCGGACTTGCATATGGATGACAGTTTCAAAGGAGGGGAGGGTGGGGGGGGGAGGG
>MEHQ01001700.1:48038-83728 GCA_008828725.1 Saccharina japonica | reverse complement strand
AAAGGAGGATCCCGCCGTTAGCCTCTCCGCCCGCCAGCAATCTCCATCTGAAGTTGTCCCTCTGCTCGTAGTTGACCGTTGCTCAGCTGCGCAGCATGAGTCAGTCAAGGTACGGCGGTGGTAAATGATCAAATTCCGTTTTATGCACATATGGAGCAAACGGAGGAAGCGATGGTAGCAGGAGAGAGGGGTCAGTGGGAGAGGAGGAGGAGGAGAGGAAGGATGGAAGGAGGAGAGGAGAGAGGAGGAGAGGAAGAGGAGGAGGAGGAGGGGGAGGGGGGTTGTATTCATAATTCATAGCATGGGCGTAGTCGTATGGAACCATAGGGAGGGGAGGGGGTAGGGGGGGGGGGGGGAGGGGGGGGCGGGGGGGCGGGGCGAGAAGGCGAAGAGAAAGTACGGGGGGGGGAGGGGAGACATATTTTCCGGATGTTTGTGTGTTCGGGCTCATTTTGCGCGTGAAGGGTGGACCTCGATAATAGTTGTCGTGTTGTGCGTTTGCCCTTCTAGACACACAAATTACGGGGTGGGCATATGTAGTAAGAATAGTAAACAGAACCCAGGATGGACCCAAAAAAATATACATCCCCCCTAATGTGTACACACCATATTATGTTCTGATTGCCTATCTTAACGCCTTCGCTTTCGATGGGTTTGGGCCGCAAAGCCGAACTAACTGGTTGCGGCGCAATACATATATGCCAAGCGTTTCAATGGGTTTGGGTTGCAAAACCGAAACAATCGTCGTGCAATTGATATTAGATATACAGACAGAAAAACTATAGCAACACCTACCTCGATGACGTTGGCCATCATCTTCTTTCGATCGGAGAGCTCCCTCTCCATCTTCTTGTAGATCGTGTCGAAGAGCACGCGCTCTCGCCGGAGGTCGTCGATCTGCTTATAGGGAGGCGTGTCCGCCGACGGTGGCGACGGACGGCGGCGCCCCGGCAGCGCATACAACGGGATAAGGTGTCGGGCACTGTACGCTAGCGTGTTGCGTACTGTCTCTGGTGTGTGGACGGAGCCCGGATGGAGCCATAGATGGTCACTCGCAGTGGCCGGACGGAAAGAGTACATGAAGACAAGAAGTGTAGAGTGTAGAAACAGCATTAAGTGGATTACGGGACGCCTCCCGGGCAGATATGGGATGTTCCCGGGAGAAACATGCCCGTAGTCTTTACGTATTCCCCCGACGGTTACACGCAACCATCTCGTACACCTCGTGCACTCAACAGAAAGGAAAGGGGGCGGGACAACCTCAACCCTTTTTGATTCGGCATATAAATATCCAATATTCTGGCACAGCATTCAGCATAAAATGTTTTACCTTTTTCCAAAGAGTACAACGTTTCGTTTCGTTGTGGTCTTTTGCGCTGCGACATTGTTTTTAAAGACATCATTCGGTCGTTGTTGTAAAATACCGTACAAGCAACTCCATGTTCTGGATGACTTACCGTTGTGGTCAGTTACATCGCACAATACCGGAGGCCGTTGAGTGCGGAATCGACGCCCACCATGAAAAAACAAACAGGCAGCAGCATATATTACAACCCGCGCCGCCGCTACTACTGTAACGCCAGAAAGCTAAACCCAGCGAGCGAAACCTTGCCGTCGCAATGCTCCGCGGACCGTCATCGCATCTCACCTCCTGCCGCAGGGTCTTGTTGTGTGCCAGCGCCTCGTTAAACTTGGTGAGAGCTTTGTCCAGCCGGTTCTCCAATATCCGCACCTTGAAGGGGCACGAAACGAAAATCGGAGCGTGGGGGAGCCACCGTCGAGTTGAGATAAAAGCTGTGGGGGGGGGCATGCTCATCTGTTGCTTGCCTTAGTCATTTGACCGTTGACCACGCATCCCTTTCGAGACGGAACACCGTTCCTACTTCTAATAGAGACACCTACCTCCAACATCTGGGCGCTCATGACGTTGTTTCCATGTATTACATGGAAACATTTTGCTAATCTTGTTCCCTTCCTGTTTCTCCGCCCGTGGCCACCATCCATCTCCCCCAAGATAGCGATCGTTTTCTCGCGACTATCTAGTGTACCAAACTTCTTCGTGTCACATTCGTCTACTTTCCTCATCTCCTCTTCTAACACGCCCCGTTCCTCCTTGTACATTCCTCCTTGTACATTTCACATTCTCCACTATATATATTAGTTCTATTCTCCATTGCCGGGGGGGCAAACGCCAATCGATGCGTCCATGAAAAAATATCACGACGAGACATTTTGCCCAAAATCAACCACATATTTTCATTTTCGTTCAATGCGCTGCCGCCCTTGTGTTCGGGAATAAATCGGCTCGGAAATAATCCCCAAGGAGCGCATTTCTCTTGCGCGCAATACAATACATAGTTCCCTGCTGTGTGGTGCTTTTTGTTTGGGGGGGGGGGCGTTGCTGCGGTTGCTATCCTTCGGTTGCTATCCTTCTAGGTCGAGAGAGTCCGTGCGTGACGTTAGTCAGCAAAGCCGTTTCTGAGGCCCCCCTCCATCCTTTTGAACGCATGTAACTTTGCTAGTCGGGTGCAAGTTTGGGTGGTTTCACCCCGGTGGGGAAAGCCGTGCCTGCCAAGGTTTTACCGTTGCACGGGAAACAAACGCCAAATCACAAGCAAGCGCGCTCTCGCCAGCACGGCGTCGGTTGCAAGACGGAGCAAGTTGGTTCCTTTCTGACACACACGGCCCACGAGAGACTTCAAAACGAAGCGAGCGAGCGTCGCGACGATGGGCGCCCTGGCCTGCTTCTGCACCATGTTGGATTCTGACACACACGACGATGCGAGAGACTGAACGAAGCGCCAAAAACCTGCCTCTGCTAAGTGTTCCATCCTAACACACACGACGCTGCGAGACACTGAACGAAAAGCGCCAGCGCCAGAAACTGCTTCTGCTGAATGTTCGATTCTGACACACACGACGTTGCGAGAGACTGAACGAAGCGCCAAAATCCTGCCTCTGCTAAATGTTCCATCCTGACACACACGACGCTGCGAGACACTAAACGAAAAGCGCCAGCGCCAGAAACTGCTTCTGCTGAATGTTCCATTCTGACGCACACGACGCTTGTGAGAGACTTAAGAGTGTCGCTACGATGCACCCTTGACCTGCTTCTGCACCATGCCCCTTTCTGATACACACAACGCTTGCGAGAGACTGAGCGAAGCAAGTGTCTCGCTACGATGCACCCTAACCTGCTTCTGCGCCACGTTGCATTCTGACGCACACACACGTCGCGACATGTATAGTCAACGAGGCGAGTGTCGCTACAGTGTGCGGCCTGGCCTGACCTGCTTTTGCACCATGTGCTCGTTCTCCTTGGCCGCGTTGACTCCGCCCATCATCTTCCGCTGGTGCAAGATCTTGCGCTTCATCAGCCCCGCCTGCTCCGCGACGGTTTCTATCGCCCCCTTCTCCGCCTCGATCGCCACGAGAAATTGCTCGGCCTGCTCGTGCAACTGTTTCGCAACGCCGGGCAGATCATGGACCAGATCTTTCAGAAGGGTAGATAGATTCGTGATCTGTATGATCTGTATGATCTGTATGATCTGTATGATCTGTATGATCTGTATGATCTGTATGATCTGTATGATCTGTATGATCCGTATGATCTACAATACTAATAGTGTCTCATGCAGACAAATGGAAGCCGTATGATCAGCATGATCTATAGGTAGGACATATTTTCTGGGTTTGATTTGTACTCTACAGATCCTCTACAGCGTACCACAACGGCGGGTTAGGATCTAGATTATCTAGATCGTGATCTATCTGTAGATTATCTAGATCATGATCTACCTGTCCGACTTGTGAACAGTTAGAAAATGGGTTCATCACCATCATACATTGTTTTCCGTACGAGCCCGTTCCTGGTGGGTGAGATGGTAAACGACACCATTTTGCACCGGCGTGCGTGGGATAGGTAGCCGTAAAGTGCCTACGCGAGCCGAACCACCAACAGAGAACCTATAGACAAGTGAACAAGTGCAAGAGAGGAGCCTACAATGTGAACAAAAGCGCATGCCCGGTACAATTCACGCGCGCCGTTGGCCGCTGAATAGGCAAAACAGTTTAGCACCATAATAAAAACTCGCTATGTACACGTGCTAATCTCAAGGAACGCACCGAGAAACGACGCCATGCACCCGACTCACTTATGTTCTGGTACAGTAGACCCACCGTAGGTCCCTTATATGTTACGACACCCCCCGACTAGTCTAGCATGCGTATGTCACCCCCTCTTGACATTTTTTATTTTAGGTTTCTCGTGTTTCGAGCTCAACTAGAGGTACGGCCACGACTCCGCCCGTGGCGCTAGCCCTGCGTTGCCCATAATAAGCACCGGGTGTGTGTTGTAGTACTCGCGTTTCGAGCTCAATACGCACCTGTGCCGTGCGATCGGACGAGCCGGAATCACCGGGCTTCCTGAACTGGCGGAACTCCATGGCTAGCTCCGTTTTGAGGTGTTCATTCTCCCGCCTCAGCTTCTCCATGTTGGCCTTTTTTTCGTCAAGAAGGCGGCGCCATGTATACAGGCCAAACGGCGACAGCGGCAGCAGTGGTTTGGCGGCGGCGAACAGCTGGTGGTGTTGTCTCTTATCTCGTGCCGTTCCGCTTTCTTCCTATTAATACTGTTCCAACGACGTGTTTCCCCTTTCAGAGACGTTACGCGACATTTGTTGATACTTCTGGGAGTAATACTAATTTTAGGCTGGGTTTCTTTTTAAAACTTATTGATATTTTTTACAGCTACGTACGTACAGTACGTACGTGAACATTTGTGCTCAGCGAGAAACGCCACTCTAAATCTTACCTGGTATATAATAGCCATTAAGAGCCTATGCTTAACGCTCATATCATTATAAGCCGCGGGCCTTACGCCACAATAACAGGAGATTCTTAACTGCTGTCGCGTAAGGTACTGTACATACTGCAAAAAGTCATCCCACACTATTTCCAAGTAGTTTACTCCCAAAGGCGTGTGTGCAGTTCTTAACAGGTTAAACCCTTTCACACGTCGGACAGATCGATCATCCACAGATAGATCATCCACAGATAGATCATCTACAGATAGATCACCTCTAGATCCTAAGCTGCCGTTATGAGATGCTGTACACGATCTGTGATAGTACAGATCCAACCCAGGAGTCGTGCCCTAGATCATGCAGGCTATACGCCCCCCACCCGGTAACATGAGCTAGATCATACAGATCATACAGATCATACAGATCATACAGATCATACAGATCATACAGATCATACAGATCATACAGATCATACAGAGCATACAGATCATACAGATCATACAGATAGCAGTTATCTATTTTTCCCTGGAGGATCTACTTCTGTATCATAGATCTAGATCACGAAGCGGGAATCGATGATCCGTCCAAGGCGTGAACCCGTTCACCACCGCACTGCACATAAAACGAAATATGAGCTATACGAGTACGTACGAATAATTCCAAGTCATATGTTCCCACGAACTGCACATAAAACGAAGTATGAGCTATACGAGTACGTACGAATAATTCCAAGTGATATGTTCCCACGAACAGGAATGCAGTCAAAGAATAGTATTATACTGCACGTTTGGATTGCTAAATCGGGCCCAACGGCGAACGCTACGCGAAACCCTCGTACCAGGGTATGAAAAGGCCACGTACTCGTACTCACGTACTCGTACTCCGTACGAGAGTACGTATATATGACGGTACTCTGTTCTGTTCGTCGTACTCGTAGGATATGATACGAGCGCTACAAATGTGTACGAGTACGACGTAGTACGACTGTTGGTATCTGGTATTGTACTCGTATACGAAGTTCCACGTGCCGCTGCTACGTATTTTTATGCTGTACGTATTCGTGCGAACTCGTACATACATATAACACGAGTACGAATTTAAATTTGTTTTTGTCTCCAGAGATCCTTATGGGGCGAACTGGTGCGCCGCCGCCGCTGTGCCATGGAAGCAGTACGCTGAGCGTCGCGAAAGCTTACCGCTACTACTGCCGTGCACGCCTACATGTCTGTATATGTACTTGTAGCCAGTAGTATTTCGCTTCACCTACGTACCTGCTGCTTGCGGAGAAGCTGTTGGCTCTCTTCGGCGTACGCCCGTCGATTGAGCTCCATGTGTCTGTACTCCCGCTGCAGCTGCTGCAGATCCTGCACGCGTTGCGCATCTCCCTGAGGCTGCAACCCCTCCCCCGCCCGCGCCATGGCTGACGCCATCCGAGCCACAGCCAGTCGGTCACGGCACACAGGGCAAGAGCTCACCTATATATAATACACCTTCTATCCGCTGCTGTGTACGCTCTATCTCTCTCTCTCTCCCATGCCACTCTTGCTATGAAGCCGTACTCGTACGAGTAGAGAGCAGCGGTGTTTGGTTGTCGGTTTTGGTTGTCCCGGTGTTTTGTTTAGTCGAAAAACCGTTTCGCCTCTTCGTTTCCGTCAATATAAGTTACGGTTCGTTTTTTATGTTCCTGTTCGTTATCCTTATTGCGCCGCTCCTTGCCTGGCGATCGAAGATTTTTGCTTGCGTTTGTCATCGGTTTTCACCGTACCGTACAGCGCGTAAGTGCAAGTGTTACAGCTTGCTCGTACGCTCACTCACTTGTACTCGTACTCGTGCAGCAGCAGTATTATAGTACGACGCATGGTATGTATGATACGAGTACGGTGTGATGTTGGTCGCAAAAATAGGTCTACTTCATGAACTTGACAGACACAGGAGAAGGAGGAGGAGGAGGAGGGGGAGGAGGAGGGAGCACTCCACGTTCTGAGTGGACTGCGCCTCCGTCTTGGTGGGTTGGTGCGGACCCAGGCGGGGGTCAAGGTGGTGGCGGTGCAAGCCGCCACCAGCAGGAGGAGGAGGAGCAGAAGGAGATGTCGTTGCAAGCCAGCAATCATGGACACCGTCAACGCTCGTCGACATTGGTGTCGTTCGAGCTCGACGAGAGCGGGCTACGAGCACCGCCCTCGAGGCAGCGAGGAGTAGAGGGTCGGGACCCGAGGAGCATGTTTGGCGACCTGCCAAACTCTTCCTTCGACACCGACCTTCTGGGCGATCCCGTCAGGCGAGAGCTGGATCCTCAACGCGGTGAGTTGACTGCTGAAAAAAAAAACCCACTCGGACTTGATCGTACATAATCATATGATACTCGTACGAAAATATACCGCACCTACAGCAGTTGTTCGTATACGACGTATTCGTACTGTATTACAGCAGTTCAGTTGTGTACGAGTACGACGTACAAGTACGTACGACAGCAATGCAGTACTATTAACACGAACAGCAGTATCATACAGCAGTTCGTCGCCAAAAATGTGTGTGCGGGCTAACCGGTGCTGCTGCTGCCGCTTCTGCTTCTCGCTGCTGCTGTCGATCCAGCTCTGCCCCACGCCGAGCGACCAAGTGCTGCGGCGACAAGGGCGAGCGAAGACCCACCACCGCCACAGCGCGCTGGGCTCGGCGGTAACAACGACGAGTTTTGGAGAAGAGAGTGTAGCCGTCTTCAGGAGCAGCTGGAAGCTCTCACGAAAGAACGAGACAGGCGAGTTTTAACGAGCGGACATTCGCGGCGCTATTACAACGTATACTACGAGTACAGCCAGTACAGGACACCTGATAAGAAACAGGAAATCTGGTCCAGGCTGGATTTCTTATTTGAGAGAGGGTGCTTTCTACGCTAATTTCAAGATAACGAATCCCGAATTTCTTATTTCCCTCTAAATATCAGTCTGGCCTTCTTATCAGCCTGTTTCTTATCAGATGTCCTGTACTGTACGAGTGCTTATCCTTAGCTACATATATGGGCTACAAAGTACGAGACGGTATGCACTCGTAAAGAAAAAGTCCTTATCGTAACTGCTACCGGCGCACGTATCTGCTACGAGTGCCTTTGCGTATGAGGTACGTACCTGATACCACTCCGCGCGGGAATATAAGGAGCGTTATGTGCTCGTAAATAACAAGTCCTTATCGTAACTGCTACCGGCGTACGTACATGCCTGGTACGAGTGCCTTTACGTATATACGAGGTACCTGATACCACTCCGGGCGGGAATATAAAGGGAGCGTTTAAACGTTCATATGGTGTTAGTGATAGGTACTTGGCTACAACAGTACTTGTAGCCAGTAGTACCCCCATCCTCCCACTCTCCTTTCTTCCTTCTCTTATTCGGCCTGAGAGCGCCATTTCAACATCATCGATATCTTTCTTCTGAGCGAAGCTCGCAACCGGACTTGCCTAACAGCAATCCAAGCGATTTTACCTCTCGACTATCATCATAATCAGACACGTTCCATCCTCAACATATGACTACCAAAAGACCCTTACATTACCGTCCGAATCGGTACGCCGTACTGTGTGAACACCGCCATCATCATGGTTCAAGACGCAGTAGTTTTTTCGGATACGTTAGCGTGAGCTTCCCACAGTCCTTCACGAGGTCGTCATACATATACCACTGCGTAGCACGCGAGGTCAAGGTTTCACACGCGGCTTGCAAATATGAGTCTCGATGGTAAACTCGCCGTTTGTCTCTCGTTCATTGCATCATTTAGGGACAGACCAAGGTTTTAACCTCGTGAATCTTGCCAAAGTGGTATGTTTTGGCCCGATTATATTCTCGTCTCGCAAGACGTGCCAAACACAATCACGTCTGGATTTTGCCAAATTTCCACAATTTTGCCACCGAAGGGTCGGGGCCAGCGCCCTCCCATACCCGCGATGGCGCCGGGCTCGCCCGCGCTGCCGTGCTCTCTGGGCACACGCACGAACCCAAAACTGAAAGAGGAAGAAGCCTCTCGACAACTAAAGTATATAGGGGACAAAGAGAGCTGAGCAAGGAGCAAGTAATGAAAGGAGGCGGTGTCGAAGTGGGAGCTCTGAGAGGCCAGGGATGGGAAATCCCTGAGCGAGATATTAGTAAGTAAGTCTATATAGTAGATAGGTAGGTTGTTCGTGGTATGGGGGGGTATACTTAATTAACTTAGCGAAAGAGGGAAAAGAATAGCCAAGATCGTTTGGCAAAAAACACTTGCCGAAATTTGGCAAATCCAATTTTCCATGAACTTGCCGAATGAATGATGGCAGAATTATTTGCCAAACCAATGTCGTGAAAAACGCGGCCTTAAAAAGGCCGGATTGCGTGAGTTCGAATCTCACCCAACAAGGAAATTTTTCTTCTGCAAAACATGACTACGAGTTGATACGCAGCAGACATGATGATATTGAAAAAAAAAAAAAAAAAAAAAAAAACAGCTGTGAGATCGAGGATTTTGTCGAAACTCATATTTTTGCTATTATAGCTGAGTGTAATACTTCCATATATAGCGCCTACGCAGCACAGCGCGTATGTATGCACACGACTCGACGCGAGTCGACGAGGGACGAAAATGCCGAACTCTTCTGGCGAGACAAACACGAAGGTGCACGCCGGCGTAGATGGGGGGCGGGGGNNNNGGGGGGGGGGGGGGGGGTACCTGCTACCACATGTGACCCCGAGTCTGAGTCACGAAAGAAAGGGAGGGAGGTGGAGAAACAGGGTGAAGAAAACAATAAAAGGGATGAAAAAAAGGGGGGGAAAGTGACGGGGCAAAGAATGATGAGTATATGATGGCGTCCGCAAATGCTTAGTTGGTAGGGCTGGGAGTGGGGTGACTATAAGTCGGCGACGACTCATTAGTTGGCTAGGTATTGTAGTTAGTTTTCGTCCGGAAATGTTGCGGAGTTTACGCGTCCCCTTTTATATCTGACTTAGCTCTTTTTGAGGCTCGAACTACTAAGTGTGTGTTTCATTGATGAAACTACAGTAGTTCATATATTTGTCTTTCTTCCGCCATCCATCTAATAACTACCTGGTAGCCGTCAAGCCCAGCCAATAAAGGCAATGCCTTATTACTCACAGCCCTATGTAATGGTATGGGCTAGGAAGGCCGGTAATTACCTCTGTATAGGTAATTTGTCCGTTTTCGAATAACTTGGATGGCATTCGTATTCGGGGTATTTATAAGATATGAGGGCCATACGTGAAGCCCGCCCGAGGCAGATGTCATCTGGCTCGGGGATTAATATAAGCTGCTTCTCTTCTACGCTTGACTCTACGGAAAGTGAGTAACACCAAGGATGCTTAATAGACAAACCTGCAAGGGGATACTCTGTGTCTCACCCAGTCTTATCACACGTGGCGTCGTCGGCAGGACGAAAGAGAAAACATAATCTGTGTCTCACTCAGTCTTATCACACCTATTGGTTGCACGGGCGGGTTTGCCGGAATGCCCCCCCCGCTTTGCACAATCTGGGCGTTTAAACATCCTTGCGCAGCCATTGAACAATGTACCATAGCAAACGCCTCACCAAGTTGTCGACAATCTCTGATTCAATTCAGTACGCCGACTGGTGTACTACATTGTTTAATGTCTCCAAAAATATGTTTTCGACCGCATTGTGTAGGGGGGGGGGGGGGGGGTTCCCGGCCACCTGCGTCGGGGGTGATGCATTGTTTTCTACGGTAGGTGTCCGAACTACAGAACGCAAGGAGGAGCCATGTGCGATACCGGGGGAGTATGGTCCCAATCGTACCGCTGCTACGACGCACCCACACTGCGTACGAGTACGAGTAGGCGATTGACAACGACCGAGCATTTCTTTTTCTTTTTTTTGTCGCTTTCTCTTGGTCCTCAAAAGGGTCATAATACGGAAATACAATGACCGTTGGTTTAGAAACAATGAATACTCAACAGTCTTTATATTTCTTCCCTGAGTGATAGCACGTCGTACGGTACTGGTATACCGGTATATATTCGATAGATAGCTGTTAGAGGTGACCATAGTAAATAGGCCCAAATATTGTTAGTAAAAACGAGTAAATATATAGGTTTTTGTGTACACTGTGGGTTCTATTTACTATGGGTCCCCCGTACCAGTGGATGTCATCTACCCGGTACATCGTCTGTCCTTGCAACATCACACATTTATAGTCTCGTATCCGTAAAAACTCGCGCTGCTTGCTGCTGCTGCTGTGATGCGCTTGAAGGTGGGAGCAGGATCGTAGGCGACTTGTCAGCGACGATGTCGATCGCGCTCGCGACTTGGTGGGATTGAAGCGGGCGGTCGAGGCCCAGTCACAGCTGGTCATGGAGAGTCTTGTCGCCGCCCAAAGGTGCGAGGTATGATACCCGGTAGCACTCTGTCCGAAAAAGTAAGGAACGTTTCACACCTCGCACACACCATCGATTTCCACTTGATGATCTAGATCTTTTAGGGCAGATGATATGTATGATCTGTATGATCTGTATGATCTAGCTCATGTTGCCGCGTAGGAGTTGCTGTATGCTTTGTATGATCTGTATGATGTGTATGATATGTATGATCTGTATGATCTGTATGGTCCGAATGATCTGTATGATCTAGCTCATGTCGCCGCGTGAGACCCGCATAATTTGCTTAACCTAGCACATGTTTTCCTGGATTGGATCTTTAGTTTACATATCTTACACCAACATCTCACAACGGCAGGATAGGACCTACTGTAGATGATCTAGGTCGTGATTTATGGGGCCGATGTGTGAAACGTTTGACTATTCACATCGATCCCGAAACAGATCTTCAATTTCTGGACCTACGTAGCGGTATACAGCATATACGCAAGAGGACAGTACTCGTTACTGCTGTAGTGCAACCACGAGAGCCCACCGGCCTATTGTGCGCCAAGGTATCCTTCACGAGGAATGTACAACACACGCTACCGACGTACCGGTATCACGCAGCTTGCAAGGCTGAGTCAAACATATCGGTGTTCAGGTACTGCTATGAGGTATATACTTCGTATACGACGCTGGTGTCGTAATGTCTTACATCAGCACTTATGTGTACGGCCATCGCACACATGACATTATATGCATAGTTCATGGAAGTATCGAGTCTTGACTTCGTATAAATATTAGAGTAACGTGCGCCAGCCAAGCGGCACATCGTGGGGCTCTGATAATTCCTCAACACTCTTGTCCTGAACGCTTGCTGTACCGCTGGGCAAGACTTGTTGCAGCAACACCGATCCGTCACGAGCCGACGACTTATTCCACTGCGAGCGCACGATCGTTGAAGTTCCGGATACCATTGTTGAAGTATCATCGCAATTAAACATACATCTCACTTTATTATCATACCACGCCGCATATCGTCCTCCTGTATACAGTAGTGTCATCCTCTCGGTCTTAAATGCAATTTGCATACATCCACCTTTCATCCTATCACGCCGCATTCCGTCCTTCCGAACTCAAACTATATTTCGGGTTTTAAGCACTATCAACTTGCATCCACCTTTCATCTCATCGCATCACGCCGCCGCATGTCGTCCTTCTGCACCATACCCACGTCATTCGGTCTTGTGCGCAACCCAACACACAGCAGTAGTGCATCCACCTCACTCGTCACATCGTATCACGCCGCGTTCCGTCCCTCTGCACACACACAACCGCCACTCATTCCCGGTCTTGGCTAAGCGTATAGGTTAGCCGCCGCGGGCTCGTCCGCTCTCAGCGAAAGAGAAGTACCCCAGCAAGGCCTTCCGCACGACAAAAACCCGCGAGCACAATCCAGCGCACATCGGCGCGGTCCTATCTCTACCCCTCCCCTCAACCCCGACGACGATCCCAGGGCGTTCGGTGGACCGTTGCCCCTGGAAACGTTCGCCCAGCGTCAGCAACCTTATCCCTATGCCGACCGCAGACCCGAGATGGACATCGTCGCGCGGTATTCCAGAGGGGGGGCGTCTCGGCGTCGGTACCCCGAGTCGTCACGGCAGCAGGGGACCGGGCAAGCTGGGGTGACGACCAGGCAGTCTCGGAGCGGAGAAGCCGGAGGAGGGGGAGATGGGCTGCCACGGAACTTTTTCTCGAGGTCCTCCGAGACAGGTTTGGCTTACGACCTTTCTATTACGAGGGGCCATAGTAAATAGGGACCAAATATTGTTAGGGAAAATAGGCAAGTATGTAGGTTTTAGTGTGTACCGTAGGCCCTATTTACTTGTATTTACTTTTTTTCTTTTTTTTTTTTGCCCATCCCATTTATTATCTTCGCACTTCCGTCTTTCTCCCTCCCTAGTCGTCACTCAGATCCGGGGTCACAAAGTAGGCTCCTCTCCCTCCTCCCCCACTACGGTTCTTGCCTTGATTTTTATCGCGCAGAGGGTTCAGCATTCCCAACGCTCGTCGATTTTCATCGAATTTTGCTAACTCACGCTCTCGCGCTTTCCGCTAGTCAAGATATTTTTGTGCTCCCCCGTAACACTAAAAGGGTTTGAACGTGCTGATCGCTTTTTGAGAGGCTCAGCTTATACGTACTGGATAATGCTACGTATGTATACCACTCTGGGCGGACATATATATATAGGGACCGTTCAGACATTGGTATGAAGACCAAGGGGTCCTTACAAATATTCTTCTCCCTCTTTCGCTAAATTAATGAATTATCCCCTCGAGTACCACCACAAGTACATTCATTAATTTATACATTAACTTTATATAATGTCTCTCCTTTCTCCTCTCTCCCTCCGTAATTTACCCCCAAGGGGGGGTACACATTTGTATCGATATATGTACCTGTCGTAGATCCACCGCTCCGCTCGAACCCTCGGCATCGAACCAACACGAGACATTCGAGGGCTACGTAAGCACACCCAGGCAAGACCGATTTGGCGGAGTACGGATGACGATGCGGTTGGTCGTATATACCGCAAAAATAAATCACTGGCGCGACGCATGCTACCTTAACCCACTCAGAACTGAAAAAAAAATATCCCACACTAATTCCAAGTAGTTTGTCCCCAAATTCGTGGGACCAGTTATTAAGGGGTTAAGGTAGAGACGCACCATTTTTTTTTTCTGAGGTTCCTAACCTGAGTAACTCTATACGAATAGTAAGTCAAAAACTGATTTTAGCGGAAACAAAAAAATACTGTTGTAACATTGCGTCGTAGGTTAAATCGTATATAGTTTGGGATCAATGAGGCCTCCTGCTGCGATCAGCCAGAGACGCTCACCCAGGGTTACTACTCCCGCGTTGATTGTCTAGCAATCAACGCGGCACCTCGTCGCAGAGAGTAGGTATAATGTCAGTACAAATTAAACCCGACGGACAATGCCATGGCCTACGTACGTAAACAAATGGAAAAGCAAAAATGGCAACACAAGAATGATTTTTCCGACGATTTTTGGGTTAAGGAAAGCCCCCGTCATAAAAGAAAGCGTCTCTATCGTGCATAGCACGCGTTGTGTGTATATACGACCTGGACACAGTTTTCCACGCTAAAAAATCCAAGTCGTTTGTGACCCCCCCCCCCGACGATTCATAGACCGAGCAAAGGGTGACGTGTTTTTGGTGTGATACACCAATCTGGACGGAAATATAAGGAGCGGTTATACATTAACATGAAGACCAAACGGTCCTTGTATTTTCGTCCAGCGTGGAATATATCACAGCAGCATTGATTTTGGTGGCTCTCTTTAGCGAAAGGGCAGTTTTTCGGGAGTCAGCATCGTATAGTGATGTGGTGGTGGGAGCATGCTTTTTTTTATTGTTTAAATGCCGACGCAGTGGTTGCGGCAAAAAAAGAGATATAAGAGGAGGGGACGGGTTTGGTTCAGGTAGGTACTTGGTCGGTAGAATGTATATATAAGAGGGGAGGAGAGGTTTGGTTTTCAGGTACTTGGTCCGACAAAATTCGGCTGGCGCATGCAGGCAGGCCCAGGAGGGAAAAGTGTTGTCGCCTATCGGTCTCGACAACAACAGTCATATCATACTCGGACGTCATGATCTACAACAAATAACGAGACACGCGGTCATAAATTTGTCTTCGTGTATGGGAGCGCGCTGCAGTACGTACGAGCAGTATAGCATCACCAATAGTTCACGCCATACCGGGATCGAGTACAGCCCCTTGCATTGTATGTACCAGGCACACACCAGTCGTTGTTAGGCTGTTTCTTACGCTATTTGTTTTACGACTTCGAAATGGCGAATTTTGAACCGATACAATCCTGGTCATTTATTTATCACAAATCGAATCGAGCTTTCTTAAAAAACAGTGACAAGCCACGTTTCATGTTTGCGTACCCTCTGCCTCTTTCTCTTTGCAAAAACCAAAAAAAATATATAAAAAGCTTGCATAAGCGTTAAGTAAAATAGGCCCCATCGAACCCCTCTACTTTTTTATTTTATCTTATTTTTGGCAGGGCACATGCCACTGACGACGGACCCAGCTCGGCGAAAGTCGAGGATGACGTACGACTACCACCCCCACCGCGGTCGAAGTAGTGGATGGCGTCGCATTGTGGATGGTGGGAGCGGCGAGCACGGCAACGACGGTGGTAGTGGCAATAGTAGTGGTAGCGGCGGAAACGGGAGGAGAACGGTGTGGGAGTGGAACGGTCGGAGGGTGGTGTTGCATGTGTTCCCAACTGCGACAACGCCGTCTACGCTGGAAACCCCGACGCCTGCTGCGGAGCCTGGCGAGGGTAAGCTTTGATCGAGCACACATACCGAGTAGTTATATATATATATATATCTTTGCTCACGTTATTGTTTATTCAGGGCAGGGTGTGTTCGTTGTGTGCTTGACATTCGACGCGTGTTAATCTACAGGCAGTTACTAATAGTGAAGTCTCATGGCGTTCGCGAGGCGGATATGTTCGTGTTTGCCTCGCGTCTAAATATCGTTCGACTAGATATCGTTCGACTAGATCTCATTCGTATAAATATCGTTCGTCTAAATCTTGTTCGCCTAAATCTCTAATCTCGTTCGTCTAAATCTCGTTCGTCTATGAATCTCGTTCGACTAAATCTTGTATTATGTTGGCTTCGTGGATGGAAACTGAACTTACACACATTGTTTCTCCACATGCCCCATGGGCACAGCAGCTTGCCTTCCTGTAACTGCATCACGGCCGCTTCCCCCCGTAAATGTCAGGAATAAATGCCCAGAGCACAACGGAAACACCTCAGGCTGCACCGGCAGCATCAATAGCAGCAGCAGCAGCAGAAGCAGCAGCAATACCACCACCAACAACAGAAGCAGCAGCAATACCACCACCAACAACAACAACAGCAGCAGCAGAAGCAGCAGAAGCAGCAGCAGTAGCACAGGCAGCAGCAGAGGCGACAGCACAGATACTGTCAGCTTCCCTCCTGAACGAGGTCAAGAAAGTCAAGGCCGCGCTGAGAGACCTGGCCGGAGCGGTCGGTCCAAGACACCCCCCCCCGCCCGGGGGTGGGGGAGACGCGGAAACGGCACCCCTAACGCCCGACGAGCCACCAACCTCCACCCCCTCGGTCACATCACTCTTACACCAGCCGACACCGCCCGGTGGCGCTGAAAACGAACGATCTCGCCAGACGCCACTCGAACTCGACGTTTCTCTCTCTCGGCGACCCTCGTCTTCTTCCACCCCCCCAGCGCACCCTGTGTCGTCGTCGTTGAAGTCGGCGCCAGAAAACGAGGTCACGGACAGCGACGAAGTCCGATCGACCCCCGATTCAGGGACGCAATCGCGGTCACTATCCTTGGGGGGAGGGATGAATCGCGGTGCGGGTAACGCCGACGGTGTGCCAGTCCTCTTCGACGAGAAAAACGGCAGTAGCGACGCCGCGGGTGGTGGACAGGAGATCGAGGCGGGTGTTTCGGGCGCCGCAAGTCTGGGAAATGGCTCGCATCCATCAATTGAGGAGGAGGAGAAGGAGGGGGAGGAGGGGGAGGAGGAGGAGGAGAAGGGGGAGGAGGTGGTGGCAGACGACGAGACGAGCAGTGCCCGAGAGAACATCGCACCGCGGTCGTCGCCTTCGATTGATCTTGATCGAGAGAGAGTGCCGTTGAACGAGGAGAACAGCCGGTCGTCGTCGGCGTTGTCGTCGTCGTCCTTGAATGCTGGCCGATCGATCTACTCCTCGTCGTCTCCTCTCGCCCAGCCGCCTGAAAATTCCGAACCAGCTCGTACTTGCACCGAGTAGGCAAGGGGTTTGTGAGTGTTCAGAACATGGCTGTGGTCGGTGTGAAGAGGCACGGTGAGTACCGAGATTCCGCCGGTAAGGGGAGGAGGGATCACGGCAGCATAACCGCGGCGGCCACCGCCCGGGATGGTGGCGAGGTTGCAGAACTTCAGCCGAGCGTGTCCCCCTTCAAAAACCGCCAGCTCGGGCCAGCACTGAAGGGGGCGGGGGGGGGNCCGTCTACGCTGGAAACCCCGACGCCTGCTGCGGAGCCTGGCGAGGGTAAGCTTTGATCGAGCACACATACCGAGTAGTTATATATATATATATATCTTTGCTCACGTTATTGTTTATTCAGGGCAGGGTGTGTTCGTTGTGTGCTTGACATTCGACGCGTGTTAATCTACAGGCAGTTACTAATAGTGAAGTCTCATGGCGTTCGCGAGGCGGATATGTTCGTGTTTGCCTCGCGTCTAAATATCGTTCGACTAGATATCGTTCGACTAGATCTCATTCGTATAAATATCGTTCGTCTAAATCTTGTTCGCCTAAATCTCTAATCTCGTTCGTCTAAATCTCGTTCGTCTATGAATCTCGTTCGACTAAATCTTGTATTATGTTGGCTTCGTGGATGGAAACTGAACTTACACACATTGTTTCTCCACATGCCCCATGGGCACAGCAGCTTGCCTTCCTGTAACTGCATCACGGCCGCTTCCCCCCGTAAATGTCAGGAATAAATGCCCAGAGCACAACGGAAACACCTCAGGCTGCACCGGCAGCATCAATAGCAGCAGCAGCAGCAGAAGCAGCAGCAATACCACCACCAACAACAGAAGCAGCAGCAATACCACCACCAACAACAACAACAGCAGCAGCAGAAGCAGCAGAAGCAGCAGCAGTAGCACAGGCAGCAGCAGAGGCGACAGCACAGATACTGTCAGCTTCCCTCCTGAACGAGGTCAAGAAAGTCAAGGCCGCGCTGAGAGACCTGGCCGGAGCGGTCGGTCCAAGACACCCCCCCCCGCCCGGGGGTGGGGGAGACGCGGAAACGGCACCCCTAACGCCCGACGAGCCACCAACCTCCACCCCCTCGGTCACATCACTCTTACACCAGCCGACACCGCCCGGTGGCGCTGAAAACGAACGATCTCGCCAGACGCCACTCGAACTCGACGTTTCTCTCTCTCGGCGACCCTCGTCTTCTTCCACCCCCCCAGCGCACCCTGTGTCGTCGTCGTTGAAGTCGGCGCCAGAAAACGAGGTCACGGACAGCGACGAAGTCCGATCGACCCCCGATTCAGGGACGCAATCGCGGTCACTATCCTTGGGGGGAGGGATGAATCGCGGTGCGGGTAACGCCGACGGTGTGCCAGTCCTCTTCGACGAGAAAAACGGCAGTAGCGACGCCGCGGGTGGTGGACAGGAGATCGAGGCGGGTGTTTCGGGCGCCGCAAGTCTGGGAAATGGCTCGCATCCATCAATTGAGGAGGAGGAGAAGGAGGGGGAGGAGGGGGAGGAGGAGGAGGAGAAGGGGGAGGAGGTGGTGGCAGACGACGAGACGAGCAGTGCCCGAGAGAACATCGCACCGCGGTCGTCGCCTTCGATTGATCTTGATCGAGAGAGAGTGCCGTTGAACGAGGAGAACAGCCGGTCGTCGTCGGCGTTGTCGTCGTCGTCCTTGAATGCTGGCCGATCGATCTACTCCTCGTCGTCTCCTCTCGCCCAGCCGCCTGAAAATTCCGAACCAGCTCGTACTTGCACCGAGTAGGCAAGGGGTTTGTTGACAGCCAAAAAAAAACTGTAGTCTTCTGGCGTGGGCATCAACTTTAGCTACGTCTACCCCATGGTTACCTGCGGCCGCTGTCGCCGGTGGGGGGGGGGGGGGGGGGGGGGGGGCGCCCCCGGTTTTTGAATCCAGCCTGCCGCAAAACGAAGCATCAGGATCATGGAGACCGATCGCTAAGCTCTTTCGACGGTGGAGGTTTTACATACATTGGCAACGACAAAATTCGCCTCCCGATGCAATCAGTGCCTACCGGTGATAAATGACCTCGTGGATCTGCCGGGCGAGGGTCCCTAGGTGGAAAGGAGAGTTTGCGCCAGGCACCCACCGGTATCGGGAGAAAAAAACCCTCGCAGCGAGAGTTAGGCCGGGAGTTACTTGCCTGTGATCGTGCTGATGATGTCACGACACAGGTTGATTTGGCTTGGAATAATTACGTACGTAGAGTGCAGTATAGTGTCATGAAGCCGTTTGAGAGTGCTCGTGTGTGGTTTGTGAGTGGTCTTGCCCCACGTTCCGAACCTGGCACTTATTATCTCACTCCTGTCTACCGCTAAGCCCCCTGTTGACGGAAGGCACCTTTGAGTATTACCGGCAGGTTGACACATTGCGCGCGTGGCAATGATTTTCGTAAGAGCGCACGTCGAGCAACGGGCGGGTGCGGTGGACCGTGCAGATGGCTCGGTGGAGCCCAAGCTTGCCATGAGGCGATGTAGAACTCGAAAAACCAGGTACAATCAAAGGATCGAGTAAATATTTAGAAGAAGTAGAACCAGGCGTCTCGCCCTCCCTCACATGAATCAATCTAGTACCCCATAAATGCTCCCACTCGAGGAATCGTAAAACCTGCCGTAATCTCCGTAGATCACATGCAGTTAGTTCCCGATCAGACTTTGGTGCGAGCGAATCCAACATTTGTTTTGCACATTTTGAGTCTCCCACGTAAACCCTTGTTAACGTGTCGGCGGAGTTCCACCCCCGTGGGATTCGTTTCACGCTAAAAAAAAAGCCTCCATATTTTTGGTTCTCCAGCATTAGACAAGTCGTGGTGATGTCATGGTGTTATGGGGACGATGTGAGTGTTTCTACAGGGTCGGATAACGAGGGGGGGGGGGGTGAGAGGAAAGCCTGTCGATTGCTAAATTAACTACCGTGAAAGGAAAACACAATTTTGGGTGAACGCACTGCTACTTCTTTTTTTTTATCTCCCTGCACCTCGAACCAGTTTGGGCTCGCGTTCCCAGTCAAAAACACGCTCTCCGTACGTAGGTCAATTATATAGCAGTACCATTTTCCTATTTTTTTCTTCTGCGTTTTTAGCACTCGCTCTTCGCGGCCGGACCTTTGATTCGATGGGCTAGCGCTCCTCCCAGAGGGAGTGCCGATTTTTCGAGTGGGCTATACTCGTAGCTCACCGCATCCGATTTTCGCGCGAATTTTACCGCACACGTAGCAGGGCTTGACGAACTCTCCGTCCGCACACGTAGCAGGGCTTGACGAACTCTCCGCGTCCCTTACGAAAATATTTCGCTACTTTTTTCAACGAGATTGCCGCCAACTCAGGCCTAAATCACTCCTCCCGGCACTCGCGGTGCCTCTTGTGGACTATCGGGGCATCTCCGATGCCACAGCTGCCGCGCGGGTACTTCTACTACTGCTACTATTCTACTACTACTACTACTACTACTACTACTACTACTACTACTACTACTACTACTACTACTACTACTACTACCACTACCACTAGTATAGATCAAGCCTACTTAGACTCCGTCACTCACGAGCTCTTGGACGGGCCTTCGCACAAGTAATAACCTCGATACATGCAATCCGGTAGCATCCGCGGGTTCTCCATCTTCTTCTGTAGGGAAATTTGAGTTTACCGTACCATTCTTCCCCCCCCCCATGCCAACAACAAAGCTTCATGCGGCTCGCCCAACGCCTCACGGCGCTTCGCGCTTTTGGTGCAAGTAATGACTGCCTGGTTGGTGAAAACCCAACGTGCTCCGTCCCGAATTGCAGGGATGCGAGGGTCTATGGTCATAGGACCTCGGCCATGCACGACATGAGGACCCCCCCAGGGACTAAGATTAGCAAAAAGTTTCTTTACAATATATGGAAACAACGTAATGAGCGCCCAAGTGTTGGAGGTGTCTCTATTAGGAGTAGGAACGGTGCTCCGTCTCGAAAGGGATGCGTGGTCAATGGTCAAATGACTAAGGCAAGCAACAAATGAGTACCCCCCCCCCCCCCTCATCAACTAGATTCTACTAGACAATTATGGGTTGGCGTCGAGTGGCAACGACGCTGTAAAACAAGCCACCAGACTTTAGACATGAAACTACTGAGCTAACCAGTTTTTTTCCTCATACCAAAACACAAACCGGACAATAGACATGAAATTACTAAACTAACCAGTTTTTTTCCCCTCATATCAAAACACAAACCGGACATAGCCATGAAATTATTAAACTAACCAGTTTTTTTTCTCATATTAAAACACAAACCGGAAATAGACATGAAGTTACTAAATTAACCAGTTTGTTTTTCCTCACATCAAAGCACAAACCGGATATAGACATGAAATTACTAAACTAACCAGTTTTTGTTTTCTCATATCAAAACACAAACCGGAAATAGACATGAAAATACTAAACTAACCAGTTTTTTTCCCCATATCAAAACACAAACCAGACATAGACATGAAATTACTCAACTAACCAGTTTGTTTTTTCTCACATCAAAACACAAACCAGACATAGACATGAAACTACTAAACTAACCAGTTTTTGTTTCCACATATCAGAACACAAACCAGAAATAAATATATATCCTCTCCCATATCGTATCAGGTAATATATAGTGAACAGATTAAAACATAGACCAAAAACCCAGCATGACGGAGGACCACCCTACATGCACACACATAGATACAGCAAGGTCACCCCGACATGCTCAATTCACATGAAGGTTGGGGTCTCGTGGTGAGATACCCGGAAAAACTTACCGATTTCCATTGGGCGGTGGAAATCTGGTCTGTCATAGTCCTAAATCCCTNCAACAACAACAACAACAACAACAACAACAACAACAACAACAACAACAACAACAACAACAACAACAACAACAACAACAACAACAACAACAACAACAACAACAACAACAACAACAACAACAACAACAACAACAACAACAACAACAACAACAACAACAACAACAACAACAACAACAACAACAACAACAACAACAACAACAACAACAACAACAACAACAACAACAACAACAACAACAACAACAACAACAACAACAACAACAACAACAACAACAACAACAACAACAACAACAACAACAACAACAACAACAACAACAACAACAACAACAACAACAACAACAACAACAACAACAACAACAACAACAACAACAACAACAACAACAACAACAACAACAACAACAACAACAACAACAACAACAACAACAACAACAACAACAACAACAACAACAACAACAACAACAACAACAACAACAACAACAACAACAACAACAACAACAACAACAACAACAACAACAACAACAACAACAACAACAACAACAACAACAACAACAACAACAACAACAACAACAACAACAACAACAACAACAACAACAACAACAACAACAACAACAACAACAACAACAACAACAACAACAACAACAACAACAACAACAACAACAACAACAACAACAACAACAACAACAACAACAACAACAACAACAACAACAACAACAACAACAACAACAACAACAACAACAACAACAACAACAACAACAACAACAACAACAACAACAACAACAACAACAACAACAACAACAACAACAACAACAACAACAACAACAACAACAACAACAACAACAACAACAACAACAACAACAACAACAACAACAACAACAACAACAACAACAACAACAACAACAACAACAACAACAACAACAACAACAACAACAACAACAACAACAACAACAACAACAACAACAACAACAACAACAACAACAACAACAACAACAACAACAACAACAACAACAACAACAACAACAACAACAACAACAACAACAACAACAACAACAACAACAACAACAACAACAACAACAACAACAACAACAACAACAACAACAACAACAACAACAACAACAACAACAACAACAACAACAACAACAACAACAACAACAACAACAACAACAACAACAACAACAACAACAACAACAACAACAACAACAACAACAACAACAACAACAACAACAACAACAACAACAACAACAACAACAACAACAACAACAACAACAACAACAACAACAACAACAACAACAACAACAACAACAACAACAACAACAACAACAACAACAACAACAACAACAACAACAACAACAACAACAACAACAACAACAACAACAACAACAACAACAACAACAACAACAACAACAACAACAACAACAACAACAACAACAACAACAACAACAACAACAACAACAACAACAACAACAACAACAACAACAACAACAACAACAACAACAACAACAACAACAACAACAACAACAACAACAACAACAACAACAACAACAACAACAACAACAACAACAACAACAACAACAACAACAACAACAACAACAACAACAACAACAACAACAACAACAACAACAACAACAACAACAACAACAACAACAACAACAACAACAACAACAACAACAACAACAACAACAACAACAACAACAACAACAACAACAACAACAACAACAACAACAACAACAACAACAACAACAACAACAACAACAACAACAACAACAACAACAACAACAACAACAACAACAACAACAACAACAACAACAACAACAACAACAACAACAACAACAACAACAACAACAACAACAACAACAACAACAACAACAACAACAACAACAACAACAACAACAACAACAACAACAACAACAACAACAACAACAACAACAACAACAACAACAACAACAACAACAACAACAACAACAACAACAACAACAACAACAACAACAACAACAACAACAACAACAACAACAACAACAACAACAACAACAACAACAACAACAACAACAACAACAACAACAACAACAACAACAACAACAACAACAACAACAACAACAACAACAACAACAACAACAACAACAACAACAACAACAACAACAACAACAACAACAACAACAACAACAACAACAACAACAACAACAACAACAACAACAACAACAACAACAACAACAACAACAACAACAACAACAACAACAACAACAACAACAACAACAACAACAACAACAACAACAACAACAACAACAACAACAACAACAACAACAACAACAACAACAACAACAACAACAACAACAACAACAACAACAACAACAACAACAACAACAACAACAACAACAACAACAACAACAACAACAACAACAACAACAACAACAACAACAACAACAACAACAACAACAACAACAACAACAACAACAACAACAACAACAACAACAACAACAACAACAACAACAACAACAACAACAACAACAACAACAACAACAACAACAACAACAACAACAACAACAACAACAACAACAACAACAACAACAACAACAACAACAACAACAACAACAACAACAACAACAACAACAACAACAACAACAACAACAACAACAACAACAACAACAACAACAACAACAACAACAACAACAACAACAACAACAACAACAACAACAACAACAACAACAACAACAACAACAACAACAACAACAACAACAACAACAACAACAACAACAACAACAACAACAACAACAACAACAACAACAACAACAACAACAACAACAACAACAACAACAACAACAACAACAACAACAACAACAACAACAACAACAACAACAACAACAACAACAACAACAACAACAACAACAACAACAACAACAACAACAACAACAACAACAACAACAACAACAACAACAACAACAACAACAACAACAACAACAACAACAACAACAACAACAACAACAACAACAACAACAACAACAACAACAACAACAACAACAACAACAACAACAACAACAACAACAACAACAACAACAACAACAACAACAACAACAACAACAACAACAACAACAACAACAACAACAACAACAACAACAACAACAACAACAACAACAACAACAACAACAACAACAACAACAACAACAACAACAACAACAACAACAACAACAACAACAACAACAACAACAACAACAACAACAACAACAACAACAACAACAACAACAACAACAACAACAACAACAACAACAACAACAACAACAACAACAACAACAACAACAACAACAACAACAACAACAACAACAACAACAACAACAACAACAACAACAACAACAACAACAACAACAACAACAACAACAACAACAACAACAACAACAACAACAACAACAACAACAACAACAACAACAACAACAACAACAACAACAACAACAACAACAACAACAACAACAACAACAACAACAACAACAACAACAACAACAACAACAACAACAACAACAACAACAACAACAACAACAACAACAACAACAACAACAACAACAACAACAACAACAACAACAACAACAACAACAACAACAACAACAACAACAACAACAACAACAACAACAACAACAACAACAACAACAACAACAACAACAACAACAACAACAACAACAACAACAACAACAACAACAACAACAACAACAACAACAACAACAACAACAACAACAACAACAACAACAACAACAACAACAACAACAACAACAACAACAACAACAACAACAACAACAACAACAACAACAACAACAACAACAACAACAACAACAACAACAACAACAACAACAACAACAACAACAACAACAACAACAACAACAACAACAACAACAACAACAACAACAACAACAACAACAACAACAACAACAACAACAACAACAACAACAACAACAACAACAACAACAACAACAACAACAACAACAACAACAACAACAACAACAACAACAACAACAACAACAACAACAACAACAACAACAACAACAACAACAACAACAACAACAACAACAACAACAACAACAACAACAACAACAACAACAACAACAACAACAACAACAACAACAACAACAACAACAACAACAACAACAACAACAACAACAACAACAACAACAACAACAACAACAACAACAACAACAACAACAACAACAACAACAACAACAACAACAACAACAACAACAACAACAACAACAACAACAACAACAACAACAACAACAACAACAACAACAACAACAACAACAACAACAACAACAACAACAACAACAACAACAACAACAACAACAACAACAACAACAACAACAACAACAACAACAACAACAACAACAACAACAACAACAACAACAACAACAACAACAACAACAACAACAACAACAACAACAACAACAACAACAACAACAACAACAACAACAACAACAACAACAACAACAACAACAACAACAACAACAACAACAACAACAACAACAACAACAACAACAACAACAACAACAACAACAACAACAACAACAACAACAACAACAACAACAACAACAACAACAACAACAACAACAACAACAACAACAACAACAACAACAACAACAACAACAACAACAACAACAACAACAACAACAACAACAACAACAACAACAACAACAACAACAACAACAACAACAACAACAACAACAACAACAACAACAACAACAACAACAACAACAACAACAACAACAACAACAACAACAACAACAACAACAACAACAACAACAACAACAACAACAACAACAACAACAACAACAACAACAACAACAACAACAACAACAACAACAACAACAACAACAACAACAACAACAACAACAACAACAACAACAACAACAACAACAACAACAACAACAACAACAACAACAACAACAACAACAACAACAACAACAACAACAACAACAACAACAACAACAACAACAACAACAACAACAACAACAACAACAACAACAACAACAACAACAACAACAACAACAACAACAACAACAACAACAACAACAACAACAACAACAACAACAACAACAACAACAACAACAACAACAACAACAACAACAACAACAACAACAACAACAACAACAACAACAACAACAACAACAACAACAACAACAACAACAACAACAACAACAACAACAACAACAACAACAACAACAACAACAACAACAACAACAACAACAACAACAACAACAACAACAACAACAACAACAACAACAACAACAACAACAACAACAACAACAACAACAACAACAACAACAACAACAACAACAACAACAACAACAACAACAACAACAACAACAACAACAACAACAACAACAACAACAACAACAACAACAACAACAACAACAACAACAACAACAACAACAACAACAACAACAACAACAACAACAACAACAACAACAACAACAACAACAACAACAACAACAACAACAACAACAACAACAACAACAACAACAACAACAACAACAACAACAACAACAACAACAACAACAACAACAACAACAACAACAACAACAACAACAACAACAACAACAACAACAACAACAACAACAACAACAACAACAACAACAACAACAACAACAACAACAACAACAACAACAACAACAACAACAACAACAACAACAACAACAACAACAACAACAACAACAACAACAACAACAACAACAACAACAACAACAACAACAACAACAACAACAACAACAACAACAACAACAACAACAACAACAACAACAACAACAACAACAACAACAACAACAACAACAACAACAACAACAACAACAACAACAACAACAACAACAACAACAACAACAACAACAACAACAACAACAACAACAACAACAACAACAACAACAACAACAACAACAACAACAACAACAACAACAACAACAACAACAACAACAACAACAACAACAACAACAACAACAACAACAACAACAACAACAACAACAACAACAACAACAACAACAACAACAACAACAACAACAACAACAACAACAACAACAACAACAACAACAACAACAACAACAACAACAATAAGTAAAAGCGTGCGTCAACCCTACTGTACAGGACACCTACTGTAATAATAACAGGAAATCCGGTCCAGGCTGGATTTCTTATTTGAGAGAGGGTGCTTTCTACACTAATTTCGAGATAACGACTTCGGAATTTACTATTTTCCTCGAAATCTCAGCCTGGATTTCTTATTAGCCTGTTTCTTATTAGGTGTCCTGTACTGTACTGTTATATACAGCCACACGGTAGTTGTAGTAGTAGCATATCGGCAATGTGTCGTACAGCATGGTGAGCTTCAACATTGATCACTCAAAAACATTCCCTCTCCGAAAGAAAAAACACACTGAAACAAAAAGAAGAGCTCTCTGCACAAAATCTACCCCCTTCTGTACATACATACATCTATATAGACCCTCTCTATCATCATGTCAACTCGTCGGAACACTATAATAGTACACCTGGTACAGTATGTTTATTTCAGACTATTTAGTTTTAATTTTAATTTATTTTAATAATTTCTCCCCCCACAAATAATAGACACACACTTCCTGAATTTTACAGCCTCAGATTGTGTCCCCCTCATACGGGATGTACATCCTACATGAGGAACATATAAAATCCGTAAGTACGCGCGATCGAAGTGTTACACTCAGCTAGCAAAGATGAGTTTCGACGAAATCCTCGAGCTCACAGCTAGCTGTTGTTTTTCAGTTTTTTTTAATATCATGCATACTCCCGGCTTGTTGAGCTTTGTCTCTGCTCTATCTACGAGTATTCGCTGTCTTTCTTTACTCCTTTTTATCACCACACGTACTCTTATTTTCTACGCTAAATCTCAAGTTGCATCCAAGCTCTCCATCCCCACACCGACCAATTGATTGAAAGGTCCATCAGTCAGTGTGAGTCTGTCATCCCCTGCCCCCCCCCATGCTTCTTCTTGTTTCCTGGCGGCCCCTAACTATAATAAGCTGGCACCCTCGTCGAAATGGCAACCTGTGTGAAGGAAAGCCCATTAAGAGTGGGGATACGTGATACCATCACACCTGTGTGTGGTCATCGAGATAATTTGGAGCAGGCGTTCCAACCGTGACACCCTCTTCGAAATGGCGACCTGTCTGTGTGGTCACCGAGATACTTTTATTTGGAGTAGTAGGCGTTCTTTTTTCACCACTCCCTTCGTCGCCATGGATCCACCATCCCTCCTTCCCACGCGACACTACGTAGTAGCTGCTATTAAAATAGCTGGTCGATGAAGTTGCTGCCTTCTATACCCCGAGGCCCGAGGGGTGCCCAAAGCTTTCCACACCGGACCGCTAAATTGGCAAGTTTACATGGCTCCGTTCGTCGAAGGACACGTACATGCCATGTCCCGGACGAGAGTGTTGACGCTTTTTGCGCGCGCCTCGGAGGTAGGTAGAGAGAGGCACCACACACAGCTGATCCATCGTGATCAGCACTGACGGCCTCCTCGCAGCAGGTAGTAGGTAGGTGTACCTACCTGCGCTTGCGGGTCTGCATGGGTGACGTCCAGTCCAGTAGGATGGGCTTGTGTCCCTATCTATGTTCCCGGTTCGAAGCGTTTAGAGGACTTCCTCTTGCCTCTCCTGATGACGATATCCAATATTTACATAAGAACTGGCCTCGTAGACTCGTAATATGATACGATACGCATGATACGAACTGGAGTATCCATGTAGTATGTATCGACTGCTTGTTGTATATTCTTTACGTACCAACTTGTACCAACGGGAAAATTTGATTTTTTGTTTTTTTAAGTTAGTTGAAGTGCACTGCGGATGGATGTGAATCGTACTGGTGTTACGTTGTGCAGTTCTCGCCGTTGAAAGTTAAAAGTACAACGGACGGACTGGTGACGTGCGTTGTGTGTGTGTTCTTAACATTAAACCTTCCTTTCTACCCGTCGACATCCAGCACACCCAGTGTCCGTGCCGATTCTTCATCCTAAAAAGGTTGTGTGTCTGTCTGATCAGTTCTGGATCCTCAAGATGCGGATTTTTAGTTCTTATATTCTGTAAAGTTGTGGTGTCGGTTCGTGTTTTCGTGTTTTCGTTCCTGGCGGGTCTCCTCACAAAAAGATCGTCGAGAAGATCAACAAGGAGGAGACACGACCCGACCCGACGCAAGGAAGGGGTCATCGTGTCCATCATCATGGACAGCTTTTGTTTGACAGACTGGGGGGGGCAACGAAGGCAACCCCGACGACCACAACAACTCGGAACCCCGCGGCGAAAGCACACACTCTCTGCTGGTCTCTTTTGGTCCCCCGCTGCCCCTCTCTATCTATCTCCTTCTGTCCAGCTCCTCGCTGTGCTGTTCGTATAGCGTGGCAGCAACAAGCCGCTCGCTCTGCCCGCGATATTTCTGCCACACACAGCAGCAGCAGCAGCAGTAGCCTAAGAGAGACACTTCGCCAAGAGGAGAGGTGGTGGGTAGGTGGGTCGGAGATGGTGATGATGACGGGCCTCCTCCTACCGTCGAGGAACGTTTACAATCGGGCTACTACTACTACTACGAAGAAGAAAAAGGTTCTTCTGCTGGTGGTGCTGGTGGTGCTGCTCGCTGGGAATGCGGCGTCCTCTCCTTCCCTCACCACCTTCTCGTCTACTGAGAGCAGCATCAGCAGTAGTAGCAGTAGTCGTAGTCGGAGTAGTCGTAGTGCCGTGATGCTGCCTTCATCGAAAAAGGCCGTCGTAATAGGCGGCGACGGTGGCGGTATCCGCGGCGGCAGCGGTGGTGGCGCTCACGCCGATAATAACGAAGCCGCCTCGCTCTACTCATCATCATCGTCGTACCGTCCTTCTTCTCCTCCTCCTCCTCCTCCTCCTCATCCTGCTGCTGCTGCTGCTGCTGCTCGCGAAGCCGTGGATAGCCATGACTACAACGCAGAAGAAGAACGGATTGTTCATGAGATGGAATTCAGACGCGATGATAATACTCCAACAGCAACAACGACAACAACAACAACAGAAGAGGACGACCCGAACAAGCAAAAACAACAGGAGGAAGAGGAGGTCCGGGAGGAGGACGGGGGGCAGGAAGAGGAGGATAAGGAGGAGGAGTATCTAGCGATAGCAATCCCGGTAGGGCCGAACACGCGGTACGACGCTTTCCAGCGAATGTCGTGGTGGCCCGCCAGGTGCTCCAGCGTGACCAGGCTGTACATCGACCTTGTGCTCTTCTACGACGCCGATCAGCACCCCGGCCCCGCCGTGGTGGATGCACTCCGCGCCTACGGTGGGAAGTGCTTCAGGGACGTGAGGCTCGTGCTGGGTGCCACGGTGAGAGCGGTGGGAGTGAGTGAGGTTTTAGTTGTTGTGGTGTACTACAGACTACAAGCAGTACTTTTATTCTGGTTGCAGCACAAACCGTAGTACTGCTGTAGTATTACTGCTGTTGTATGTTACAATTGTAGTCATAAGACACAGCAGCAGTACGTACGTACGTAGTAGTATTAAAGTACATATATACGAGAGCTTACCACTGGTATTATTTGGGATTTTGTCTGGTTGGTTTAGGGCCGCCAGTGTTTTGGGCTGGTTTGGTTAGCTTAGGCTTATAGGCTTCGGGTTAGTTATAAACAGCAGTTAGTTACGTAGTTGTCTCATACACAGCAGTAGAAGTAGTAGTACGAGTGAGTGTGTGTCAGCCTTTGTTTTCTCGAATAATAATAAGTGGTAAGCACGCAAAACTTATCCCACACTAATTCCAAGTACTACAGAACCAGTTTGTCCCCAAAATCGTGGAATCCGTGGGACCGGTCCTTTCTTTCAGAACTGCATAACTTATCCCACACTAATTCCAAGTAGTTTTCCCCCTCAAACGGGGGACTAATTCCAAGTGCGAGCTTTTTTTTCCCCCCAAACGGAGGACTGATAATTCCAAGTAGTTTTTCGGGGACTGTCAGTCCCCGTTTGGGAGGGAAAAACTACTTGGAACTAGTGTGGGATAAAACTACTTGGAATTAGTGTGGGATAAGTTTTGCAGTTCTGAAAGCAACTCACTATACGTAGGAAATCAGCCTTCGAAAAAAATAAAAACTCTCAGCCCTCGTACCGTTTTTTTTATATTCTTCATGTTTTCCTTTTCGCTTTTTCTCTTACTTTTTACTCTTTTTCTCTTTCATGCACCTGGATTGCTAGCAGGGTATCATAGGTCTTATTGTCTGTCGTATATGGCATTGCATTGTCTGCTCTGCTTACTGCACTGCAGCGTAGTATCTCTGTCTGTGTCGTAGTTTTGTGACCACAGAAGAACTGGCACCTCTCTACGCGTAGGATGAAGAATCGGCACGAACACTACTGGGTGTGCTGGATGTCGACGGGTAGAAAGGAAGGTTTAATGTGAAGAACACACACACACACCGCCTTACAGCAGCGGCAGCAGTCAAATATCAAATAAATATGTTGGTTGCCGGTTTCGCGTTGACACGTCCAGGGCTCTTCAGATTTAATATATCAGTTTTAGTATAATACCGATTTTCTTGACGGCTGTCCGTCAAGGGACAGGAGAGCCGTCAACTATAACAACTATTATTGTACATAAAGTAGGACAGAAGCAGCACTCCGCAGGTTTCAATCTCCGAACACCTTAAAAAAATAAAAAATAAAAATCTCCGAACACCTTGGTTTCAAATGGTTAATGCATACTGGTAAGACTGTATTGTACCAGTACGTATAAAAATTAAATTTAAAAAAAAACACAGCTGTGAGATCGAGGATTTGATCGAAACTCATCTTTGCAAGCTGAGTGGGATACTTACATCGCGCGAACTACGGGGGCTTGAGGGGAACAAAATCGCGCTTAATCGTTAGGGTGCTCTTACATTGACGTTTATCCCGTGGTCGGGTGCGTTAGAATGAACTAACGCCTAACGCATACAAAGCTCACTAAAAATAAATAAAAACAATCGAAGGTGGTCTTCAACACTAAGTTCAAGTCAATTACCCATTTTGGCACTTTTTTTTTTTTTTTTTTTAAACTTTCTTCCCTCCTGAGAAAGGGGCGAAATACGGCCGTTTTGGGCCGACTCATTTTTTTTTGGCCGTCCGGTCGCATGGTTCAAGCACCAGCTGAAAAAAAAAGTGTTGTTTGTGCTAGAAAAACACCGGAGAAATCAACAAAAAAAAACGAAAAACCGATCGGACATGGTTAAGGGGCCGCATAAACATAACTGCACAGACTTATGGAACAGACGAAGTAATTAATTAACTTAATTAACTCATTGAAGCTGTCATCTATATATATATGCAAGTCCGCCTCACAAGCGCTTCTTAGTAGGATGCAGCTCACCCTTCATGCGACTCGCCCAAACACCTCACGGCGCTTCGCGCTTGGTGCTATTACTAGCAATGTCTGCCTGGTCGGTGAAAACCCGACATGCTCCGTCCCGGCATTGTAGGGATGCGAGAGTCTATGGTCACACGACTACGGCCATGCATGACAATGAAGTACACCCTCCCCCCACCCCCGAATCACTCCACACCGCACACCACTTCACCCCAACCACTGACCCTCCGTAAAGCTCCGAAAGGTCTGCAATGGTCAAATGACTAAGGCAAGCAACAAATGAGTACCCCCCCCCCCCCCCTCACTTTTTTTTTTTTGGCGGTCACCAAAGCTGGCGGTCGAGTAGATCATTTGTGCGGGGTGGATAACCTTTGCTCCGCACAAGGGGAATGGTCGTATCACGTAGTGTTAATATGGTAAGGCATCCGCGAGGCAGTTACATAGTAAAACCCATTGCTGTCTCCGGAAGTGGCCACACCAGAAATTAAATTAACTCATTGAAGCTGTCGTCCATATGCAAGTCCGCCTCAGAGGCGGTTCTTAGCAGGATGTAGCTCACCCTCCATGCGACTCGCCCAATACCTCACGGCGCTTCGCGCTTGGTGCAAGCAATGTCTGCCTGGTTGGTGAAAACCCAACGTGCTCTGTCCCGGCATTGTAGGGATGCGAGGGTCTATGGTCATATGACTACGGCCGTGCACGACATGAGTACACCCCTCCCCCCCCACTCGCTCCCCGAATCGTCTCATTCCCCGTTTCCCTTTTTTATGACATCACGTATTTCCGAATGTTCACGGATGGGGACATTCGGTACCACCCGGAAATACACGACGCCATCGCGATCGTCGCCTGGAATGCCGTCGTGGTTCTTGAGGAGAGCTTGCAGCGGATCTACAGCGCCGCGTTCGACCCCTCGGACAAGCAGCGCCCTTATTGGGTGAAGGCCGCCGACGGGCGCCCCCTCGGGGCCTTCGAGGCGGACGAACGCCAGCGCACGCTCGTGGAAACCTACGAAAAAAATACGCGCAATCATCTGGGCGACCACCCTCGCCCGGGGCTGCTGTGGACCGTCAACGGCAAGGCTGTCATCTGTGAGCAGCCGCGACAATAATTATTCTTCGTACGAACTCGTTCGTCGTATATACGTACTCGTACTCGTAGCCCCGTTTTTTTTTTCGTGATTTCAGAGCAAAAAAAGTGACGACGACGACGACAATGAATAAAAAAACGATTGTTGTACGTATGCAGCGCTGACTACGTGCCACTTGGTAGATCTTTGAGTCGGCACGGCTTGACCCCTTAAGAACTGGTCCCACGTTTTTGGGGACAAACTACTTGGAGTTAGTGTAGATTTTGTTTTTTCAGTTCTGAATGGGTTAAGCCACCAATAAGCTATTAGTCGGACTGATAGTTATTTATAGTCGGGATTGGGAAAAAACGAGGGACTACGTACTGTACGTACTAGAGCACGTGACAGCGCTTCGTAAGGATTTTGGGAATCAATACCTCGTGCAGTTTTTGTTGTTATTGCACGAAACATAATATATATATATATTTTTTTTAACAATTCAAGGTGTTAAGAGTGGTGGACACATCATCCTGTCTCACATTATTATTCGAGTTTGAGCCCCGGTCCAAAACAGGATGGTGTCGGGGTGTCCTGTGCCATTATTATTTACTGCGTTTGCCTCCCGAAAATGTGCAGGGAGCATGAATGGTTCATCGTTGATCACTCAGAAACACCCCCCCCCGAAATACGTTGAAAACCGAGGGGAACAAAAAAATGAAGTGAATCTGCTATTTAGGTGTTGTACTGCACCGCGCGTTCTACCTAGAATCCAGCCGAAGGCGCAACAGACTGCCACGAAAACCACTACGTAAGCACAAAAAAAAAGAACAACTGGAAATTACCATGAAAACGGATGAATGTGACCTTAACCGCTTAGGAACTGGTCCCCCGTTTTTGGGGACAAACTACTTGGAATTAGTGTGGGATAAGTGTTTCAGTTCTGAATGGGTTAAGCGGTTGTCAGAACCACTGCTAAATTTCCAAATGATAACTCCACGACGGCTACCGGCTACCGGACCGAGCACAAACTACCCGGAACTACGCCGCGTATATAGGATAGAACGGCACGCACGTTTCGGGTGCAGCTGCTTGGAATTATGAATGAGAGTAGGATGACACGTGAGTGTTTGCAGTGGTGGAAAGGGTGTCAAGTGTATTGTACGTTACTTCCCTTCATTTTTCACTGCATTCGCTGGATGTGCTTTGCAATTTTCCGCGCAAAAAACATCGGCTCTGACAACACGCACGTACGAGTATATATGGTATGAAATTCAACATTTTCACTCATGTGCGAAATATCTGGTGGAACCCCCCCTCCATGAGTACACCCCTCCCCTCCGTCTCGAGAAGGATGCGTGGTTAATGGTAAAATGCCTAAGACAAGCAACACATGAGTACGCCCCCCCCTCCCCCCTGCCACCGTCTCTGCCCCCCCC
>MEHQ01001700.1:21295-45161 GCA_008828725.1 Saccharina japonica | reverse complement strand
CCCCCCCCCCCCCCCCCCCCTCCTCTCTCTCTTTCTCTCAAGATCGATGGGCTCCCTCCCAGGCGTGTCCGTGACCCTCTCGAGCGACGTCGAGTACTCGGCTCTCAACGCCGACCTGCACTGCGGCAAAGGCGCGGAGCAGGTGCTCTACCTGGAGCCGGGGACCCTCCTTTCCCGCCGCGTCACCTCGGCGGACCTCTACGCACCTGAAACGGGTTCCCCCCTCCTGGTCATGCACACGCCGGCCAAGCGGTCGGACCCGCAGCACGCGCGATATGCCGGCTCGGCCCAGCGGCTGCTTATGCTGAACGTCCCGTCCTTCACCTTCGGCACCGACCTCGTCCTGCCAGTCTCCGCCAACGAAGACCTCAGGACCACCCTGCTGTTCCGGGACGTCGGAAGCGGCGAGGGCGAAAGCGCGGGGTACGACTTGGAGGACGACTGGGCGCAAGACGTGTTCTACTGGTCGCGCGATGCGGAGAGGGCGCTGGCGGTGGTGTCGGGCCGGCAGGACATCTTCTTGCCTCAGGTTTGTTTTTATTTTTCAGTAAGTTTTTCAGGAGAGGGGGGTATGGGAGGGAGGGAGCGAGGGAGGGTGCGAGGAAGAGAGGTCTGTGGCTTGGTGCGCGTGGCTTCAAGAGGCCTTTTGGGCTCATCATTTTTGACGGGGGGAAAAGATGATTGTCTATAGAAATACCCGTAACTCTATATTTGAACGTAAACACAAACACAAACTAAACACATTCCAAAGGGCTTTCTTATTTGACGAAGTCCCCCGCCGCCATGGGTCTATGGTCATATTGTCGTCGGTTGGTTACGACACTGGAAAGCACGCCTCTCACTGTGCAAGCTATTATAGACAACCAGGGTACCGTATTTTGCTTTTTGGCGGTCACCACGGCTGGCGGTCGAGTTGGAGTTTTTGTGCGGGGTGGAGAACTTTCACTCCGCACAAGGGGAATGGTCGTATCACATAGTGTGTATATGGTATGGCACCCACGAGGCAGATACATAGTATACTCTATCTCTGGAAGTTGGCTACACCAGAAATCAAGTACATTCATTGGAAGCTGTCGTCCATTTGCAAGTCCGCCTCACAAGCGATTCTTATTAGGATGCAGCTCACCCTTCATGCGACTCGCCCAACACCTCACGCTTCGCTTCGCGCTTGGTGCAAGCAACCAATATCTACCTGGTCGGTGAACACCCGACATGCTCCGCCCCCCGGCATTGCAGGGATGCGAGGGTCCCTATGGTCATACGACTACGGCCATGCACGACATGCGGCTAATGAGTACACCCCCACCCTCTCCTCCTACCACCGGTCCCAAAAACGCCTATTACAGAGTACCACAGTAAATAGGACCAAATATTGTTAGTAAAAATAGGTAAATATATAGGTTTTTGTGTGCAGCAGGTCCTATTTACTATGGCCCCTCGTAATATGCACCCTCTCTTTTACCCTGTCAGGTGTTAGCTTCGATCGCCTTCTGGATGCACAGGCCCGGGGTGGTTTTCCACACCCCGGCCTCCGCCCAAAGTCCCCTCAAGCCGCGATTCGGGTGCGAGATGTTTCGGACCTACAAACCATCGCTCTACCCCGAGGAAGTCGCGGACTGGCGGCCGCTGCTGCTCGCCGACGGCGGCTACGAACGGGCCGCCGACGAGCTACGCAGCCAGCTGGGGAAGTTCGCGGCAGGGGAGGCCGCGTGCCCCTCCGGCGCCCTTCGCCTCGCGTCGCCCGAGGCCTCGTGGAGCTCTTACGAAGAGGAGGGTCTGGATGGAAACTTTTACGGCGAGGGCGAGCGTAGCAGCTACGTCGAGTCTCCTCTGTCACCGCCGCCGACCACTATAGCGGCGGCGGCTCTGGTGGCGGCGTCGGCGGCAGCGATAGCGGAGTCGGCGGCGATAGCGGACGCCTCGATGGCGGGTTGGCATTTCGAGAAGCAGGCGGTCGCCACCGCGGTCATGTGATGATGATTGGTGATGATGACGTTGTCGTCTCGGGTAGGGATGGGAGAGGGGGGGGGGCGGGAGGTGCTCATTCGTTCGCTGAACACGCGCACCTGGTTGCTGCGTTCACGAAGAGGAGAGGGTGTGGAGTCCTGCGGAGCCATGAGGTCGTGCATTGGCCGCAGTAGTCGTATGGCCTATTCTGGAGACCCTCGCACCCCTACGTACAATGCCGAGACGGAGGGGGGAGGGGGAGTTAGCAGCACCAGCCGGTGTTTCCTTTTTCTGATTCCTAGCCTAGTGTGTCAGGTTGGGGGAGTTTGTTTGCAGCGCCAGGTCTTGTTTTCCTCCTCCTCCTCCTCCTCCTCCTCCTCCTCCTCTTCCTCCTCCTTCTCCCTCTCTTTTTCCTTTTCTTCCTCCTTCTCCTACTCGCCCGGGTGGAAAGAGCTTGCATATACACGGCTGTTTACGACAGGAACTTCGCGGTGGTTCGTCCGTACCAAGATAGCGTGCCAGGTGGTCCGTAATTTTGTAGAAATCATTTTTTTAGGGTTGGACATCGCTCCCACCACCACCACCACCACCACCACCATCACCACCACGGTTGTTAGAACAGAGATGCACGCTTTTCGGTGGCGTAACGATTAGAAACGTTCGCAACAGTTATAAACGTTCACGTGCCTGGATGGTTCTTGCAGCTGTCGTCCCGGGGCCGGAGGCGGGCGCGAGAACGATGGGAGGCGGGGGGGCGCGGGGGCGGGGGAGACGAAGGTGCCACAATGCAATCGATTTATACCCGTTTGCCGCGCCTCTGGGTTGCGTACCAGCCGTTGTCATCTTATAGGTAATATTGCCTGGTGGGTAAAAGCCGACAAAATGTCGAATTTTATTTCGCCAAATTATTAACGTAGTGCCCATTTTGTACTACAGTACCTCAGTGGTACGTCTACGTCTTTGTCTTACCGTGATATCTCGCCGAGTTAATCGTACGGAGGGGAGCTTTAAGCACTCGGAGAGTTAGCGGCTGGGAGGGGCCTGCCTGTTTTCATGTCAGCTTTATTGAAAGAGTCTCGTGGTGTCAGGTAGTGAAAACTGCCTCCCCCAACGCCCTCGCCGGCCGTTTGAGTTATTCTTATTGTCAAGTAGCGGCGCATCTACCTGCTTATTAACGTTTTGCCATTTTAGGGGTGCACGGCGTAGGGAATTGGGGGGGGGGGCTGCTGTGCTGAAGAAAAAACAAAACTCGAGGAGTTTTTTTTTTCAAAGTTTCTCTTGGAGCACCTCTTCCATAGTGTATAATATTGTACCGAGTAACGAGACGTGCGCAATGAGGATTACCTTTCAGTCTTCATGGTGGGGAACCAAAACAAAAAAACACGGGGGAGTCATGGGTGGAAGAGGGGGGGGGGGGTTGGCGACGCGCTATATATTAGCTTTGTATTGTTTCATCGTGCCCGGGTCGAGGCGTTTTGTTGTTGTTGGTGTTGGTGTTGTTGTTGTGTGTTTTTCTGTTCGCCGAGCGCGGCTGCAATAGGAGGAGCGCGTTGTGCATCAGGAGACAGTGCAGAAACAGAACGCCCCCACCATTTTCCCGGCCGGTACGATGCGAAACACCTCGGGATTTCGCCTGTTTTCGTTCGTGTGTGTGCATAAACATTACTGGTACTATTTAAGCTGTGTTGGCAAAGCCTTTCGTAGACGAGAGACCGGGGTGGGAACAATTTTTGAGAGTACGCGCGTACATCTCCAAGGTCTCGGGTGTTGGTTGACGCCATTCGACCCCTGCCGGGGCGACGATGCCGCTCCGTGTTCTGTTTCGTGATTTTTACCCGCAGCATGGCGGTAGCTGTCTCGTGATCGGCTCGCTGCGTCGCGGTAGATATGGCCCCCTAAACGCGGGTTTCATGCCGATGTATCAGTAGGTAGAGGGGCAAGCATCACGGTGCTGGACGTATAGAGTCTCGGTATTAAGCGGCCTTATGTGTGTGTTGAGACTTTTGTTTCGATCTAGACAAGTCCTGGCCAAAAGTTTTGTACGTGTTTTGTTTTCGCCGGCTGACCATCTGGGGGGGGGGGGTGGCACGATGGTGCGATGCAACTCGGCGTAAGGGATAGGGGAACTCAGGGAGTCCTGGCTTTGGTCAAGGCGCGGTACATGGTTTCAAACGCGGGGGTATTTTAGCACCATGCATGCATGCATTCGTCATGCAAGGAAAACAAATAGTGTCAGGTTGCCACCCCTCGCTATCACGAAGGGCATCCCAGGGCAAGGGAAGGACACTGCCTTGTCTCCTCCCAGATACAGTATCGGCTCACCAACAACAGATAACCTGGTAAGAACATAAGGAGGACTTTGTGGTGGGCCTTGCTGTTGGGGGGGAGGGTGGGGCGCTTTGTAACGGCTTGGGTACCAGACGCGATGTAAGCCACCACAAGCCGCCCGCGACGAATTAATCGTGTGCCTGGTACAACTCGAGGATCCCATTCGCAAGAGAGAAGTGCTAGCAGGTATAGGGAGCCGAAGGCTTCGTACGCTCGCTCGCACAACGACCGTCGATATTGTGGGATTGGGCGAGCGTCTGATGGGGTTCAGTACGGAATGGCGAACAGGGTAAGTGACGAGCAAGAAGGTTCTCCTTGAAGGGAGCATTTCGTTCGTCATGTTATTAATAGTATTAATAGATACGTAGTGTGGCAGTGCTGAGTGCTGAGAGGGGTTTTCCTATACGGAAAAAATATATAATAAATGTGGTCGGGTTTTCCAGCCTAAAGCTTGGTTGATGTATAAAATGTTATATTCACCATCTACTGTAGAATATCGCGTGGCTAGCTTTTTCCTCCGGCCAACCAGCTGGGGGGGATGTTGCGTGAGCCTTTGTGGATCTAGGCGGGGTTTCTGGTTGAGGCTCGGGAGATATGAGTAACGGAGGAAATGGCGAGTCAATCCCGCCGAATGAAGCCATCCTGCGTATGCTAGCAGGAAGCTTGTAATCCTTTTGGCGGCATTTCCATTCATCGCTGCCGTCTCGTCAAGAACCAGCCATCCATGTAAAAAAAGTGGCTGACTTGAGGTAGCAATGCGATGGCTCGTATGTATGGTACGACACCCAGACCTCTATGGATGCTCACCTGGAGTACAAAACTTCGACGCACTGTAGTAGTATGTAGTCTGATGGTGGAGTGTACCAGTGAGCGTGCAGTACGCGTAGTGCTGCACGCAACCGGAGATTACATCTAACCTATTATATGAGAGTGAAGGATAACATTGTGATGCCCGTGGCAAGGCCACTCGGTGAGGGGAATCTCCTCGCAACAAATTAGTATGGACGATGCACACCCAGCTTGACGCTGTAAGAAGAACGCAACAAACAACAGGTATTCCACTGAGTGCGAGTTGAAGCCAATTTCCTCTACTGCTGCTGATGCTGCTGCTGCTGCTGGTGTTGTTGCTGCTACTGCTGTAGCTGCGCTGCTGCTATTACTTACTGCGTTTGCCCGGCACCGGGAATAACAACCTCCGCCACAACAAATAGAAGATCGGTAAGGTTGTTCTCGTGTCGTTTTGAGCATCAACCCGACACACACCAAGACAAAAAAAAAATAAGAACGAGAAGGCAAGAAATAGCAAGATAGGAGGACATTCCCGAATAAAAAGCTACGAGATAGATATAGGAGGACACCACCCCCAAAGAAAGCCACCAGAGGACCATTTGTAATTACAGTAGAAGCAATTTCAGCACGTACATCCAAACCAAAGCACCTCCTCCACGGGCAGTGTTCGTTTATGAAGGTTAAACCACCAGCGCCTCCACAGCACGTGGCAAAACTGCTGCGAAAGCTACTCTGGACTGCGGTTCTGCGGTTGTTTCAGGCGGATCCGAAAAACGGAAAATGGCGGTTAGGTCAGGTTTTAGATATGTACCGGTATCCTTACGAAAACAAACAAAACGTGCTCTGCTGCTTCGACATGTGATTACAGTAGGAGCAATTTCATTACGTACATCCAAACCAAAGCACCTCCACGGGCACTGTTCGTTTATGAAGGTTAAACCACCAGCGCCTCCACAGCACGTGGCAAAACTGCTGCGAAAGCTACTCTGTACTGCGGTTCTGCGGTTGTTTCAGGCGGATCCGAAAAACGGAAAATGGCGGTTAGGTCAGGTTTTAGATATGTACCGGTATCCTTACGAAAACAAACAAAACGTGCTCTGCTGCTTCGACATGTGATTACAGTAGGAGCAATTTCATTACGTACATCCAAACCAAAGCACCTCCACGGGCACTGTTCGTTTATGAAGGTTAAACCACCAGCGCCTCCACAGCACGTGGCAAAACTGCTGCGAAAGCTACTCTGTACTGCGGTTCTGCGGTTGTTTCAGGCGGATCCGAAAAACGGAAAATGGCGGTTAGGTCAGGTTTTAGATATGTACCGGTATCCTTACGAAAACAAACAAAACGTGCTCTGCTGCTTCGACATGTGATTACAGTAGGAGCAATTTCATTACGTACATCCAAACCAAAGCACCTCCACGGGCACTGTTCGTTTATGAAGGTTAAACCACCAGCGCCTCCACAGCACGTGGCAAAACTGCTGCGAAAGCTACTCTGTACTGCGGTTCTGCGGTTGTTTCAGGCGGATCCGAAAAACGGAAAATGGCGGTTAGGTCAGGTTTTAGATATGTACCGGTATCCTTACGAAAACAAACAAAACGTGCTCTGCTGCTTCGACATGTGATTACAGTAGGAGCAATTCCATTACGTACATCCAAACCAAAGCACCTCCACGGGCACTGTTCGTTTATGAAGGTTAAACCACCAGCGCCTCCACAGCACGTGGCAAAACTGCTGCGAAAGCTACTCTGTACTGCGGTTCTGCGGTTGTTTCAGGCGGATCCGAAAAACGGAAAATGGCGGTTAGGTCAGGTTTTAGATATGTACCGGTATCCTTACGAAAACAAACAAAACGTGCTCTGCTGCTTCGACATGTGATTACAGTAGGAGCAATTTCATTACGTACATCCAAACCAAAGCACCTCCACGGGCACTGTTCGTTTATGAAGGTTAAACCACCAGCGCCTCCACAGCACGTGGCAAAACTGCTGCGAAAGCTACTCTGTACTGCGGTTCTGCGGTTGTTTCAGGCGGATCCGAAAAACGGAAAATGGCGGTTAGGTCAGGTTTTAGATATGTACCGGTATCCTTACGAAAACAAACAAAACGTGCTCTGCTGCTTCGACATGTGATTACAGTAGGAGCAATTTCATTACGTACATCCAAACCAAAGCACCTCCACGGGCACTGTTCGTTTGTGAAGGTTAAACCACCAGCGCCTCCACAGCACGTGGCAAAACTGCTGCGAAAGCTACTCTGTACTGCGGTTCTGCGGTTGTTTCAGGCGGATCCGAAAAACGGAAAATGGCGGTTAGGTCAGGTTTTAGATATGTACCGGTATCCTTACGAAAACAAACAAGACGTGCTCTACTGCTTCGACATGTGATTACAGTAGGAGCAATTCCATTACGTACATCCAAACCAAAGGATCTCCACGGGCACTGTTCGTTTATGAAGGTTAAACCACCAGCGCCTCCACAGCACGTGGCAAAACTGCTGCGAAAGCTACTCTGTACTGCGGTTCTGCGGTTGTATCAGGCGGATCGAGGGGTGGACAAAGGGTGATAGTGGATCTTTAAAATGGGGGTTTTGTCTTGGTAGTAGTAGTGTGACCCTCAGATCGAACCCTAACCCTAACCCTAACCCGAACCCTATACCAATGGTCAGTGCTTGCTTGGCCAATCAGAGTGCCTAATTAGCTACCTTAGGAAGATCCACTAACAGTGTCTGTCCACTACTATCCGAAAAACGGAAAATGGCGGTTAGGTCAGGTTTAGATATGTACCGGTATCCATGTGATTATTTATTATCACGTCCGATACACGCCACACGCTCGATCCGCACACCCAGTAAGGCTGCTTGGGCGTTCCTTCTGCGGAGAAGGAGCCCCGTCGATATCCTCGAACCTCAACCAGCGACAGAAGAGCGCAGCACACACATAGCACACACAGGAAGGAAGAGACGCGGCTGCGGGGGGATATCGGGGTTGGATGTACATGACACACATCCAAAATATCATGTGCAACTCCTGAAAAAAAATGAGACTCGTTGACTCGCTCTCGCTTCTCACTGCTGTGATCTCTGCTGGGTGCGAGCACAATTTACGGAGATATGACGGGATGCTGCGGAAGCGAGAATATGGCGGCTTGGTGAGCAGGAAACGGGACGGATTGGCTGATCTTCTATGGCGGGCATACGCAAAGGCCGCACGAGATATCTGTCTCTAAAAACGCACAACATATATCATGATTGCCTTCTGTATTCTGTTCTTCTGCTGGTCGTTTGTTTGAAGTTCGATGTCGGAGCTTTGCGTACGTACCGTGTTGTTCGGTAATATAGTAAACATTTAATATATAAATCATAATTGAAACGTGTATTATATTACCGGTCAGAATGGTACATAGCAGAGAACAAGCAGGAACAATCAGAGATGAGCAATGGTGCTGCTGCAAGCAAGAACAATGCTGCTGCTGCCAGCAAGGACAATGCTGCTGCTGCTGCAGACCTGTCCCCAGTCCAGACGACGACACCCATAATCTGACTCCGCTAGCTGGCAAGGCTACTGCTGTATCGACGGTTCGCTGCTGTTGTTGCTCCTCCTGCTGGTGGTGGTGTTGCTGCAGATACCTGTCCCCAGTCCAGACAGTCAGAATCTGACTCCGCCAGCTGGGAAGGCTACATACTCCTATATATATACTACGAGTATGTACGAGCCTTTGTGATGTTCGATACGTCGTAGTCGGAATAACTTGTAGTTGGAGCCATGGAGCGTTGTATCGTAGCGTACTGCGTACCTGGTACCTGGTATAATACGTACTTTTGTAGTTTCTGTATAACATACCAGGTAACACTATGTCCCGAAATATAAGAAACGTTTGTATTGAATGTGAAAGAAAAAACGTTTCTTATATTTCGGGACATAGGGATAAATAATAGGGGCAACAATGAAAACACGACTTCAAGCAACATGCACAACATGCTACAGCAGCATGCACAGCAGTACTTACAAGTAGCATGCTCGAACATATTTATAGCATGCTGTACTCGTAGCAGCAGCGTATGGCTGTTAGCCGAATTTTGATAAACGAAAAAACAAAGGTCGCCCCCCTCTCTCCTTTCCCTTTTCTGCTGTGTTCCTCCCTACTGCACGATTGCGCGACTGACTGCTGCCTTCCTCGCCCTGCTCTATTCACACCTTTGTTAAGCCCCCAGCGCCATCAGGCCTCCCCCCCGGGCCACCGAGCGAGAAGGCGGCGCGCACACCGCATACGTCTTCATCAACACACCACCCCAACCAATCGATGGTGATGCTGCTCTTCGTTTGCCGTTCGTTGTTGTGAAAAAAAACGTTTAGGCTCCACGGAGTCGACGACCTGCGCGTTGAGCCCCATGCGGGCGAGGTCGAAAAGCCTCTCGGGCCCAATGACGTGCGGATCAAGGTGAAAACAGACATAAACGATACCAGTACGTACGTAATATGAAAGATAAGAGGGAAGCTTTCGCTATTCTATAGGAAACCCTCGCGCTGGTATTCATATAAACCACTCACAGATGTACCGAAATATAAGAATATAAACCACTCTGTACCGAAATGTAAGAACCATTTTTATTGAATATGAATTTATAAAATATGCTTACATATCGGGACATAGTGGTATATGTACGATATTACAGGGGACTTAACCCATTCAGAACTGAAAAAAATGCCCCACACTAATTCCAAATAGTTTGTCCCCAAAAACGTGGGACCAGTTCTTAAGGGGTTAAGTTAATAGGACCTACGGTAGAAACAAAAACCTATAAATTTACCGATGTTTGCTAACAATACTTGGTCCTATTTACTATGGCCCCCCGTAAATAGTGGATATTTGTAACGGCTGTCAACCATTGCATACCTCCGGCAGATCATGATCTGTTAACAGATACATTGTGTATTTATAGTAGATTGGGCGTCTACGATCGTAGTTCCTCACCTACCTGCGGTTCGTTGTGAGATGTTAGGCGGCATCTACATCGTACATATCATAGCACAGATCCAACCCAGGAAGCATGCGCAAGATCGCGCGGAATACACGGGGCCCACCCGGCAACATGAGCTAGATCATACAAGATCATACAAGATCATACAAGATCATACAATATCATACAATATCGGGAATAGATATATCTGCCTTGAAAGACCTAGATCATGAAGTCGGAATGGTCTGTATGATCTATCTGTAGATGATCTGTCCGAGGTGTGAACTAACAGTGTAACTGTGTGCACTAACGGGGTTTGGAGGGATGTGTTGCGGCTTTTGTCACCTTGGCCACGGGAAAAGCGCGCGTGGACGGTTACGATTTCTCGTGCGAACGCCTTTACAGATCTTCTTCCTTCTTCTTCTTCTTCTTCTTCTTTTTTCTTTGTGGAAGTCGTCGTCTCGCTAGTCGAGAATCCCATTATGGGCGGTAGCAAGGACTGACGCACAATTGCACTCGTGGCGTCCGGGTGACATGTTCTGCCTTACACCGCCACAAGCTGTACGTAAATTACTTGGTTTCAAAGGTTCAGGGGGTTAGATTCCCCCTCGGGCTCACCTTTAGCCGTCTACCCCCCCCTATGCTGAACCACGTTCGTATGGGCGGACTATGAATAGTGCCTTAATACTAGCTACCCGGATGGAGATCGAAAGATAACCATGAACGCGCGCATGAAGTGCGAATGATGAAGAAAGTCTTCAATTATAAGTGTGGGGCCCGAGATCTGCCTCCGTTTTTTTGGCAGGCAAAGATAAAGACATATCCTGCCTTCTGCTCCAGCGGAGGTACGGGGGGAGTCGTGTTGGGTGTGCACCCCACCGTTTTTCCGCTGTTGGTGACCATATAACGCGCGGCCCACCCTCCAGCAGTCTCTGAGAGGCTATCTACCCCCCGAGCACGGTGACTCAATGTCGGAAGCATGCATGCGCTAGGAGATATCGAATGGCCACACTCACCCACCCACCCACCCACCCACTCATTCCCACCTATCCTCCTGAGGGAGGCTGAATTTTCCCCTTTTTTCGTGCTAGCGAAGGAGTGCTTTGGAGACCCCTTTGTCGGCCTGTCGTTATCACCAGGGCCTTCCATGGCTCTTCACGGGTCAGGCGGTCTTCAAAATATCACGGGGGTTGGATCGGATTGGGTTGGGTTGGGTTGGTTCTGGTCCGGAGGTTTTCAAAATCTCACGGGCCGGGCCAGGGTCTCACCCTGACCCGTCCCGGCCCGACCCGACCCGCGAGGTTTGACCTGATCCGTGAATAAACCCCTGGTTATCACGATCGTCGTTGATCATGGTGCTGTTTGTACCGTGAGGGGAACAGTTTGTACCTCCATCTCTGGTTCACTGCCGACATGGGGTGGGTGTTGAAATACAGAGGCGTGCTACCTTAGGGGTAGCACTATTTGTCTCTGAGGGTCCTCTATTGCCCCACCCAACAGCTGACGTTTTTGGGAATATCAGTATTGTACCTTGGGTACATGAGCTATTCATGATACCACGATTGAATGGACTTGCAAATAACAGTATGCAGTACGTACAACATCGGATGCCAAATATGCAATGGTTGGGTACCTCCTCAGTTGATGCCCCTCTCGTCAATAGAAAATGTTGGGGCTATACTATAATCAAGTGAAAACCCTGCTGTGGCACCACTCTACTGTACACACCTGAAAATAATATTTGGATTTTGTGTTTCTTCCTGGATGCAGGTGTGAATTCGCCCCCCCCCCGTCCCCTCCCCCGCAGACGCTGTCACGGCGCAAAAACAATGCTCCTATTAAAAATCGGCCGACCTTATGGGTGGGTTGCTGTCGAGACGTTCCTTGACTTGATCGTTGGTCGTTGTTACTTGCTGGCGGCGGTGGTGGTGGTGGTGGTGGTGCTGCTGCTGCCTGCTGCTGCTGCTGCTGCTGCTGCTGCTGCTGCTGTTGCTGTTGCTGTTACTGCTGCTGCTGCTGCCGCTGCTACTGCTGCTGCTGCTGCTGCTGCCACCGATGCTGCTGCTGCTGCTTCTACTGCTGTTGCTGCCACCACCGATGGTGGTGGTGGTGGTGGTGGTGGTGGTGGTGGTGGTGGTGCTGCTGCTGAGGCCGTCGTCGTGGTTGTCGCTGTTGCTGTTGATACCGCCATCGTTACCGTAACCGCTGTTTTTTTTTTTTTTTTTTTCTGATGACCTCGACCGACACCGATCCTGTCTCCTCTTGTCTGCACGTGTTTTGGTATCGCCAACGTTTGCCGTTTTTTTGGTTTTTGTTTTCCCGTGTCCCCAAAACGATTGTTACATAGATCGGCGCCGTGGGCATCTGTGGCAGCGACGTGCACTACCTGAAGCACATGCGAATCGCCGATTTTGTGGTAAAGAAACCGATGGTGATCGGCCACGAGGCCGGGGGCATCGTTGCAGAGGTATGATGATACGGGCCGGAATAGAGCACGCAGATGCGTGGTGTGAGGTCGAGAAGCCAACAAGACACGATATTGTCATCATCACTATCGTCGTCGTCATCACCCATCGTCATCGTTTTCATGGTTGCAAAGCTATTGTCACCGGCATGCGCATGGTACTTTTTTTTTTTTCACTGTAGAGCTTTCCACGTATTCAAGACTACAATGGTTGAGGTACACTACTCTTGTGTACCAAACCAAGGGAATAACACTAGATAGCCATTGGTTGATTTGATCGGATCGACATAGGGTTTGGGTTCGGGATAGTATTCTTGGTTAGTTTTCTATTCGCCTCAGATAGCCAGTGGTTGGTTTGATCTGATTGGCTTCGGGTTAGGGTTTATGGTTAGTTTTCTATTCGTCTCGTACACAGGATATGTCAACCGTTTTAATTGCCAATGGTTGATTTGATCTGATTGGCTCAGGGTTAGGGTTCGGGTTAGTGTTCACCGTTAGTTTTGTATTCGTCTCGTACACGGGGTATGCCAACCTTGATTTCGAATATTGCTAGCAAAAGCACCCCTCCCACTCTATTATGGCCTCCAAGTTGGCTAGACTTCGCGGCTACAGCAGTAGTTATTCCTACGGGGGAACATGTATAGAAATCAGAACCAAATATGGTGTGTACACATTAGGGGGGATGTATGATTTTTGGGTCCAACCTGGGTTCTGATTATTGTGTCTTACTACGTTAGCCCACCCTGCAATAGTTAGCTGGGTGGGAGAAGCAAGCCAACTGACTCGACTAACTGTAGAATACCTGGTAGTATGTTTTCAACAAAGCACGCCCTTTCGAGCCACAAAAAAAATCGAGTCACCGACGCTTCTAAGTCACAAAAACGCTTTTGGAGTCACAAACGGGCCAGTTCTGGATACTTCGGCGCGGAAAATCCCTCAATTTTTCCGCACGCAGCCTAAAATAACCCATGCTGCTTAACCCATTCAGAGCTGAAAAACTTACCCCGCTCCAATTCGGGTTAGTTTCTCCCCAAAAACGTGGGGGCAGTTATTAAGGGGTCAAGGTAGGGGAGGGGGGGGGGCAGTTATTTTTTTCTGCGACTCTTCACTTGATTATAGTATGGGAGCATATATAATATATATATATATATACCTCGCCCGGACACTGACTGACCTTGAAAAAAAAAAAGGAAAGCGCAACACGATGGACAATCCTCATGGCCTTAGGTATACAACGAATATGATAGCAGTACTGGTAGTATGTAAAGCACAAGTGGTGATCCAACGAACAGGCATTCCTTATAGGGCGCGTGCCTTATTGGGTAGAGTTTCCTCGGTTAAGGAGCGCCCCGGCAGGCATAAGTGTTTGCCTCAGAAGGGGAAAAAAATGCTACCTACTCTCCCCTATGGAAGCAAAGGTTGATGCAATGGTTGAGGAGGAGCCCCATTAGTGAGGAACGTTTGGGCTGAAAAAGTGCATCCCTTTACCGTAGCACGGGTCGTTGTGAGGGATACGTTTGAGCGGCAGGAACAAAAGTACTAAACACACGTCGAACGTAACACTCGAAATACGCGACACCCATAACACAACACACAACACACAACACAACACAACACACACAAAACACGATACAGCACAACACACAACACAACACACAACCAATCACACAAAGCACGATGCAAGACAAGACAAGACAAGACAACACAACGCAACACAACACAACGTAACACACAACACACACGCGCGTGCACACGTTCCCTCCTGCAGGTCGGGTCGGCGGTGTCCGGCCTGGTGTGCGGGGATCGGGTTGCCCTTGAGCCGGGCATCCCGTGCAGGTCGTGCGAGCAGTGCAAGTCTGGCAGCTACAACCTGTGCGAAGAGATGGCCTTCCATGCTACCCCGGTAGGACAAAAACGCCTCTTTTTTCTCCCTCCCTCCTTCTCTCTCTATCTCTCCCCCTCTCTCTTTCTCTTTCTTTCTCTCTCTCTCTCTCTCTCTCTCTCTCTCTCTGTTTCTTCCGTTTTTTTTTCCATGTTTGTGTCGTCTGTGGGCATTTGTTGTTTGTTTGTGTCACCTGTGTGTTGTGTGTGGTGATTCATGAGTGCGGAGAACATAGTTGAGAGGAAATATTTCCCTTGTCCGTAGAGAACCGTGGGCTCGCAGAAACACTACTATGTGATATGTTTCTTTTGCACTGCAATACAATACGTAGTAATAGAAGACGGGACGCTGCGCGGAAACGCTAACGTATTTCTGGCCTGTTTTGTTCTTGGCCGCGGAAACATTCCTTAGTTTGTCGCGAGAAGAGTTGGCCACGAAGTACGAACTTCCGTATTTAAAAGCAGGACGAGAAACATGTATGTACTACCCGTCACTTCTTCTTCTTCTTGTTCTTGCGGCCGAAAAGCGCATGTCAGACCTCTGTCCCCATCCTTATAGGCAAGAACTACCCGTCACTCTCAATGGCCATGCCTTCACGAGGGACGAGTCTTCGATCACGCTTTTTCCTTGAGCCTGTCGCTTGTTAATTTTCCGCCCCCCTGGCTTCTTGCGTGCAGAGGGACAGGGGGNTGAGCGGCAGGAACAAAAGTACTAAACACACGTCGAACGTAACACTCGAAATACGCGACACCCATAACACAACACACAACACACAACACAACACAACACACACAAAACACGATACAGCACAACACACAACACAACACACAACCAATCACACAAAGCACGATGCAAGACAAGACAAGACAAGACAACACAACGCAACACAACACAACGTAACACACAACACACACGCGCGTGCACACGTTCCCTCCTGCAGGTCGGGTCGGCGGTGTCCGGCCTGGTGTGCGGGGATCGGGTTGCCCTTGAGCCGGGCATCCCGTGCAGGTCGTGCGAGCAGTGCAAGTCTGGCAGCTACAACCTGTGCGAAGAGATGGCCTTCCATGCTACCCCGGTAGGACAAAAACGCCTCTTTTTTCTCCCTCCCTCCTTCTCTCTCTATCTCTCCCCCTCTCTCTTTCTCTTTCTTTCTCTCTCTCTCTCTCTCTCTCTCTCTCTCTCTGTTTCTTCCGTTTTTTTTTCCATGTTTGTGTCGTCTGTGGGCATTTGTTGTTTGTTTGTGTCACCTGTGTGTTGTGTGTGGTGATTCATGAGTGCGGAGAACATAGTTGAGAGGAAATATTTCCCTTGTCCGTAGAGAACCGTGGGCTCGCAGAAACACTACTATGTGATATGTTTCTTTTGCACTGCAATACAATACGTAGTAATAGAAGACGGGACGCTGCGCGGAAACGCTAACGTATTTCTGGCCTGTTTTGTTCTTGGCCGCGGAAACATTCCTTAGTTTGTCGCGAGAAGAGTTGGCCACGAAGTACGAACTTCCGTATTTAAAAGCAGGACGAGAAACATGTATGTACTACCCGTCACTTCTTCTTCTTCTTGTTCTTGCGGCCGAAAAGCGCATGTCAGACCTCTGTCCCCATCCTTATAGGCAAGAACTACCCGTCACTCTCAATGGCCATGCCTTCACGAGGGACGAGTCTTCGATCACGCTTTTTCCTTGAGCCTGTCGCTTGTTAATTTTCCGCCCCCCTGGCTTCTTGCGTGCAGAGGGACAGGGGGGGGGGGGGGGCGTACTCATTTGTTGCCTCCCTGAGCCATTTGATCATTGACCAACACTACCACTCCGAGACCAGCAGGGGAGGGGGGCAGGTCCGCTTGGTTTGCGTTTCTTGTGTCGAAGAAAACTAAGGGTTGATGTGGTCTCCGTGCTTGTCTGTGCAAGAGTTGTGTCACGAAAAGCGTTGTCGGTAGGCATGTTTGAGGAAGGAGGGAGGGGGGAGGGGGGCGAATTCTGGTTTACTTTCGTGGGACCAATGCTAGCGAGCAGATCGAGAGCGCTAGTCAGCAGAGCACACTAGCGTGCATAGCAGTCAGCGAGTTAGCTCGCACTAAGCGTGGCGTAGGTAGTAGTAGTAGTAGTGCAGTAGCAGTAGCAGTAGCAGTAGCAGTAGCAGTAGCAGTAGCAGTAGCAGTAGCAGTAGCAGTAGTAGTAGTAGTAGTAGTAGTAGTAGTAGTAGTAGTAGTAGTAGTAGCAGCAGCAGCAGCAGCAGCAGTAGCAGTAGCAGCAGCAGTAGCAGTAGCAGTAGCAGTAGCAGTAGCAGTAGCAGTAGCAGCGGGAGTGAAACATGCCTCTTGCGATAAAACCAGAGCCCAAAGCGCGAGTAGCGTATGAGGGAGGAGATTGGTCCTTTCATTGACAACTCGGAGCTTGAAAGGGCTGCAGCGCAGCAGGCGACATTGATCTTCAGCTCCATGAATCCAGATCGAAGCTCTGCGCTAAGTAAGACCGGCGGTAGTTCAGATTCCACCCCATGTCTCGGAAATATGCAATCTGTACGGACGGTGTACAAGTAGGTCCTTTGCCGGTTCGACCGTTTTTTTAAAGCTCTGGGTGCAAGCTTAAGCCTGCACACCTCGGGTAGATAATCGACCCCCACAGTTCATGATCTAGATCTTTCAAGACAGATGATCTGTATGATCTGTATGATCTAGTTCAAGTTTCCGGTTGGGACCCGTACAATCCGCATGATCTAGCGCATGTTGCCTTGGTTGGATCTGTTACTATACAGATCCTACACAGCCTCTCACAACTAGATGATCGATAGATGATTTAGATCATGATCTGTCCTAACAGGTGTGCGAAGCTTGTAGTGGTGTATAGTCCGGTAGGCGCAGGTGTAAAACAAAAGGGAGCCAAACTCAGGCAATGTGCGCAGCAGGCAGGAGAGCCGATCGTGAAAGCCCCGAGCTGGCATAAAAGAAAGTGGCAGTAAACAAGTGCGTGGAAGCGGGCTTTCGTTTCATAAAGTGGTCCCGCGCCATTCAATCCCGCTTTTTTGTTTTTGTTCTGGTAATGAAATAGTACCGTTCTGGACGGAAATACAAGGAGCGTTTATACGTAAATACGAAGACCAAACGGTCCTGAATGACATTTTGGCCAAGAGTGTTACCCCCCTTTTTATGTGCGTTTTGTGTGTGTTTTTAGTGTCCCCTTTTCTCGGTATTTTTTTGTTACAAATAAACATAAAAATATTTATTGCGCTATTACCCTTGTTATCATCATCATCATCCCCCCCCCACCCTACATATATTTATAGGTTGGGTTGGCGTCGTTTGGCAACGACGCTGTAAAACACGCCACTCGCTGCGTGGAGCTAGACAACCAGGGTGCCGTTTTTTTTTGTTATTTTTTTTTGGCGGTCACCAAAGCTGGCGGTCGAGTAGATCATTTGTGCGGGGTGGAGAATCTTTGTTCCGCACAAGGGGAATGGTCGTATCACGTAGTGTTAATATGGTAAGGCGTCCGCGAGGCAGTTACATAGTAAAACCCATTGCTGTCTCCGGAAGTAGCCACACCAGAAATTAAATTAACTCATTGAAGCTGTCGTCCATATGCAAGTCCGCCTCAGAGGCGGTTCTTAGCAGGATGCAGCTCACCCTCCATGCGACTCGCCCAATACCTCACGGCGTTTCGCGCTTGGTGCAAGCAATGTCTGCCTGGTTGGTGAAAACCCAACGCGCTCCGTCCCGGCATTGTAGGGATGCGAGGGTCTATGGTCATATGACTACGGCCGTGCACAACATGAGTACACCCCCCCCCCCCCCCCCCCCCCCCCCCCCCCCCCCCCCCCCCACCCGCGCGCACGCGCCACGCAAATGCAATTGCAGCCGGTGCACGGATCGCTGGCGCGGTTCGTGACCCACCCTGCCGACTTCTGCTTCAAGCTTCCCGCCGGGATGTCCCTCGAAGAGGGGGCTATGTGCGAGCCGGTGTCCGTGGGCGTTCATGCCTGCAGGCGGGCGGGGATACAGGCAAGTCTTAAATGCGCTAAATGCACTAAATGCGCTAAATGCGCTAAATGAGCATCGAGGGGCGGCGGGTTGGTGGTGATGATATCAACATTTTGTCACGTGTATAGTATTTTGTTGTCGGTTGGGTTTCTACATGAATTGTGGAGATCAGACTCTCGGGGCAGGCGCAGATGCGATAAATACATTCATTTGGGTTTTCTACATGAGTTGTGGGGATTGGACTCCCGGGGCACGTGCAGAAGATGCTATAATATTTTTGGGTTTTTGTTTTTTTACATGAGTTGTGGGGGGAATTGACTCTTGGGGTAGGCGCGGGAGACGTCCCCCGGCCAGGGGTTTCGAGTGAAGGGAGGCGGCGTACTCACCTCAATTTTATCAGGGCCTTCCTCGGGAAAATTCCCGAAGATTTCGGGAATCGAGTAAATCAACCGTAACAGAGTTACGAATGAGGAATAAACAATGGCTAAAGCACCTTAAGAGAGACAAAACCACGGCGAATCGAATGACGTTTTTTTGGTTTTTTTACCCAGTAGGAACCGCGGTATGGTCCATGGTAATTTATTGTTGTAACATTTCGACGTAGGTTAATTCGTATATAGTTTGGGAACAATGAGGCCTCCTGCTGCGATCAGCCGGAGACTCTCACCCGGGGTTACTACTCCCGCGTTGATTCTCTGGCAATCAACGCGGCACCGCGTCGCAGAGAGTAGGTACCCTGGTAAAACAAAAACAAAACCGCGAATAAAACTGATGTCGTTGTCGACGGTACCCGTCGCTACTAACGATGGGTGGGCGGGATGGTCTGTTTTTTCCCTAACCTCTTTTCTACTTTGTCGTGCTGTTGTCGAGCTATGCAGTCGCCCACGGAGTGCGCCTCGCCTACCCTCTCTTTTAGCACAACAAATAGGCTTTCCCGAACAGGGGTTCGCCCTGCTGGCATCCCCTCTTTATTCGGGATTGTAGATTACTGTTGTAACATTTCGACGTAGGTTAATTCGTATATAGTTTGGGATCAATGAGGCCTCTCTGCTGTGGCATGAGATCACACCCATACTTGTTGACCCTTCTCTTATCTCACTGCCGTCGCTCGTTTGTAGTATTTCCTTTCAGCGGGTTCCTTTACTCCCTTATTATCCCCAAACTTCTAGCCTACGAGCCCCTTTAGGGTTCTGCTCCCGTTAGTTGTTCCGTGGGAACGCCGCGTACGATTTTCCGAACCCTTCCGACAGTGGTAACTCGTCTGCCTGTATAAACGCAGTGTCGCGTGAACGCTTCGTTCCGTTCGCCGCCGACGTGGATGAAGTTACGCCGACGTATCTGCTCGCCACGGCCACGGACTTCCATCCTACGTATTTCATGAGAACGTCCATGGCCGTCCCATCCATATTGTGGCTCGCCGCCCCTCCCACTCGGAAGGAGTTCAAAGCATACCGCTTGTCCTCCATACCCGCTGCGCGCAAATGGGACTGGAGGTTCGAGGTCATCTGCGCCGGCGTCAGCGCCAGGTTTCCCTTGTCCCCGCTTTCTAGGACGCTTGGGAACAGGAAACCTGAGCCCTCCGCTAGCGCCCACCGCATGGACGCCACTGCCTGTCGATACTCGATCATGGCCGCCACAGCGCAGATTTCCCGGCAGTCGGTGTTCCTTTTCACCACTACCGCTTGGGACGACTCCCGCAGCGTTCTACCGAACATAAAATTGAAGATGTAACCCTCGCCCCCCGACATCTGCAACACCTGTGCTGCCACTGCTACTCACAGCCAAGGCGGCCTCAGACATAACTCTGTTTGCGCTAGCCTCTTTTACTTTTGTCGTGCTGTTGTCGAGCTATGCAGTCGCCCACGGAGTGCGCCTCGCCTACCCTCTCTTTTAGCACAACAAATAGGCTTTCCCGAAAAGGGGTTCGCCCTGCTGGCATCCCCTCTTTATTCGGGATTGTAGATTACCACGGGAATTGGCATGCCAATTCCCGTGGTAAAATACCATGGACCATACCGCGGTTCCTACTTCGTAAAAAGAAAGGAAACACCGTCATTTGATTCGCCGTGGTTTTGTCTTTCTTGAGGTGCTTTTTCCTTTGTTTATTCCTCCTTGGTTAGTTTGATATGGTTGATTTACCTCGATTCCCGGAACGTTCGGGAATTTTCCCGAGGAAGGCCCTGAATTTTATGGCATAATGAGGAACCTTATAGGTTTGTTTGTTTAAGTCGGCGTGTTTTAATATTCATAGTTGTATCACGGGCGAACATACCGTATTGATCAGAACCAAATACAGCGTGTACAAATTAGGGGGGGGTGTGTGATTTTTGGGTCCATCGCGGGTTCTGCTTACCGTTCTTACTACATTAGCCCACCCCGTAATAGCTGTTTGAGGTTTTGGGATGCCCCGGGTTCTATTGATAAATTAACTGTAGGGCCAATTGTTTTGGGGGGGGTCAGGACAGTGGGGCTGAGGCTCAGCTAGTTGTGAAGCGGTGCATCCTGTTGAGCGGAGATGTCGGATCAATCGACGGCCAACGATCATATATACCCGGTATGCCATGGTTGCGTTTACAGTTTTTTTTTTTGGTATTATTTCACACCTTGGACAGATCATCAACATATCATTCCCACTTTTCACGATCTAGATCATTCAGGGCAGATGATCTGTATGATCTGTATGATATGTAAGATCTAGCTCATGTTGCCGGGTGGGAGCCGTATAATCTGCATGATCCAGGACATATTTCCTGGGCTGGACCCTGTACGGTACAGATGCCTGCACAGCAAACCACAACGGCAGTGTTAGAGGACCTAGATGATCTATAGATGATCTATCTGCAGATGATCTGTAGATGATCTGTCTGTCCGACGTGTGTAATTGTTTTCGTTTTTTCGGAGCCAATCAACAAGTTTTTGGAGGTGGACAGTAACCACCACTGCAAAAAATGATTGTACACTAATGCCAAGTATTACGGGGGACCTAGAAGGGTAAATAGGATGTACGGTACACACAAGAACCTGTATATTTACCTTATTATACAGACAATATTTGGTCCTATTTACTACGTATGGTCTAGTAAATAGGACCTGCGGTACGCATAAGAACCTACTTCGTATATATTTGCCTGATTATACTGACAATATTTGGTCCTATTAATTATGGTCCTCCGTAATAGTTTGTTCTCTAAAACGTGGCTATATTTTCGGGAAACAGGGTTAAGACTTGCAAGAGGGAAGCGCACAGACGGCACGAAAATATTGGTGTTATGTTCCGTTGTGGCCCGATGGGCGCCCGCCCTGCCGTGCGGTCATCAGACGGGAGGAAGGAGTGCACGCTCGCTCTGCGTGGGGGGACGGTGAAACATCATATTTTCTCCCTCTCTCCTCTTTGGTGTCTACTGTCATGATGTTTTTTTTACTGCTGCCTTCCCCATCGTTTTTTATTTTTTCTCCCTCGTCTCTCGTGGCACGATAATTTTCTCTGCCGCTGTCGCCGCCCCTGGTGCTGATTATGCTGGTGCTGATTACGCTGGTGCTGATTTTGCTGGTGCTGGTTTTGCTGGCGCTGATTTTGCTGGTGCTGATGTTGCTGGTACTGCTGTGCCTCTTCTTGTAGTTCACGTGGATCAGGTGTATATCCCTGACATTGATACGTACAATACATACCAGGTATGTACGATGTATTTATACCGATTTATTTTCGCTGGTCGTTGCTATGCCTTTCATTTTTTGGGCTGTTTTAGACTCCATTTTTTTAGACGGCTGGTGGGCGTTTCGTTTCTTTTGTTTTTTAGCTGCCCGAAGCATCATCGGGTTTTACCTTGCGTTACCCCCACGTCCGAAACCATTGCCTCCTAAGGGAAACCCTTAACCTTGCACACCTCGATTCCCACTCCATGATCTATATATAATAAGCAGTGGACCTTTCAAGGCAGATTTATTCCCGGTCTATGTATGGTCTAGCTCATGTTGCCGGGTGGGAGCCGCAGATTCTGCAGGACTCTACGTAGCGCGCGATTCCTGGGTTGAATGTGTACCCATGGCAGATTCTGTACCAACCTCTCAGAATGGCAGGCGAGGGACCAGATTATCTACTTGCTGTAGATCATGATCTGTTCGAAGTCGTAATGTTAAGAGCGCGGTCATGATCGACATGGTCGTCGTTGTCGTTGTCGTTACCTCCTCCGTCGTCGTCGTCGTCGTTTTTTTTTTTTTTTTTTCGTTTTTTGCAGCCCGGTCATAAGGTTGCCATCCTCGGTGCTGGACCGATCGGCCTGGTGACCATGATGGTGGCCAAGGCCTTCGGGGCGGCGGCGACGGTGGTGACGGACGTGTCGGAAGAGAGGCTCAAGGTGGCGCGGGATGTGAGGAAGCTGCGTTGCTCGTCTTTGCTCGCTAACTGTCTGTCTCTATTTGGCGTTTCACCCTTTTGCTTGTCCTTTCCTTTTGTCTTGTCTTAATTTCAGTTTTTTTTTTTTTTTTTTTCTTGCATTTTTGCCTCCTTTGTACGTACGTATTGTTATTTTTTTTATAAATATATATTTTTTGTCGAACCTTGCCATCCTTACGCTTTTCGAAAAAGCGTCCTACTATGGTTAACGCATGCTACGGTAGAGGTGCACTATCATGTTTCTGCTTCCTGAGGATGGTCACTTGAAGACCTCTATACCTGCAGTAGTCAACTGTTTTTGGAGGAAAGGAAAATGAAACTTGTCACCTGTTGGAAAAAATCATGGCCTAAGCTTGGCCTAAGCATAAAACAATGAGAAATATTGCGACACGAAACTGGGTTAAGGAGCGCTTAATAGGTCATTCAGGAAACTTTTAGCCCGAAAAGTGCTACGTCGAATGTACGTAGCACATGTCTGTGGCCCCGCAATATGGGGGTTCATTTATCATTTTTTGTACTTATCTTTCGCAGCGGCGAGGAGCGTTTGTTTCCTGCCATCTTTAGCTGATGTTGTTTTCTACCATATTGCCAGAGCTATATATATATATCTATGATAGCCCACACGCACCGCCCCCCTGAACACCCTTTTTTTGTTTGCCTGGATGGACGAAACGCCGAAATTAATGCTCGAACAAAAAACGCGTTCGTGTGGCTCGCTGTAGCATACGACGGCTCTGGCATCTACTGTACTGCAATCCTCTATTCCGTTTTAGGCCTGCAACGCACCAGTATCACGCAACGTGTACCAGGTATATGGTAATGGTAAGGCACCCACGATATAGTTAGATGGCATTCCCATGGCTGTCTGTGGAAAGTGGCCAACCAAAAAACAAATCAATTGCGTTTAAATATTTCATCCCATTGCAAGAAAGTCCGCCTCACAGGCGGTTCTTAGTAGAACGTAGGCCACCCTTCATGCGTCTCGCCCAACACCTCATGGCACTTCGCGCTTGGTGCAAGCAAGGCCTGTCTGGTTGGTGAAAACTTGACGTGCTCCGTCCCGGCATTGTAGGAGTGCAAGGGTCTATGGTCATACGACTACGGCCGTGCATAACACGATTACTCCCCC
>MEHQ01001700.1:6715-21100 GCA_008828725.1 Saccharina japonica | reverse complement strand
CCCCCTTCCCTTTTATCGCTTCCCCTTCCCATTCCTCCCAAAAAAACCCTTTTGTTAGCTCGGCGCCGACGCCACCGTCAACGTGATGGGGCTTTCCCCCGAAGAGGCCGCGCTGCAAGTGGTGGGCCAACTGGGTAGCAGCAGTAGCAGCGGCGGCGGTCGGCCGGATGCCTGTGTGGATTGCTGCGGGTTCGAGTCGAGCGTCGCGACGGCGCTCGCGGCCGCGAAGAACGGGGGTCGCGTCTGCATCGTTGGGATGGTGAGCGGGCGGCGTTTTTTTTGCGTTATTGCTGCGTTGCCTTGTTATATACTTCGTATGTATATATATAGATATATATATATATATCCACTTGTCAGCCCCCCCTACGTACCTACTTTTGTGTTTATTTTCATCCCGTTTTTTTTTAAATCTTTGCCCTTCTTTTCCCAGCTCCCTCCCTAGTCGTAACTCAAACCCGGGGGCACATCGTAGGCTCTTCTTTCCCCCCCTTCCCCCCCCCCCCCACACTACGACGGGTCGGCGACTTGCATTGTTATCGCCAAAAGGGTCCAGCAACGGTGCTTTCTTCCCTCGTCGACTCGCGTCGAATTGTGGTGGATGAGATAAGAAAAAAATGCTTGTGAGGCTATAGCGCCCTCCCTACGGCCATGCATGAATGACATGAGTGCATGCCCCGCTTCCACCGTCGAAATAGTTGTGACATGACACTCTCGCGTTTTCCTGGAAACTTCTGCGTTACACGGTGTGATTGTTGTTGTCGTCGTCGCAGGGCCACAACATTATGAGCTTGCCAATCACCGCCTCTGCAGCCAGGGAGGTGGACGTCGTCGGCGTATTCCGCTACAGAAACGCCTATCCCACGGCGATTCATCTCATCTCGTCGGGGTGAGGGTGGCCATGTTTATTTTCCGTCGTGTTTGTTGGTGCCGGTGTGTGTTCGGTTCGATTTTTATTTTTCGTGACGATGCACCCCCCCCCTTGGTGCTATAATAGCAATGCCTGCCTGGTCAGTGAAAACCCGACATGCTCCGTCCCCCGGCATTGTAGGGATGCGAGGGTATATGGTCGTACGACTACAGCCATGCATGAATAGGAATATGAAGTACACCCCCCCCCCTCCTCCCCCCCGGTGTCTCGCGGGCGCGAAGGCCTTGTGGTGATGATGCCATCACCACGCAAAGGTTTTCTCTCGGATCGAGGCAACCATCATATGGTACCCAAAAAAATCACTGACGGGTATATAAAGACCTTTTAGGCATTAACATGAAGACTCAAACGTTCCTTATATATCCGTTCAGAGGGGTACGTGCGTGTTGGCAACCCGAGTAAAATAGTGCAAGCTGCATGTCTTGTTTTGCGCACCCCGGATGTTGTGTATCGTGCTTTCCTTTTCCCTTGGTGCTTCAGGGGGGATGTTTCGCCCACCTTCGTGTGTGATCCCCCCNTCACGGCGCTTCGCGCTTGGTGCTAGCAATGTCTGCCTGGTCGGTGAAAACCCAACATGCTCCGTCCCGGCATTGTAGGGATGCGAGGGTCTATAGTCATACGACTACGGCCATGCATGAAAATGAAGTACACCCCCCCCTCCCTGCCCCCGCAAGTCCGCCTCGCAAGCGGTTCTTAGTAGGATGCAGCTCACCCGATCATGCGACTCGCCCAACACCTCACGGCGCTCCGCGCTTGGTGCAAGCAATCAATGTCTGCCCTGGTCGGCGAAAATCGGACGTGCCCCGTCCAGGCATTGTAGGGATGCGAGAGTCTATGGTAATACGACTACGGCCATGCACGACATGAGGTCACCCCCCCGCCCTTCCTCTCCCCCTTGATGTGACCGCCTTGCCTCTCTTTCCGACGGTAGAGCTGACGGCTAGGCCCAGCTTGGAACAAAATGGTTGATAGTCAAACTCTTCAATGCATATATATATTTCCGAGAAATTTCCGAGGCGATTGGAGTTAAGGGTTATATTAGGGTTGGTGTTTGAAATTCGAATATGAATATAACATTAATTTTGTCAAGAGCTTTTTTCAAGTTAAATTTGTATTTCGACCATTGTGTCGAATAACATATCCCGTCCTTTCCGCACGATGCTTTTTTGGGAAAACTGAAAATCAGTTTTTAAGTTTTCAAGTTTACCCAGCTTAGTGCTGTTGTCAATAAATTACCTTTTTTTGCATGCCCCTTTGCTGACATTATACCTCGCTGGCTGAAACGGCGATTTCGCGTCCCTCATCATAAGGGCCATCGATGTCCAGCCGCTCATCACGCACCGGTTTAGCCTAGCGGAAGACTTCAGCGCGAAGACGATCAACGAGGGGTTCAAGGTGTCTGCGAGAGGAGGAGACGCGATCAAGGTGCGTCTGGGTTGTTGTGACGGCATTGATTGGTGCCAGGAGTTGTTATTTCGGGGGGGAGGGGGAGCATAACAATCAGAACTCGCAATGGACGAAAACAAAACCAGGCATCTCTCTGTGTTTGCACACTGTATTCGGTTCTGATGACTACTGTATGGTCGCCCCGAAATAGTGGTTGTTGTTGTTGTTGTTGGTGTTGGTGTTGGTGTTGTTGTTGGTGTTGTTGTTGTTGGTGGTGTTGGTGTTTGGTGTTGGTGTTTGGTGTTTGGTGTTTGGTGTTTGGTGTTGGTGTTTGGTGTTTGGTGTTGGTGTTGGTATCTGGTGTTTGGTGTTTGGTGTTGTTGCTGTTGTTGTTGTTTGTTGTTTGGTGTTGTTGGTGGTAGTGGTGGTGTTGTTATTGTTGTTGTTGTTCGTTGTTTGTTGTTGACGGTGTTGTTTGGTTTCAAGCCTCCGACCGTTCTAATTTTCAGCAGCCTCTTGACAATTGATTTTCAGCGTCGATCGGTATATATGTGGCCCACGCATTGTAAGCTGTAACTTTAAGCCCCGAGTATTGTTTGCTGATACTGTACATACTGACTGTCTGCTGCAGCTTCGCTCTCTTCACGATTGGTTCTCATTGGCCATTGGTATGTAATACGTAGGCATTTTTACCTGTACCTCAAGCCTGGACATGTTTTGCTATCACTCTACTGTCTGCTGCAGCTTCGGCCTCAGCAGCACGTACATGCTTCACGGGACTCCTCTTAATTCCGTGGAGTCCTCTAAACCCACAGTGGCTCGTGTTTGTCGCTTGACACTCGAGGGATTGCCCTCACCGCCACGTGTATAGCACGCCTGTAGCTTAGCGAGTACCCACACAAGACGATGTACGCATGTACTCATCTAAAAACCAAGCTGTGGGCAAATGTGGGCATTTGTTTCGGCTCTTTCGGTGGCTACTTACCTGTTACCTATTGTAGATCATTTTGTTTTTGGCGACTACGATTTATGTGGTGGCAATGGGCTAGTGTGATGACAACAAGCACACGTTTTCGTTACATGGCAGACCGTCAGGCGGCAACACGGCGGCACGGCGTCGCGATCTCTCACGCGCTCCCTCGAGCTTACCACGAACCCCCCAATTTTGACAGGTCGATGATGCCACACCATAAATATTATCCGCCGCCCGCGCCGGACCTCAAACCATGAGAACAATAACCCTTGCGTTACTGCAAAACAAGATGTCCCACCCTAATTCCAAGTAAGTAGTATGTCCTCGAAAAATGGTTCCAGTTATTTTAGGGGTTATGTATAGTTTCTGCCGGATGCGCTGTGCGTGTTTTTGTCCTGTTTTTTTGCCCCCCCCCCCCCGTGCTCCGTCTCGAAAGGGATGCGCGGATCAATGGTCAAATTATTAAGGCAAGCAACAAATGAATACGCCCCCCGCCCTCCCATCCCGTGTTTCCGGTAGGTTATGTTCGACCTCGTCGAAGACGCGGGTGCACCTTCCCCCGCTCCAAGCACGGCCGAGAAAAAGTAGATGGCAGGCAGGCAGGCAGACAGAGGGCCTTTTTCGGAGTGTTGGGAAGGCCGTATCGATCGATCGATCGGCACAGTAGCAGTGATCAGCACCGAAGGTATCGAGTCGCGCCTCGGACAGGCAGATCACGATCTCCCTGTAGGTCATCTTAGGTCCTGACCTGCCGTCATATGGAGATGTTTTTTTTTGTCTGTGGAGGATCTGTGAGGTACAGATCCACAGATAGATCCAACACAGGAAAAATGCACTACTGCTTGTAGATCATGTAGATGATATCGGCTCCCACCCGGCAAAAACTGAAGTCAGAGAGATATTACAAGATAACCAAGGATCGACGTATACGTATCTTGCTCTGAAATAGCTAGCCCATGTTAGTGGGAATCGATTTTCCTCTGTACGAGGTGTGAGAGAGACAGACAGCAGTTGTTGTTAATTTTTACTGTTGTTGTTGATGGTCTGATCTCGTATTAAGCCTCAAGCCATACCCTACGTGTTAAGCGGTGGTAACGAAAGGGCAACAACGAATTCTACAATTTACAGGTAGGTACCTTTATCACCGGGAGTGATAATGAACCCCCCCCCCCCCCCCCCCCCCCCCCCCCAAGTTGGACGGAATATCCCCAAGCTGAGTTTCTCGGCAACGAGGAGAGGAGTGCAAACACGCCAAGAGACGGGCCTATGGAAATATATCGGCGAGATGTTTCCGAAGGTATCATAATCGTTTTGTGGAACACCCTTGACTTGGAGAAACTGGGCTCGGAAAGTTCGTTCCCATGGGGTGTGTTATCGTATCACCCGGGTGTGTTATCTTTTCACCCGGTGTGATATGCCATCACCCGGTGTGTTATCTTATCACCCGGTGTGTTATCTTATCACCCGGTGTGTTATCTTATCACCCGGTGTGTTATATTATCACCCCGTGTGAGACGGTAGGTAGGTAGGTAGGTAGGTAGGTAGGTAGGTAGGTAGGTAGATAGGTAGGTAGGTAGGGGAAAAAAAAGAAGGAGCAGAAACTCAGTCGGGGCAAGAGGAGGACGGCTATTAGAGTTCAACGCGATACCAGGCACCAGATGCACTACCAACGTTGTCAGGAGAAGCAAGGCAAAAAAAACCGTGTGCTGTCACGGGTGTAGGGCCGAGTGTTCCGCACTACAACGTAGTAGTAGTGTTGGTGTCAGCCAAGGCATGTCAAGGCAAAAATTGCTGTCAGTCAAGGGGTGAGAGTGCTGTCTCCTGGCATGTTTTGAGTGCTACATTTTGTTACCTTTTTCATGAGGACGCTTTCGAAGTTCGTTTTGGTTTTCCTTCGTGGGCTTAATATACAGGCATTGATTGGGTCCTGCGAGTCTCAACATTGGGCGACCCGTTTCAGACTGCCCAGCGCACGGGTAGATGGATCGCGTCTTGAGCGTGTGCGTTACTTCTTGATTTAAGAGGCGATGCGGTAGCGAGAAGCGGAGGGGGAGGGGGGGAGGGGGCGTTGTTGTCTATGTTATTGTCAATGGGGAGTAGTATTTATAGTACGTTGCCGGCGTGACAATGGCTCGTGTAGGGCAATTTATTCGGTTGTGATGTGCGGGTTTTTACCACCGTCAGTGCATTCGGTGCGCGTTATAAGCGAAGTTAACGCGCCATTTGCTTGTGCCCCAAGTAAATGTCTGCGATATCTGTGGCGTCTTTTTCGCGCACTTACGTGCGCCGAACGGCACGGCTTCTTGTTTGTTTCAGAGCGTCTGGTTCTATTTTTTTCTTGTTTTTAGGTCTATTCTTGAACCGCGTTTAGGGTAAGCAATCGCTGCTGCTGTTGCTGCCGCTGCCGTTGCTGCCACTGCTGTTGCTGCTGCTGCTGCTGCGCTACATGGGTCTAACTATACTGTGGTTGCGCTGTGTGATGGGCTGGGATAACTCAAGAGAGACTGCATGGGTCTATCAATTATGTTGTTGCGCTGTGTGATGGATTGGGAAAACACAAGAGAGACAATGTAGTGACACGCACGAAACAGCGTTGCCGTTTCGTCTTTAGTCGCCGCGTATTCCTCTCTTCTTGCCTCGAAAGTCGTCTCAAGAGAACATGCTCTCACAGAGGCGTGCGTTCACATTTTCCCGCGAAAACGGCGCACGCATACGAGTGGGCCCCATTCGGGTTTGTTGAGCGCCTGTAGTTTAGTTTTTGCGCTCGCGCCAGCTTTAAGAACGGGCGCGCGTGCTTTCATTCCGTCTTTTTTGTGCCTTTTCACGTGGTGAGTCAAGAGTTTGGAGGGAGCTCGTACAGTACACGGGGACTTGTTGTGAGCGTCAAAAAACAGTGTGGGCGAGGTGGACTTAACTTGCGTGACTTGCTGTGAGAAATAGTATTAGTTGCTGGGTTTTTTTTATCCTTGATTTGTGCGCGAGCCGCACTGCAGCTTTTCTTCAATATAGTGTTGTAGGTCCTCGTACGTATATATAGTGCTGAAGGTCGGCGTTTGGAACAACGTGGGAGAATACTGCTTCGACAGTGTTGTCGTCGTATCTGCGCCTGTGGGTACCCGAGGCATGCCCGTAAAATGCTCGTTTCCCCCCGCCCACCCCCACCTTCCCCCTTAGGGGGCGAGGGGAACAGGAAGGTATATAGCTCAAGTACGGGGGGAGATATCATAGCAATCAGGACCAACTAGGGTTAATAAAACACAGGGGTGTGTGTGGTTTTTGGGTCACTGTGAGTTCTGATTTTTCTTACCACATATGCCCACCCCGTAATAGTGCTATTAATCGTAAATTAGAATCTGTGGTACACATCAATCGGAGGAGGAGTCAATCGGTTGGCGGGTATGACAACTTGGGGCTACGTAGTCGCTTCAAGACTGCGTGGTCAAGGGTACAATCTTCGGGGTGTGCCGATTGAAGACTGGCTGCATGCGTTTGGTAGCTTGGGGTACCACATTGCCATATTTTGTGGCATTTTGATACGTGCGTTTGATAAACGTAGGGTACTACTGTACCTTTTGGTCGCATTTCGAGGCTGTATACGTGCGTTTGGTAGCGCAGGGTTATTTCTTCGGCTGGCTATAGATACGTAGCTACCTGGTATCATACGAGTGTTTTAACCAAGAATGTGTCATCGAAGCCCTGGAATCACCATGTTCTGTCTCATCGGTAAATCTCGTTCTCTTATACTCATTAATCTGGTTCTGTTTTCTCACGTTTTTACGGCCGATTCAGCTGAAGAAACAACACCCCCCGGATTAATTGATGCATCGTCATCTCTCCCTCCACATCTTCATCTCGGTGCTGCGAGCACAGCAAGCAAACTCAGTCGCTTCAGTCCTTAAGAACTGCAGTCCCGTGGAGGACACAAAACGCTTGGAATTAGAGTCAGATTTAGGCAGATGTACAGTAAGTGCAGCAAAAAAGGTCGTCAGAGTTCCGAGTCCGAGTCATCGGGACTCAACACATTGACTCGCGAGTCCGAGTCATTTTGAAGTACGGGACTCCTATACGTAGTGTACCGTGAGCTGAAATAACTGAGTCCTCGCTAGTCCTTACGGTACCGAAAGATGAAATGACTGAGTCCTCGCCAGTCCCTCGGGTACCGCAAGCTGAAATGACTGAGTCCTCGTGAGTCCCTACGAGGGTAATGAAAGATGAAATGACTGGTGCTCGGAGGTGCTTACTAGTACTCTGGCGACCTTTATTTGCAGTTCAGTACTACGAGGTAATAAAAGTACTTGAAAGTACTTTTCTCTCATGTCGCTGAACGCTCGAGAGTAAGACTCACGTAGCAAAAAGCGATGCGAGTCGACCGCGGTGGGAATGCTGCGTTCACACCTAGCTAGCTAGGTTAGGACAGACCCTTGATTTATTTCCACTTCATGCTCTACAGATATTTCCCGAAGATCTTCTCGTAAGATCTTCCCGAAGATTTTATTGTAAGATCTTCACGTAAAATCATGTCTCCGTGTGGGATCCGTCCAATCTGCCTGATCTGCATACGGCAGTATAGTAGCACATGTTTGCCCGGGAGTTGGATCTATACCTACCTGTACTATGCAGATCTTCCTGCACACAACCTCTCACATCGGCAGGTAAAGAGCTACGTAAAAATATTTTAATCGTGATTTGTCCGAGATATATAGTAGCCATAATCATTGGTGTGGAATGCTGCACCTTCGTATAATACGTATGCGCGATATAACCTGTGCACCGCCCGGGGGCAGGGACGAAAAGAAGGGTCGTCACACCTGCGACCTGTTGTCGAAAAACACGGTGGTCGGCTGGCTGGCTGCAAAAGGCTCCTCCTCCTGCGAGTGGAGCTGGAAAACCAAAAGTGACTTTCACCAACGAACAACAACAACAACAACAACATGTAGGATGCACCAACTACAACAACAGTAGTTGAGGTGCAACAGCAGCACGGTACGATTTATGGCAAAGCTAACTCTCGTGAGAGGAAGGAGCATATATTACACCTCGTAATCTGTTTGCGGAGCAGGCAGGCATATAAATGGGACGACGCATGCTACGTACAGTAGAGGTGTATAGGTGCACCATGTTTTTTTGCCTTCTGAGGGCGGTGGCTTGATTATAGTAGAACCTCTATACCTGCAGTAGTCTAAAACTGTTTTCGGGAGGAAAGTAAAAGTGCTACTCGTATATAGCCGATGAGCAATACCTGGTCAAAGTCTACAATGAACTATAATAGTGCATCACAAAAACGGAGTTCCGACGATTTGTGGGTTAAGGGCCGATAATAACGAGTGTAAAGTAAAATCAATTTGGAAAAAATAAAAATTCAAATTCGCTTTTCATTGGTCAACACACGCACCAGCACCAAAGGTTAGGATCTTAGGGTATAATCTTGGGTGGTGGTGCGGGTTCTGACCAATGAAAAGCGGATTTGATTTTTTTTTTTTTCCTTTTTTTTTTTTTTTTTACTCGTTAATATGGGCCCTAAGGAGCCCGATCGTTCAGAAACAAAATCAGCCAAAAAACGGTATACCGGTATACCTCTATCGTAGCATGCATCATATCATACGTAATAATATCTACAATACAATAGCGCGCCGTCGACGGAAGACTTCGCTTTCCCCTAAGTTTTTTTTTTTTGTTTTGCCGGGCTTCTAAAGAATCGGACATAAATTAATAAGACGGGTAGGACATAAAGAACCAAGAAACCAAGAAAAAAGAAGAAAAAAAACACCTCCGCTGTGCATCGGCGAGCGAAGCAAGGGTCCCGAAGCAAGTCAATGGCCATGCTTACCCACGGGTGGGGGTGGGGGTGGTGCGCACGTGCACGTCGGTGATCCCTCCCCCCCCCCCCCCCCCCCCCCCCCCCCCCCCCCCCCCCCCCCCCAAAAAACACACAGCAACGGCATTCAACCCGGGGTAATAACACATCGAAAATATATTTTTACCAGGCACTCTCGCGCCGTACATAGTTGGAGGGAGGTGCATGCGCCCGAAGGAGTCTTTTCAGTCTTTGCGCACGCACATCTTACACAGAACAATGTGCGAGGGGGTGGGGGGGGGGGGGGTATTGAGAAAATCCATACCGCCCCTCTTGACAAAACAAACACCTATCACACCGGCGACCTAGTTGCCGGTTACAAAAACATGGACTGAGGAACCAAATAAAAGGCGGGGTGAGGCGGTGGGGGGGGGGGGGGTAAACTCGCTAATCGAGCACACTACATACGTACGTACCATAATAATAGTAAGATCGATGGAGAAAACAAGATGGTGGCAGAAGAAGAGGCCGCCTGGTTCCCCTCCTTTATGTCCCCTCCTGCCACGCCTAGACATCCCGCATGAACCCATTGCAACTCCCAAGTGAGCAAGCTACATATTACACATTACATGCTCACGCAGGGGCCGCTGGCAAGATACAGATAAGACAAGAAATACGGGTATATAGAAGATACGAAAGGAACTTCACCAACGAAAAAACACACACACACACAAAATAGCCAAGAAGACGAGCAGCAAAGATAGACAACATAAATAGAGCGGCCACAGCACGCAACAAAACGAAACAAAGCAGCGCACAAAGGAAAAAAACGAAAGCCCTCTTGGTAAGCCTACGCCTGTTATTTTAAAGGCCGCGCTTGCCTATGAAGACATGAAAACTCTTCTCTGCGTGCATCTGAAACGGAACCAATCCCCATTTTTAGACGCGGCATTCGCCTAGAAGAACCCCCCCCCCCCTCCCGCACCCCCGTCCCGGCATTGTAGTGATGCCAGCCAGAGAGGAACTCCCGAGAGGCGACACACATCCCGACCACAGCCGCCGCAGCCCCTACGGCGCGGCCCAGGCGAAAGAAGGCGTTTGTCATGAGTACCCCCTTCCCTACTCCCCGCCCCCCCCCTATCAGCAACGCACCGTTTTTCCACCAATCAGCATCATCCCCCGCACTATTTCGAGAGAAATAAAAAACGCGAGACAAGACAAAATAAAGGGGAAAAAAACGCCGCCCCCGCCTTATTTTTCCCAGCCATGCGTACATAGTAGCGAGAGCCTCCCCTATTCCTCCTCCCCCGCCACAAGCCACAACGTGCGCGAGCGGGAATAATCCCTCCGCCCCCCCCCCCCCCTTTTTTTTTCCCCCCCCCGCAAAAAATAGAGAGCACCCCCCCCCCCCCCCCCCCCCTCTTTCCGATGGACACCCCAACCTCATCGAGATTCGAGACGCCCACCATTCTACCGGCGTAAGGAGATGAATAAAACTGAAATTGACATGCCAGGTTAATCGATTTGAACAACGCCAATCATTAATAGTGTTATTGGTGCCCGTTTTGGTCCAACAGACGGGGAGGGGACCGTTTGTTCAACGGACGCAACAAAAAAAAAACGGGTTTCAGGACGGGCCTCGTTCCGCTTCCAAAAAGACCGCTTAACTCCCCCCCCCCCCCCCCCCCCCCCCCCCCAATTTCTCCGTCTCGAAAGGGATGCGTGGTCAATGGTCAAATGACTAAAGCAAGCAACAAATGAGTAGCCCCCCTCCCCCCTCTGCTCCGTCTCGAAAGGGATGCGTGGTCAATGGTCAAATGACTAAGGCAAGCAACAAATGAGTACGCCCCCCTCCCCCCTCTGCTCCGTCTCGAAAGGGATGCGTGGTCAATGGTCAAATGACTAAGGCAAGCAACAAATGAGTACGCCCCCCTCCCCCCTCTGCTCCGTCTCGAAAGGGATGCGTGGTCAATGGTCAAATGACTAAGGCAAGCAACAAATGAGTACGCCCCCCCCCCCCGCCCGCCCTTCCCTTTCCCTCCCTCCCTCCCTCGTCCCATTATTCAAACAGCGGGGAAGATAACCCTCTTCCCCTTCTTCCTCCTCGCCGAACCACCTCTCTCTCTCTCTCCTTCTCCCTCTCCCTCTCTACCGTTTCCGGCAAAACCCGCCGCCTTCCCAAGGTGATGGTGCAGCAAATAATTTGTTTCATGTCTACCTCTCATCATACTCGTGCAGCAGCTACACGGCTCATCTCCTCTTCCAAGTTCTTTCGTGACAGCCAACAGCCATGTGTATAAAACCGAATCGAAAAACAAATCGAAAAAAAACTGTGGAACCACAAGAAAAAAAAAACAAAGAAAAAAAACGTATGTACCTGTATTCGAGAACCGATAAACAGGCAAATATTCGAGAAACGAAAAATACACAAGATTCGGCAACCGAAAAAGGCCCAATATTCGAGATCCGATAATAGGTAAAATATTCGGGAACCGGAAAAAAAATGGAAAAAATGTGAGAACCGGAAAAAAAAAAAAAATCGACGTTCGGGAGCCGGCAAAAAGTCGACGACGTTCAGGAACCGAAAAAAAAAAGTGAAATTCGGTTAGCCGAAAAAAAGGCAACAGTCGGGCCGTGGGTATTACAGGTTGTATGCGAAACAAAAAAAAAAGCTTATCCCACCCTTGTCAGGTACCGGCAAGAGAACATACCTGGTGTGTACATTGTACCGGGTTGCACACAGCAAAAATTAGCGGACGCTACGCAACAAAAACTGAGGGCATATTTTGCTGCGACCTTACACCGGGGGACGACAACGCATGACGCTTGCTTGTGCCCGCCCGACCGACGATCTCTCGTCGCTGTTGATGATGATGCTGCGATTTATGTTGCTGTTGCTGCTGCTGCTGCTGCTGCTATTAATGACACGGTCAGGTCTTCCGAGAGACCGCATCACCCAGCTGACCCAATCTCGAGGGGGGGCGGCTATCATGGCGTGCTGCTTGCTGCTTCTTCTGTTGGCTCCTGCTCTGCTTCCGCTGCTTCTGCCTCTGCTGCTGCTGCTGCTGCTGCTGCTACTGCTACCGCTGTTCCTGCCTGCCTGCTTGATGCTGTATTCCCCAGCACCGCTGATACATACTACTTACTATGAACAGTACACTAAAATACTACACCCATCGGAAAGGTGGGGGGGGGGGAAGGGGGCGCAACCCCCCCCCTCCGTCTCTCTTCTCACTATACCAATCACGACTACTACTCCTGTCAAAAGCAGCGGCGGCAGCCTCAGCGTGCCGCTTAGTCCAGTTCAAGTGTATCTCGTCGAACTTCGATCAAATCGAAGGGGATGGATGGCCTTATTTGTACCCACCTTCTACCCATCCATCCATCCATCCATTCGTCCATCCATCCATCACCCTCTTCTCCGAGCGGCGGGGGGGGGGGGGGGGGGGGGGGTGGAGGGGAGTGGAACTCCTTGCGCGATGAAGCCTACGGTACCATAGTTTTATTGACAACCGCGAACAAAACCGTTCTACGAGTACCGCGCTTTTTTGCCTGCACAAAATGTTTTAGCTTGATGGCAGCAGCAGCAGCAGCAGCAGCGGCAGCAGCAGCAGCGGCAGCAGCTGCTTAAAAACACGAACCCAAAGAAGCCCCCCCCTCTCCCCTTCCCCCCTCTTGCCCGCACGCCTCCACTAAAAAACATCCCACTGTTCGAGCGCCAACAAAACCTGGCTCATAGGGTACAAAAACAACAACCAAAACGTTCCTTTGGGGGTAGGTGTTAGTGGAGCCAATGCTATTAAAAAACACTAAGGCCATTCCACGGCGCCGGGTTCAGTGCAAAAACAGCAGCCCTCTCCCGAAGCGCACAATGCATCATTGCTAACAAAATACGTGCCAACAGAAAAATACCCCACCGACTCATCAACACAAACTAGGGGACACTCCACCCCCCCCCCCCCCCCCCCCCCCCCCCCCCCCTCTTTTTTACTTCCTCCCGGTTTCTTCGCCCAGCTTTTGCACGAACCCACCAAACAACGAGGGAAAAACGCAAAAAAAACAAAACAAAAAAAACACCACCACTAATCTCCTTCCCTCGTCCACTCATCTCCTCTGCTCTCTTTTGTCCTCGTCAAATACTATCCGCAACCAGCCGCTCCCTCCCTCCCTCCCTCCCTCGCCCCCCAAGCCGCCCGTCTTGACACCTTCAGCTGCCAAACATGCCACCCAAAAAAACGAAACCCCAACGTCCGATAATGTTCAACAGCCCTCGATAAAACGCCTGCCAGGTATCTGGAAAACTTCTTTGTACTGAGGATTATTAATACGAGGGTGGCTCGGCTAAAAGCAGCGATCGGTCGGGGGGGAAAAAAAGACACGCCGCAAGAACGTGCACCCGTATTACAGTCAGCCAGCCAGCCGTGTGCGTAGGTATAGGTATAGCTTGGGCTGAAAAACGAAAATCTGGCAAAAAAAAAGCGGCCAAAAACAAAAACAAAAAAACATGGCCGCTGCTGTTGCCGCCACCGCGACAAGAAATCGACACCGAGACAAAAACGAAGGCACCGCCTGACCGATACCAAAAAAGGTGAAACGTAATAACCGCTCTTATGACAAAAAAAAAAAAAGAGAAAAAAAGCAAAGGTAATTGAACGGAAACCATTGCTGAGAGTGGGCGGCGTAGGAGGGGGGATGAGGGAGATCGACCCCGCATTTTTTTCTTCAACAATTGAAGGTACTAACTGTACCGGTTATACTACAGGTATTAACGCCGTGTTTGGGGGGGGGGGGGGGCAAAAACCCATGCCCACCACATCATACATTTCCACGCTCACGTAGACATCCCCGGGCCCATGTCGGCATCACACGTTCATCCGCATCGGCACCTCACCAAGGACGGTCGTTGTCATTATCGTCATATTTTCTGTTGTCATCATGACCACCACCACCACCACCACCACCACCACCACCACCACTACCACAACCCACCACTATCATCACAGTTCTCCACCACCAAGCTCCCTCCCTCTCCATCTCAAAAAGCTTCAATACTATTAAAAACCCCTGCGGTACCGACCACTGCAACGATGACCCATCACTAATAATTCCGAGTAGTTTGATATCATATTGGCCCAGAAAAGGGGGACTGTTAACCCCCCTCCCCCAGAGCGCTTGCTTCTCTTCTTCGCCTCTCTCGTTCCTATCTGATTATTTATCTTCCTATCGCCCTCCTACCTCTCCCTCCCCTTTCCCTCCTCCCTTTCTCCCCCCCCTCCCCTATCCTCCCCTCCCCTCCCCTACCCT
>MEHQ01001987.1:0-59112 GCA_008828725.1 Saccharina japonica | reverse complement strand
GCGCCAAGGCGTTGCGTTGTTCTGTTTTGTTTGTTTGTTTGTTTGTTTTTTGTGTGTGTGTGTTTTTTTAATCGTTTTGTGTGATGTGTTTGTGGTCTGCTTTGTGTGTGTGGTGGGGGGGAGTGTGGGCATGTGTTCTTTTTTAAGATGTACAGTACGTAAAATAGCTCCCTTTCTTTTTTTGCTGGTTTTTGCCCCCTCCTCACCCTCCCTTTCCATGCGCCACCATCGTGTGCCACCATCGTATGCCACCATTGTTTGTGCCACCATCATGTACCACCATGATATATATGCCACCATGGTATGCCACCATCATAAACATGCCACCATTGTTTGTGCCACCATCCTGTGCCACTATAATATATATGCCACCATCGGGTGCCCCCCCATCATGTGCCACCATCGGGTGACACCATCATATATATGCCACCATCGTGTGCCACCACCATATATATGCCATCATACAGCTAGCAAATATGAGTTTCGACGAAATCCTCGATCTCACAGCTGTTTTTTTTTTGTATTTTTTAAAATATATATGCCACCATCGTGTGCCACCATCATAAATATGCCACCATCGTGTATGCCACCATCGTGTGCCACCATCATATATATGCCACCATCGTATGCCACCACCATAAATATGCCACCATCGTGTGTGTCACCATCATATATATGCCACCGTCGTATGTGCCACCATCATATATATGCCACCATCGTGTCCCACCATGGTATGCCACCATCGTGTCCCACCATGGTATGCCACCATCGTGTATGCCACCATCGTGTGCCACCATCATACATATATATATATATGCCACCATGATATACATGCCACTATCGTGTGCCACCACATATATATGCCACCATCGTGTGCCACCACCATATATATGCCACCATCGTGTATGCCACCACCATATATATGCCACCATCGTATGCCACGATCATGTGCCACCATCGTGTGTGTCACCATCATAAATATGCCACCATCGTCTGCCACCATAAAAAAGTGCCACCATCCTGTGCCACCATCATGTATGCCACCATAAAAGAGGGCCACCATCGTGTGTGTCACCATCATAAATATGCCACCATCGTGTATGCCACCATAAAAGAGTGCCACCATCACATATATGCCACCATCGAATACCACCACCATATGTATGCCACCATCGATTGCTACCATAATATGTCACCATCGAGTGCCACCACCGTATGCCACCATCGAATATACCATCATTCTTATATACACCATCGTCGTGTGCCACCATCAGGTGGGCTCGTACCTGCAAATCCTGTCCGGACCCCTCCGGCCCTCTGTGTGCGGCACCGTCTTCGCCTGCAGCGCCGAAACCATCCGACGCTGCCGGACCATCGTAGTGGACGAGGAGGAGCGAGAGCAGAAGGTGGGGAGGCGGGGTTGGGGTGGGGTGGGATGGAATAGGGGCGGAGGGGAGGAGAGGATTTTTTATGCCCAGGTGGTGTGATTTAGCCACCGGGTTGCAGTTTCATTTTGATCTAAAGCAGTTTTCAGGTGAAGGATAGAGCTCCTAAAGTGACTACCCTCAGTTTTTTTTCGTGCTACCCGTACCGTAGCACGGGTCGCTTGCAGATAGAGGGATGGGGGGGGGGTGTACTCATGTCGCGCACGGCCGTAGTCGTATGGCCATAGACCCTCGCATCCCTACAATGCCGGGACGGAGAGATGGGGGGTGTACTCATGTCGTGCACGGCCGTAGTCGTATGGCCATAGACCCTCGCATCCCTACAATGACGGGACGGAGCACGTTGGGTTTTCACCAACCAGGTAGACATTGCTTGCATCAAGCTTTGTGAAGCGAAACGTGAGGTATTGGGCGAGTCGCATGGAGGGTGAGCTGCATCCTGCTAAGAACCGCCTGTGAGGTGGACTTGCATATGGACGAAGGCCTCCAATGAACTGATTTAAATTCTGATGGGGCCACTTCCAGAGACAGCAATGGGTATTACTAATAATATGTATCTGCCTCGGCAGTGGGTGCCTTGCCATATACACACTACGTGATACGATCATTCGCCTTATGTAAGTGGAGGGGGGGGGTGAAGAAGTAAATAGTGTCGTACATCTTGTGGCACTTTTTCCAGATGACCCCACGGCAAGTAGTCTTGGAATACGAACGACCACAGTAGTGCAATAAGATACAGATATCTATGACCCCGACGAATGGTGGAACCGACGCAGGACGTATCCATGCGACGGTTGGGTCGAGACCCTGGCACTCACATCGCCCCCCAATGTTTGAAAGTGAAATACCGGATGAACCCAGTACACTTTTGGAACTTTCAGAAGGGTGATAGGCTTTCCGGCTTTCTACCATTCAAAGGCATTGTACAGCGGTAGTTGATGTATAGACTTCGCACTTGTTCCTCTTATCATGTCGCCCCTTGCGTAGTTAAAACGTCCTCATATCACCACCAATATCATTATCTACATCAACATCACTTATCATTATCATTGTCAACATCGACATCAAATATCAACATAATTATCACCATCAATATCATCGTCAATATCAACATCACTATCATGATCAAGATCGACATCAGTATCCACATCACTATCGCCATCAATATCAATATCAATATCTACATCAACGTCACTTATTATTATCATTGTCAACATCGACATCAATATCAACATCACCACCAATATCATTATCAATATCAACATCAACATCACTTATCATTATCACTGTCAACATCATCACCAATATATCAACATCACTATCGTCATCAATATGAATATCTACATCAACATCACTTATCATTATCACTGTCAACATCATCACCAATATCAACATCACTATCGCCATCAATATCAACATCAACATCACTTATCATTATCATTAACATTGTCAACATCGACATCAATATCAACATCACCAACCAATATCAATATCAGTATCTTACATCAACATCACTTATCATTATCACTGTCAACATCATCATCACCACTATCAACATCACTCTGTCGCCCATCAATAATGTGCCAGGTGTGCGAGTTTTTTCAGGTGGTGTGCCGGTACCTCGCCGACCACCTCCTCACACCGGCGCTGCGCTGCGCAAACGTCCTCCTGCCCAAGCCGGCGTCGAACGTAGCCAGCGCCGCGTTGAGGGAGATGACGGGGGGAGACGATCAGCTGCCGCCGAGGGTGAGTCGAGAGAACGAAAAATCTACTGTAAAAAAAAGAAAATCTGTATGCAAGTCTGAGAAAATTCTACGGAAATTCTGTCCATCCCGGCACCCACTCCTCTGAAGTGAGTGTTGTCGTCCCCGATTCATCGCTGACACCGAGGAAACAACGGACGCTCCAACAATGGGTGCCATAATACCGACAACAACGGCAACAACCAGGAAAATTCTACATATGAAGAAAAAAAACAATGAAAATTCTATGATATATATATACGTATTTATATGAAGATTTACATTTAACGGGAATTAAGGGGAAGTTATAATGTGGACATTGAATGAACACGAATGAAGTCCAACGTAGCCAGCGCCGCTTTTGAGGGAGATGACGGGGGGTCAGCTGTCAGCTACGGTACCACCGAGGGTGGGTCGAAATATTTTGGAAAAAAATGGGTTAAACTGAAAATGGAATGAACATGAACTGAAAATGAACTGAAAATGGAATGAAAATGGAACGAAAATGGAACGAAAATGGAACGGAAATGGAACGGAAATGGAACGAAAATGGAACGAAAATGGAACGAAAATGGAACGAAAAAGGAACGAAAATGGAACGAAAACGGAACGAAAATGGAACGAAAATGAAATGAAAATGAAATGAAAATGAAATGAAAATGAAATGAAGATTACAACGAACGTTCAAAAATGAAGATGAAAACTGAGGATGAATTTATCTCGAAATTCACAAATCGCAATCTAATTCTACTGTAAATCAAAATCAAACTTGAAACTTGAAATCTAAAACGAAGTTGAAAATTAACCACCGCCGCTGCTCGCGCTACCGCGCCGCTGCCGCTTATGGGGCAGGAGTTCTACGAAGCCGCGAAGGCTGCGTCGAGAGCGGCCGCAGGGCTGGAGGAGCACTACCGAGACGTCGTGGCTCAGGGGATGGACCAGACGCCGACCATCCGCACCATCGCCAGCGAGACCAAGAAAAGCCTGCTGCAAAAAGTGGATGTGAGCATTGGCAAATGGGGGGGGGTGCGGGTGGGGGTGTAGTATTTGTCTTTGTCCTGCCGACGACGCCAAGTGTAGTAAGGAGCATAGCAGGGTGTAAGGACGTAAGAGCATCCCTTGCCAGTCCGGTTTTCCTATTGAACAGGTAGGTACTCGTTGGTAGAGTATTCACGTGTTGTTTGCTTACCCCCTTGAGAAATGGTCCCACGAATTTCGGGACAAACTACTTGGAATTAGTGTGGGACATGTTTTTCAGTTCTGAATGGGTTAAGAACTGGTCCCACGAATTTGGGGGACAAACTGCTTGGAATTAGTGTGGGATTTTTTTTTTCAGTTTGGAATGGGTTAAGAACTGGTCCCACGAATTTGGGGACAAACTACTTGGAATTAGTGTGGGACATGTTTTGAATGGGTCAAGAGATAAAAAGAAGGAGCAGCTTACGGCGTATTTCGTTTTAGCGCGATGTTAGACTGGTGCTGAGGTGCGTGCCGAGGTGGTGGCTTTTGCCTCGGTGGTTGGCAAACCCCCATGATTTTTCCATCTGAGATACGCCTCCCAAGAACTACAAATACGATCCCCAATACCTGTTACCGGGTAATTACCGGCCCTTTCCACATCATTCAAAGCAGTACCATTACATGTGTGTGCTCGTGTCATGCATAGCCGTAGGCGTGTATGGGAGGGGGTACTCATGTCATGCATGGCGGCCGTAGTCGTATGGACATAGACCCTCGCATCCCTACACTGCCGGGACGGAGTATGTCGTCGGGGTTTCACCGATCAGACAGGGGGGTGTCATGCATGGCCGTACAGTGGACATTGCTTGCACCAAGCGCGAAGCGCCGTGAGATATTGGGCGAGTCGCATGGAGGGCGAGCTGCATCCTGCCAAGAACCATTTGTTGCTTGCCTTATGTCCATTAGACCATTAACCACGCAACCCTTTCGAGACATAGACGGAGACTGAGCACCACTCCTACGTACTCCTAATAGATAATCTTGAGGGCGGGGATATAACTCCTTTGGGACCCCCTTTTTGAGGACCCCTTTTTAAGGACCTCTTAAGGAACCCTTTTTAAGGGATATAACTCCTTAAGGAACCCTTTCAAGGACCCCTTTTTAAGGGATATAACTCCTTTGGGACCCCTTTTAAGGAAGCCAAGGACCCCTTTTTAAGAAACCCTTTTAAGAACCCTTTTAAGGACCCCTTTTAAGGCATGACATAAGGAACTTTTAAGATATAACTCCTTGACCGCATTAAGGAAGCACATTTTAAGGGAACCCTTAACGAATCCTTTCAGATTTAAGGGATATAACTACCCTTTGGAACCTTTAGACCCTTAAACTCCTTTAAGGAAACTTAGCCCCTAAGGACCCCCTTTGATCCGGGTCCTCTTTAGAGAACCTAAGGACCCTCACCCAGAGTACTCCCTAGGACCTGTAAGAACTCCTTTCAGGACCCCTTTTTAAGGGATATGACTCATCTGGGACCCCATTTTAAGGACTTTTAGACCCTTTTAGCTTTTAAGGATGCCCTGGCCCTTTTAGGAAGCCGGACCTTTAACCTTTTAAGAACCCCTTCACTTTTTAAGGGATAGAACCCCCTGGGACCCCCTTTTAAYGGGAGCCAAGGATCCCCTTTTTAAGAACCTAAGAACCCTTTTCAAGCCTTGGACCGCCCTTTTAAACCCAAGGACCCCTTTAAGGACCCCTTTTAAGGGATGTAGACGTCGGACCTTGAGGAACCGCCCCTTTTAAGGAAGCAATCCCTTTTTAAGGAATCCCCTTTAAGGACCCCTTTCTAAGGACCCCTTTTAAGGGATATGAACTCCTCTGGGACCCCTTTTAACAACCCAAGGACCCTTTTAAGGAATACCCCCTATTTTAAGGTATAACTCATTCGGGATCCTTCACAGTGAAGCAGAGGGTCCAACTTTAAGAACCCTTTTAACAATCCCTTTCAAGGACCCCCTTTTAAGGGATATGACTCCTTTGGGACCCCTTTTAACGAACCCTTTTAAGGACCCCTTTTAAGGACCCCTTTTTAACGAACCCTTTTAAGGACCCCTTTTAAGGACCCCTTTATAAGGGATATACCAAGAGATAGCGACCAATTCAATGATCGTTTTTGGTGGTATCGCTTGTTGATTATCCAACCGCCTTCCAGCAAAGCAGCGTCAGCGCGTCCAGCTATTACCGGGGACCATAGTAATCAGGACCTATTAGGTGCCATAAAAACCTATACATTTCAGTTATTTTTACTTTTAACTACTTCGTAAGCATATTCGGTCCTGACTACTATGTTCTCCCGTATTAAGTACGCGGGTTGGGACCCTCGATGCGCCCGTGCCCATTTGTTTTTTGTTTTGTTTAGTTTTTTGTCCATGCCCACTTTAATTATCTTCTGCCCTTCTTTTCTCCTCTCCCTCTTTAGTCGTAACTCAGATGCGGGGTCACTAAGTAGACTCTTCTCCCCCTCGCCAGCTACGGTACTTGCCTTGTATTTTTAATCGCGGCAAGATTTAGCACTTTCTTTCCCTCGTCGAAGTTTGCGTCGGATTCCGTACACGTACACGACTCCTTGCATTGCATTGTAAAACTCGGGCACCAAAATACGTGTCGTGGCATCGTGTCAGTCCCGCAAAAACACGCAGTGGCCGGACGTTGCTGCACAATCCGTCACTCGTAATCGTCCATGTTCCCCCCCTCCCCTCTCGAGAGAGCCCTTAGTCGGATAACAGCTCTTACTCTTCATGCGACTCGCCCAACACGCTCCCCGGCGCTTCGCAACGCTTGGTGCGAGCCAAGCAATGTCTGCCTGGTCGGTGAAAGCCCGGCATGCTCCGTCCCGGCATTGTAGGGATGCGAGGGTCTACTATGGTCATACGACTACGGCCATTGCTTTCTTCGGGTCAATTGCCGAAGGTTTCGGGAAATCGCCGTAAATCAACCAATCACAATGTTAGCAATATAAATAATAAACAATGGTCACAGGCACTACAAGAAAAACACCAAACCACAGCGATTCGAATGGCGTTTTTTTTTTTGCCTTCTTCTTTTTAACGACGTAGGAAACCGCGGTACGCCACGGGAATTTTTACCACATGAAATTTGCCTAAACGGGATTTACCACATGAAAATTACCACGGGAATTTTACCACGGGAATTTTGCTTTTGAATTCCCGTGGTAAAGATTCCCGTGGGCTATACCGCGGGTTCCTACTTCGTGAAAAAAAAAAAAAAGTCGATTCGTCGTGGTTTGGTCTTTTTTCTTCTGGTGTTTTTGCCATTCGTTGTTTATTTCCTCATTGGTAACTTTGCTAATGGTTCATTTACTGCGAAATTCCAAATTCTTCGGGAATTGACCCGAAGAAGGCCTGGTAAAATCGTCCCTGATTTGGGGTCCGCCAATAACCCCCGCTCTCCTCCCTCTCTCGACCTCGCTCCGTCTCGAAAGGGATGCGTGGTCAATGGTCAAATAACTAAGGCAAGCAACACATGAGTACGCCTCCCTCCCCCCTTCTCCGTCCAGGCGAGTCGCCAAGGTTAAATGCCTCAAAATGCAGTCACCTCCCGCCCCCCCCCCCCCTAAGTCCCCACAGAGTTAATTAGTATAGCGCCCGCGGCAATAAATAAGCCAACAAACGGCAGCAGCAGCACCTTGACAGTCTTGGTCGCGTCGATGTCGGCGTTGTCCTCCTTGGGGTAGTAGTCGTTCTTGTTCGAGCGGAGCGACATCTGCTTCTCCGCGTAGACGACGAGCAGTCTCAAGGCGTCCTGCAATACTCTCACCGTCCACCCCTGCAACAAACATTTAACAACAAAAAAATGAAAAAAACAAAAAACAAAAAAATGAAAGCATCAGACATGAACACAAGCGATATGGGCAATCAAGCGTCAACGACCAAGCACTGCCACTTCAGCTATAATGTTTTATGTGTCGTTTGGTTGTTATTTTGATTATTATGTTTTCGTCCTTAGGAGGCATTGTTCCACTCCAGAGGTACTGGAGGCTGTCCTGTGAGACCATGGACTGGATGTTTGGTGATGATTTAATATGAAAACAACAACAACCACAACAACAACAACAACAACAACACAAAAAACATCAAAATATCACCAAGCACCAACCAACCATCAAGCATCAGACATAAAAAATAAAAAAGTAAACATGACGTATATATAAAACACCAAGCAGAAGACAACAAGCACCAAACATAGAGCCATAAAAAAATAAACAGTCAATTACGGTGGGGGGTGTACTCATGTTGTGCAATTACGGGGGGGGGGCATAGTAATAGTAAGTAAATAGGACCAAAAATATTGTTATTCATAGTAGAAATAGGTAAATATCAAGTTTTTTTTGTGTGTATGTACCGTATATAGGTCCTGGTATATACTATGGTCCCACGGAATAGTGTCCAGCACCTGGAATCGAGCGTCAAGCGCCACATGCCCGGCACCCCCACGCTCTGCGCTGACCCTTCTTCCCAAAGAGATACCGGCACACATTTCGAGGGGCACAAGGCACGCCCATGCGTACACCGCACCATAATAGGTACAGAGAGATAGATGCAGCAAAAGCACCGCCGAACGTACTTTTTTTTCTTCTTCTGTTTCTCCATCCCATTTATTATCTTCGCCCTCCCTTTCTCTCTCCTTCCTAGCGGTAACTCAGATCTGGGGTGACAAAAAGTAGGCTCTTCCCTCCCCCCCCCGCCCACTAGGTACGGTTCGTGCCTTGCATTTTTATCGCGAGAATGCTTATTCGGCCCTTTCTTCCCTCGTCGACTCGCATCGAATTGGGTACGAAAAACCACTCAAAATAAACGCAAGCAATGCACAGACAATATCAGAAAAAGAAAAGAAAAAAAAATGTACTAAAGTATGCACGAAAACCAGCATCATCGGTAGGTATACCATACTATACCCGCCCCTCAGCCCAGCCTCAATCAAACTAAAATAGATGCGAGCAATGCAAAAAAAAGAAGAAAACAAAATATATATATATATATATATATATATATTATATTATCAAAATTACGCACGAACCAGCTTGTTGTGGCAAGCAATGCCTTCTGCCTGGCGGTGGCACAACGACTGCTCCAGTCCCGGCATTGTAGGGATGCAGGGTCTATGGTCTACGACTGACGACAAAAAAACAAAAAACAAAAAAATGAAAGCATCAGACATGAACACAAGCGATATGGGCAATCAAGCGTCAACGACCAAGCACTGCCACTTCAGCTATAATGTTTTATGTGTCGTTTGGTTGTTATTTTGATTATTATGTTTTCGTCCTTAGGAGGCATTGTTCCACTCCAGAGGTACTGGAGGCTGTCCTGTGAGACCATGGACTGGATGTTTGGTGATGATTTAATATGAAAACAACAACAACCACAACAACAACAACAACAACAACACAAAAAACATCAAAATATCACCAAGCACCAACCAACCATCAAGCATCAGACATAAAAAATAAAAAAGTAAACATGACGTATATATAAAACACCAAGCAGAAGACAACAAGCACCAAACATAGAGCCATAAAAAAATAAACAGTCAATTACGGTGGGGGGTGTACTCATGTTGTGCAATTACGGGGGGGGGGCATAGTAATAGTAAGTAAATAGGACCAAAAATATTGTTATTCATAGTAGAAATAGGTAAATATCAAGTTTTTTTTGTGTGTATGTACCGTATATAGGTCCTGGTATATACTATGGTCCCACGGAATAGTGTCCAGCACCTGGAATCGAGCGTCAAGCGCCACATGCCCGGCACCCCCACGCTCTGCGCTGACCCTTCTTCCCAAAGAGATACCGGCACACATTTCGAGGGGCACAAGGCACGCCCATGCGTACACCGCACCATAATAGGTACAGAGAGATAGATGCAGCAAAAGCACCGCCGAACGTACTTTTTTTTCTTCTTCTGTTTCTCCATCCCATTTATTATCTTCGCCCTCCCTTTCTCTCTCCTTCCTAGCGGTAACTCAGATCTGGGGTGACAAAAAGTAGGCTCTTCCCTCCCCCCCCCGCCCACTAGGTACGGTTCGTGCCTTGCATTTTTATCGCGAGAATGCTTATTCGGCCCTTTCTTCCCTCGTCGACTCGCATCGAATTGGGTACGAAAAACCACTCAAAATAAACGCAAGCAATGCACAGACAATATCAGAAAAAGAAAAGAAAAAAAAAATGTACTAAAGTATGCACGAAAACCAGCATCATCGGTAGGTATACCATACTATACCCGCCCCTCAGCCCAGCCTCAATCAAACTAAAATAGATGCGAGCAATGCAAAAAAAAGAAGAAAACAAAATTATATATATTATTATATATATAATATATATAATCTCAAAATTACGCACGAAAACAGCTTGTTGGTGCAAGCAATGCCTTCTGCCTGGTCGGTGACAAACCGACATGCTCCAGTCCCGGCATTGTAGGGATGCCAGGCATCATAATGGTCTAACGACTACTAAAGAAAAAGAAGAAGAAAAAAAAAAACGCCATTCGAATCGCTGTGGTTTGGTGTTTTTCTTGTAGTGCCTGTGCCATTGTTTATTATTTATTTGGTAACATTGTGATGGTTGATTTACGGCGATTCCCGAAACCTTCGGCAATTGACCCGAAGAAGGCAATGGCCGTAGTCGTATGACCATAGAGACCCTCGCATCCCTACAATGCCGGGACGGAGCATGCCGGGCTTTCACCGACCAGGCAGACATTGCTGGCTCGCACCAAGCGTTGCGAAGCGCCGGGAGGTGTTGGGCGAGTCGCATGAAGAGTAAGAGCTGTTATCCGACTAAGGCTCTCTCGAGAGGGGAGGGGGGAACATGGACGATTACGAGTGACGGATTGTGCAGCAACGTCCGGCCACTGCGTGTTTTTGCGGGATGACACGATGACGACACGTATTTTGGTGCCCGAGTTTTACAATGCAATGCAAGGAGTCGTGTACGTGTACGGAATCCGACGCAAATCGACGAGGGAAGAAAGGGCCGAATAAGCATTCTCGCGATAAAAATGCAAGGCACGAACCGTACCTAGTGGGCGGGGGGGGGAGGGAAGAGCCTACTTTTTGTCACCCCAGATCTGAGTTACCGCTAGGAAGGAGAGAGAAAGGGAGGGCGAAGATAATAAATGGGATGGAGAAACAGAAGAAGAAAAAAAAGTACGTTCGGCGGTGCTTTTGCTGCATCTATCTCTCTGTACCTATTATGGTGCGGTGTACGCATGGGCGTGCCTTGTGCCCCTCGAAATGTGTGCCGGTATCTCTTTGGGAAGAAGGGTCAGCGCAGAGCGTGGGGGTGCCGGGCATGTGGCGCTTGACGCTCGATTCCAGGTGCTGGACACTATTCCGTGGGACCATAGTATATACCAGGACCTATATACGGTACATACACACAAAAAAAACTTGATATTTACCTATTTCTACTATGAATAACAATATTTTTGGTCCTATTTACTTACTATTAGCCCCCCCCCCCGTAATTGCACAACATGAGTACACCCCCCACCGTAATTGACTGTTTATTTTTTTATGGCTCTATGTTTGGTGCTTGTTGTCTTCTGCTTGGTGTTTTATATATACGTCATGTTTACTTTTTTATTTTTTATGTCTGATGCTTGATGGTTGGTTGGTGCTTGGTGATATTTTGATGTTTTTTGTGTTGTTGTTGTTGTTGTTGTGGTTGTTGTTTTCATATTAAATCATCACCAAACATCCAGTCCATGGTCTCACAGGACAGCCTCCAGTACCTCTGGAGTGGAACAATGCCTCCTAAGGACGAAAACATAATAATCAAAATAACAACCAAACGACACATAAAACATTATAGCTGAAGTGGCAGTGCTTGGTCGTTGACGCTTGATTGCCCATATCGCTTGTGTTCATGTCTGATGCTTTCATTTTTTTGTTTTTTGTTTTTTTCATTTTTTTGTTGTTAAATGTTTGTTGCAGGGGTGGACGGTGAGAGTATTGCAGGACGCCTTGAGACTGCTCGTCGTCTACGCGGAGAAGCAGATGTCGCTCCGCTCGAACAAGAACGACTACTACCCCAAGGAGGACAACGCCGACATCGACGCGACCAAGACTGTCAAGGTGCTGCTGTTGTTGTTGTTGGCTTATATGTTGCCCGCGGCGGCTTATTAATTACTCTTGGGGGACTTTTGAGAGGGGGGGGCGGGGGGGAGGGAGGCGTACTCATGTGTTGCTTGCCTTAGTTATTTGACCATTGACCACGCATCCCTTTCGAGACGGAGCGACGGAGAGGGGGGAGGGGGGTTATTGGCGGACCAAATCAGGGACGATTTTACCAGGGCCTTCTTCGGGTCAATTCCCGAAGAATTTGGAATTCGCAGTAAATGAACCATAGCAAAGTTACCAATGAGGAATAAACACGAATGGCAAAAACACCAGAAGAAAAAAGACCAAACCACGACGAATCGACTTTTTTTTTTTTTTCACGAAGTAGGAACCGCGGTATGCCCACGGGAATTTTACCACGGGAATTCAAAAGCAAAATTCCCGTGGTAAAATTCCCGTGGTAATTTTCATGTGGTAAAAATCCCGTGGCAAATTTCATGTGGTAAAATTCCCGTGGCCGTACCGCGGTTCCTACGTCGTAAAAAGAAGAAGAAAAAAAAAAACGCCATTCGAATCGCTGTGGTTTGGTGTTTTTCTTGTAGTGCCTGTGCCATTGTTTATTATTTATTTGGTAACATTGTGATGGTTGATTTACGGCGATTCCCGAAACCTTCGGCAATTGACCCGAAGAAGGCAATGGCCGTAGTCGTATGACCATAGAGACCCTCGCATCCCTACAATGCCGGGACGGAGCATGCCGGGCTTTCACCGACCAGGCAGACATTGCTGGCTCGCACCAAGCGTTGCGAAGCGCCGGGAGGTGTTGGGCGAGTCGCATGAAGAGTAAGAGCTGTTATCCGACTAAGGCTCTCTCGAGAGGGGAGGGGGGAACATGGACGATTACGAGTGACGGATTGTGCAGCAACGTCCGGCCACTGCGTGTTTTTGCGGGATGACACGATGACGACACGTATTTTGGTGCCCGAGTTTTACAATGCAATGCAAGGAGTCGTGTACGTGTACGGAATCCGACGCAAATCGACGAGGGAAGAAAGTGCTGAAATCTTGCCGCGATAAAAATACAAGGCAAGTACCGTAGTGGGGAGGGGGGAGAAGAGTCTACTTAGTGACCCCGCATCTGAGTTACGACTAAAGAGGGAGAGAGAAAAGAAGGGCGAAGATAATAAATGGGATGGACAAAAACTAAAACAAAACAAAAAACAAATGGCACGGGCGCATCGAGGTCCCACCCGCGTACTAATACGGGAGAACATAGTAGTCAGGACCGAATATGCTTACGAAGTAGTAAAAGTAAAAATACTGAAATGTATAGGTTTTTATGCACCTAATAGGTCCTGATTACTATGGTCCCCGGTAATAGCTGGACGCGCTGACGCTGCTTTGCTGGAAGGCGGTTGGATATCACAGCATACCACCAAAACGATCATTGAATTGGTCGCTATCTCTTGGTATATCCCTTATAAAGGGGTCCTTAAAAGGGGTCCTTAAAAGGGTTCGTTAAAAAGGGTCCTTAAAAGGGGTCCTTAAAAGGGTTCGTTAAAAGGGGTCCCAAAGGAGTCATATCCCTTAAAAAGGGGTCCTTGAAAGGGATTCTTAAAAGGGTTCCTTAAAAAGGGGACCCTTGGCTTCCTTAAAAGGGGTCCCGAAGGAGTTATATCCCTTAAAAAGGGGGTCCTTAAAAGGGGTCCTTAAAAGGGTTTGTTAAAAGGGGTCCCAGAGGAGTCATATCCCTTAAAAGGGGTCCTTGAAAGGGGTTCTTAAAAGGGTTCCTCAAAAAGGGGATCCTTGGCTTCCTTAAAAGGGGGTCCCAAAGGAGTTACATCCCTTAAAAAGGGGTCCTTAAAAGGGGTCCTTAAAAGGGGTCCTTAAAAGGGTTCCTTAAAAAGGGGATCCTTGGCTCCCTTAAAAGGGGTCCCAGGGGAGTCATATCCCTTAAAAAGGGGTCCTTGAAAGGGGTTCTTAAAAGGTTTCTTAAAAAGGGGACCCTTGGCTTCCCTAAAAGGGGGTCCCAAAGGAGTCATATCCCTTAAAAAGGGGTTCTTAAAAGGGGTCCTTAAAAGGGTTCCTTAAAATGGGTCCCAGATGAGTCATATCCCTTAAAAAGGGGTCCTTGAAAGGAGTTCTTAAAAGGGTTCCTTCAAAAGGGGACCCTTGGCTTCCTTAAAAGGGGTCCCAAAGGAGTTATATCCCTTAAAAAGGGGTCCTTAAAATGGTTCCTTAAGGAGTTATATCCCTTAAAAAGGGGTCCTTAAAAGGGTTCTTAAAAGGGTTTCTTAAAAAGGGGTCCTTGGCTTCCTTAAAAGGGGTCCCAAAGGAGTTATATCCCTTAAAAAGGGGTCCTTGAAAGGGTTCCTTAAGGAGTTATATCCCTTAAAAAGGGTTCCTTAAAAGAGGTCCTTAAAAAGGGGTCCTCAAAAAGGGGGTCCCAAAGGAGTTATATCCCCGCCCTCAAGATTATCTATTAGGAGTACGTAGGAGTGGTGCTCAGTCTCCGTCTATGTCTCGAAAGGGTTGCGTGGTTAATGGTCTAATGGACATAAGGCAAGCAACAAATGGTTCTTGGCAGGATGCAGCTCGCCCTCCATGCGACTCGCCCAATATCTCACGGCGCTTCGCGCTTGGTGCAAGCAATGTCCGTCTGGTCGGTGAAAACCCGACGTGCTCCCTCCGTCCCGGCGTTGTAGGAATGCGAGGAGGGTCTATGGTCATACGACTATGGCTATGCATGGCATGAGTACACCCCCCCCCCACCTCCCCTCTTCATTTTACCCTCCCGCCCACGCTCATCCCCCTCTTCTTTTCTCTCCGTCTGGTCTCTTTCTTGCTTTCTTCTCGTCTGATTTTTTGTCTGTTTCTTGTCTGTTTTTTCTGTTTCTTGTCTCTCTCTTGTCTGTTTCTTGTCTTTCTTCTTCATTGTCCCTTTCTTGCATCCTGCCTCTTTCTTGCCGGGTACGTTTTTTATTTTTATTATTATTATTATTATTATTATTATTATTACAGTATTATTTTTTATTTCATTTCATTTTTTTTAATAAACCTGTTTATCCGTTCTTGTTTCTTTCTTTCTTCTTCTTTGGTTTGACTCCAGGCGGTTTCCTCGGTGCTGGCGGAGCAGCACAGGGTCTTCGTCGACTGCCTGCGAGAGGTGGACCACAGGGTGGACCTCAGGATGATGTGGGAAGGGGTCGGGCTCAAGGTCAGCAAGCATAGCCTCACGTTGTTGCTGTTGTTGCTGCTGCTGCTGCTGTTGCTGTTGTTGCTATTGCTGCTGCTGCCGCGACCTTGCTTGCTAACGAAATTCAGCCTCCACTCCAACTGGCCTTGACGGTTTGCCGGGGATGGTGCTGGATGAAGAAGATGCTCATACATTGGCTATTTTTCCTGAAATCTAACCCATGGTCACAAAACCGGTGGGCAACGTGACCTTTAACTTTCCCTTCCCTTCCCTTCCCTTCCCATAACCCACTGTTATATATATTTGAAGGTGCACCAATTGTTCGTTGAGCACATCAAGCGCACGAAGGTCAATGTGAACGGCGCATTTATCTTGGCGAGCGACGTCAACCGCCTCCAGGCAAGCGGCGCCTTCACTACATCCTGTAGCATTTTTGTATTTTTTTTTCGCGTTTTTTTTTTGCGGCATTTTGTGGCATTTTTTGTGGCATTTTGCGGCATTTTGCGGCATTTTGCGGCATTTTGAGGCATTTTGTGGCATTTTGTGGCATCTTGTAGCATCTTGTAGAATCTTGTAGAATCTTGTGGCGCCTTGAAGCATCTTGTAGCGGCGTGTAGCACCTTGAAGTACCCTGTGTATACACGTAGCTTCTTGAAGTATCTTGTACGCCTGTAGCATCTTGTAGATAGCATCTTGTATGTAGCATCGTGTGTGGCATCGTGTGTGGCATCTTGTATGCGAACACATCGTATTGATAGTATAGTTTTTTGTAGCATCCTCGGCACGAAAGCAAGCACGTTAGGAAATCGTACGAGCACTGGAGTTGTTTCCTTTTCCTCTGTGTCCTGCTCTGAATCTCGCCTACACCACCACCACCATCGCCACACAACCCACCCCCACAATCGCCACCACCACTACCCCCCCCCCACGATGACCACTACCAGCACCACCACCACTACCACCACCGCCACGCGCTTCCTGGGCCTGACTTTTTGCCTCTCTTTGTGATACCGCCGGCCTTTGTTCCGTGCATTTTTTCCCGTCGTCGTCGTCGTCGTTTTTTTTTTTTTTTCCAATCGTCCTTCACTTTTTGTGCACGCACGCACGAATGGATCAATGAACCCATCGACGAACGAATCGACACACGAACGAACGGACCGACGAACGGACCGACTGACTGACCGAATAACCAACCGACGAACGGACCGGCCGACGGATCGACGTACGGACCAACCAACGAACGGACCGACCAACGAACGGGCCGACCAACGAACGGGCCGACCGACCGATGAACGCACGAACGAACGGGGGGGGGTTGGGGGGGTTTCTCGGTGTTCTTTAAATCGGTATCGGGTGTGGGTGTGGACCGACGTTTTTATGCCGTCCTCAGGAGGTGCTGAGAAGCTTTGGCTGCGAGAAAGTGACTGCGGCGGCGGAGCAGCTCCGAGAAATCGTGAACCTCTTCGTGGTCCCGCCGGAGAATCTTCTGTCGCTCATGCAGCAGGGAATGCTGGCCGAAATGGAAAAAGAGGTACGATAATGTATACTGAAGTATGTATACAGTGGGGGTCCCCCAATAAGGCGGTCTGAGTAATAAGGCGGTATCCCGATATAAGGCGGTCAAAATCGCTTGGCGTGACTAGGGAATTGCGCTCATAACCTGCAATGAATAAGGCGGCTTACCTCTATAAGGCGGTCATATTGCTCTGTCTGGCACACCACCGCCTTATTGGGGGACCCCTGCTGTATATGAGTAGCACCGACGCACGGCCGATATTCCAGTCCGTTTTGTTTTGGGGTGTGTGTGTGCTTTTTTTTTTAATGTTTGTTCATGGTCGTTTGTTTGTGGATGTTTGTTGGTTTTGATCGGTTTTTGTTTCGGGGGGTTTTCAGGGAAGGTTGGATAGGCGAGAGGGGGCAAGGGGGGAGGTGTGGGGGGAGGCACGCGCTATTATTTTTTAAGGGGGGGGGGGGGGGGGGGGGGGGGGGGGGGGGGCCCGGGCGGCCGGCCCCTTTTTGTTGTGTTTGTGTTTTTGTTTTTGCTTGTATGTTGTGTGTTTTGTGTCTTGTGCGTGTGTCAAGACCAGTCGCTGGCTGTATGCGGCTACGTAGCTGGTACCGGTATACCGGATACCGGTATGTGGTTAGTTCTTTCATGGCGATGTTTTTTATTTTTTGTTCGGGCCGTCCAAGTATGGTGGGGAGATTTTGCGAGCTTCAGCAACGGTGTATACTTCGTGCCTGGTATACATCTATTATATAGAGAGAGAGATGAAGAGAGTGAATGTCAATCGGAGGACTACCGAGTACACCGACCTGCGCCGGATGACAACCCCCAAGCACATCAAACAAAGGATCTCAATTTTAATAAAACGTGGGCCATCCTCCGTATGTACATGGCGGCGCGCGGTTTCACACGTCGCCGTCCCCCTCCCCCTCTCCCTCCCCCCTGCTGCCGGCAAGGAAGGCTAACGCAATAATATGTGTCTTCCGTCCGTTTGTGGCGCGGGGGGTCGGTTTCCAAACCTCGACAAGCTCAGTTAAACATGGACGGCCTCTGTTTATGTGTATGACCGCGCGCAAATTAAACACCGCGCCTCCCCTTCCTCCCTCCCCCTTCCCTCCCGTCTATGGTCATACGACTATAGCCAAACATTACATGAGTACCCCCTCCCCGCCCTCCATCCCCCATCCCACCCCACCCTCATTTTCTCCATCTTCCCCCCCCCTCACCCCACCCCCAATGGTAATACGACTACAGCCATGCATGGATATCGAACCCCCCCCCCCCCCCCCCCCCCCCCCGCCGCCACTCCCCCCCCCCCCCCCCCCCCCTCCTCCTCTTCCTCTTCTTCCCTCGGCGTTTGTCTCCGGGGGGCTTTTTTTCCTTTTTTTTTCTTGCAGGAGCTGGTTGGGTTTGTACGCATGCGGGCCGACTACCACACGGGCGTGGGCTCTCGATCTCCGTGGGCGAAGGAGCTGTTTCCCAACGACACGGAGGGGGTCGGGTTTGCAGGCTTCGGAGGAGGCGGATGATGCCCAGGGGATAGGGGGGGGGGGGGGGTGGTGGGGGGGGGGGGGGGGGGGTGTACTTCATTTTCATGCATGGCCGTAATCGTATGACCATAGACCCCGGGTGTACTCGTGTCGTGCACGGCCGTAGTCGTATGACCACACGCAGGAGACCCTCGCATCCCTACAATGCCGGGACGGAGCACGTTGGGTTGGGGGGGGGTTGGGGGAGGAAATCCTCGACGGTTGGTTCTCCCGAAATATAATGTCGGGAGGAGTGGGGTGGGGTGGGGTGGGGGGGGAGATCCTCAGCGGCTTCGACCCCCCCCCCCCCCCAAGAAAAAAAAAACTCATCGTATGAAAACCGGCTATATTATAGTATATAGCTGCCTCGTTTGCAGGTTGGTTGTAGGGACAGATGAGATTAGCTACAAAAAGAGAATCGTATTTAGACTATGTTGTACATACTCGAGGAAGTGTACGTACTGGTATTCTGCTTTGGTGATATTCTACGTATACGCCGGTATTTTGTGTTTGGGTTTTGATGATGGGAGGGGGGGGGAATTCGCCGTTTTTGATGAGAAGTAGCCGGCGGAAAAGGGTAGACGTTTTTTTTATGGGGATGGGAGGAGGAGGGGGACTTCGTTTGCCCGACGAGAACGTAAAAAGAGGCACAAAACAAGGAACTCGCCAGTATTGTTTTTTTTTTTGCGCTCTGTGGCACACACGCCTCATCCCTTTAAGTGCCGCACTCTAATTCCAAGATAAATCTAAATCTGACTCTAATTCCAAGTGTTTCCCCCCCCAGAACGGAAGTGTAGCCCTCAAGGTGCCTTAAGGTGCCTTAAGGTGCCTTATGGGGTCGACACTAAAACATACCACTGTATACCTGGTACAACTCATTCTACAATAACTAGCGGTACCGCTATACTCGTACACCGGTAAAGGCATTACACTGGCACCAGTACGAAGTATTGCAGGTTAGTACTGCAGTGTGTATATAGTAGATGGAAAGAAAGTGCTGAACCCTGAACCCATCTCTCGTGCATAATCTCCCCGATATATTGGGACGTAAAACATTTTAATGTGTCGCAAGTAAAAATGGAAAATTCGCCCCGCGAAACAGGTAGGGGATAAGATTAGCAAAAAGTTTATTTGTAATATATGGAAACAACGTAATGAGCGCGCCCAAGGGTTGAAGGTGTCTCTATTAGGAGTAGGAACGGTGCTCCGTCGCGAAAGGGGTGCGTGGTCAATGGTCAAATGACTAAGGCAAGCAACAAATGAGTACGCCCCCCCCCCCCCCCCCTCTGATGTCGGGGCCTATTTTTTTGCCGCGCGGTTTGGGGCGGGTTCGGCCGAGGTCTACATGATAATCTTCGTATCTCTCTTGGGACTTCACATCATACTTAGCAGCAGTAGCCTTTGCCAGTCCTCTTGTCCCACAAATCGTACAAGATAAAAGTACCAAATATAGAAGTATTACGTTTTTTTGTTGGTGGTCCGCACATTTTTTTTTCAGATTGTCCAAAACGCGCGGCGAAGCCGCACACGGGTCGAGCCATATTAGCCTGGACTAGGGTTGGGGTTAGGGTTGGGTTGGATCGACGGCTTGTAGTGATTTGATTCAAGAAAAAAAAAAAAAATCCAAAAACACGTAAAACCAGCAAGAAATCATATTATTAATAGTGTATTTGGTACTTAATCTGGTACGATTTGTGTTACAAAGAAAGACCGGTCAAGGGGCCTCCTTCAGAGGGACAACATGGCGACAAAAAAAGGCGATTACGGCTACTATACATACGGCCACCGCGTGAACAACCATATACATACGCCAACTATTCGCCTTTTTTTACAACCATAAACACGCCAATTATTCAACAACCATTTAAGGAAAATCTCCGTCGGTCATGGCGGGGGGTTTCGTATAGACCCGGGGGCGTTTTGTAAAAAAAAAACGCACCTGTTTAATGGTGTGGCACGTGTGATTGGAGAAAGAAGTTGTGACGGTATATATAAATGACGATTAAAAAAACATGACAATCCGCATCCAACTCCGCGGTAGATTTTCACGAGATTACAAACCGTCAAAGGGCCTTACGTAAAGTACGTAAAGCCTTTGAAAGTAAACGATCATTCCACATATAGTAGGGTGCGCTTTGCTTACGTATTCTTGATTGTCTTCGGCGGCGAAAAGTAGAACAAAAAAAGAAGAACCTCAGCTCAGGAGCATCAAGAGGAGTGCAAAACTACGGACTACAGCAGTGATGCCACCGCCGCCGCCGCCCAACCGAGGCTACACACGACTCTTTTTTTATTATTATTATTTTTTATCCTACACACGACGGTCGGCCGCGGCTGCCAACAAGTAGCACAGACAGTGTCTAGGTACACACTCGTTTGTAGCTTTTCGTCACCGAAGCGTCTGCAAAAACAATACCACGGACACAAAAAAAAAAATGACTGAAAATATACTCCCTTATATAAATATATGATATACTTATAGGTTGCCCCCCCCCCCCCCCCCCCGTCATATAAATATATGATATACTTATAGGTTGGGTTGGCGTCGGTTGGCAACGACGCTGTAAAACACGCCACTCGCTGCGTGAGCTAGACAACCAGGGTGCCGTTGTTTTTTTTCCTTGGCGGTCACCAAAGCTGGCGGTCGAGTAGATCATTTGTGCGGGGTGGAGAACCTTTGTTCCGCACAAGGGGAATGGTCGTATCACGTAGTGTCAATATGGTAAGGCGTCCGCGAGGCAGTTACATAGTAAAACCCATTGCTGTCTCCGGAAGTGGCCACACCAGAAATTAAATTAACTCATTGAAGCTGTCGTCCATATGCAAGTCCGCCTCAGAGGCGGTTCTTAGCAGGGTGCATCTCACCCTCCATGCGACTCGCCCAATACCTCACGGCGTTTCGCGCTTGGTGCAAGCAATGTCTGCCTGGTTGGTGAAAACCAAACGCGCTCCGTGCCGGCATTGTAGGGATGCGAGCGTCTATGGTCATATGACTACGGCCGTGCACGACATGAGTACACCCCCCCCCCCCCCCCCCCCCCCCCCCCCCCGCCACCAAAACGCAAGATTCAAACCCATGGAACACCACTCACAAAGCCGGGGGGCCGCGCCCGCCAGAAAACACGACACCACCAACGAAACAGAACACACGCAGAAAACATGCCGGTACCACTTTGAGAGGAGACGAAAGAAGCGGCGCGCTTGGCAGCAAAAAGCCAGGAGGGTGAACTACAGAGAGTAACTGCTGTACTCCGGCGGCCGGAGACCGACGGTGATTGGTTGATGTCTGCACCAACATTCCCCAAAACAAAATCGTTCGTACGTTCGTACGTATATACGGGAATATGACGTAGAGCCAATTCACGCCCCCGCCCCCCCCCGTACGCTGTCGCACAGCCTAAGCGGCAAAAAAGGCGCTATTTACGTACCGGTTTACTGCAAAATAATGATACCATACCGACGGAATGGTACAGACCGACGGTAAGAGAGACACTGAAACCAGGGGCTTTCCCGGCTATGCATGGTACCGACGGCAGGCGAGAGACACAAACAGGGGCTCTACCGGCTGTTTTATGATACCGACGGCAACATAAGTCACGCAGACAGGCCAGGCCCTCTTACTCATCGTGCCCAATATTGAACGCATCAAGAGCAATAATTCCACCCATTCATGCGGGGATTCTGCCGGCTATTCATGGTACCGACAGCAACAGAACCACCGTGTGAGGGGGTCTACAGGCCCATCAGCAGTACCGACGGCAGGAGAGCCACCCAATCAGGGACTCTAGAGACTATTGGAAATGCCTACGTACGTCAAGATGACCACCCAGACAGGATACATTCCAGCTATTAATGGTATACCCAAATAATAGTACCGACGGAAATACAGAGCCACCCACATACGAACTCTACGGACATAATCATGCGACCGACGGAAAGAGAGCCACCCAGATAGGGCATATACAGGCGTATCATAGTCTATACGTGCCAACGGAAAGAAAATCCTCCAATCAGGACCTCCACAAACTATGCATGGTACTATACCCACGGCAGGCAAGAGAACCGGGCCACCCGGACGGGGACTCTACTACATACGACACACCATTAACACGAAGCACCCGACATCGAGAGAGCCGGGCCGCCGCCCGGGACAGCAAAATATGCTCGTACATAGTTATATAGGAGACCGCGGCTTGACCCTTTGACTGACCGCCCCCATCCACACTAAAAATAGTATGTCAAGGCCAAAATAGGCCTTGACGGGACAAACTGAGGCCTTGACGGGTCAAAGAGGCCTTGACGGGTCAAAAGAGACCTTGACGGGTCAAAACGAGGCCTTGACGGATCAAACGGAGCCTTGACGGGCCAACAGAGGCCTTGACGGGCCCAAAGAGACCTTGACGGGCCAAAAAGAGGCGTTGGTGCGCCCAACCAAAAAAGACCCATCTATCCTGTTGATAACATTTTCACCGCCCAGGGGCGGGCACGGTTTCCGAACCCCCGCCCCCCCCCTGTCACAACCCCTCGACGTGCTCCCTCCGTCTCGGCATTGTAGGGGTGCGAGGGGTTATGTCTGGTCATACGAGTGCGGCCATGCATGACATGAGTACACCCCCCCCCCCCCCCCCCATCCCACCGCTCAGCTTCTCCGCATTTCTCGAATCTGCTCGTTCAGCTTTTCTGTCTCCTTGAGCATCAGGCGGACCCGGTCGGCCAGGATAGAGCACGACAGGAACATCAGGGAGATGTAGAAGTTGCGCTCCGCCCGCCAGCGGCTGCCGGTGTGGTATGGCGTAGCGTGGTGTGGTGTGGTGTGGTGGGACAAGACACGTTGGCGAAGGAGGCGGGAAGGGGGGGGGGGGGGGGGGGGGGGGGGGGGGGGGGGGGGGGGGGGGAGAGGTAGAAGTTAACGAGAAGTGAGCGCTGGGCGAAGACAAAAAGGTCTACTTCGTACGTGTACGATATGCGTGGGTGTTTGTAATATCTTTTAAAAAGTGTACCCTACCTTGTCGAGGACAAAACGACCTGGAATGTATACCGTGTTTTTTTGTTTTTGCACAATAGAGGAACGCTCGGTAATTAATGCGCGCACGCACACGCACACGCGAGTGCGCGGGCTGCGGTGCACGGGGAGGGGGGGGGAAGCGAACTCGTAGCCGCGGCCAGACGGTGACAAAAGTAACCAAAGTCGCGGCGTATACGAGGAGTGTACGGAATGTTCTTGGTTGCTGCTAGTCATCGGACCTAAAATACCCCCATCATACCATACCGGTACGGTTGGACGTGCCGCACCGCACCACATCACACCAAAGCGTACCGTACCGCACCCTAACGTAATGCACCGTAACATGCCGTACCGCACCGTACCGTCCCGCACCGCACTGTTGTTGTACTGCACCCAACCACCTTTTCAACTCTACGCGGCTTGAAAGCAATACTAAAGTTACCGCATGCCCCCCGCGGGTGGTGCCATGGTACACAGTAAAGTAAAGCCTTCCGCACCTTATTCAACTCCCCGGTGAAAGCCCCGACGTGCTCAGTCCCGCCCGGCATTGTAGGGATACGAGGGTCTATGGTCATACGACTACGGCCATGCACGCCATGAGTACAGACACCCCCCCAATCTCCATTCGACTACAGCAGCATCGCCCCCACCCCCCCCCGTATGCGTGGATCTGAATCCCTCCCCCCCCCCCCCCCCCCCCCCCCCACCTCATGCGTCTAGCAAGCGAGGCACACACACGCAAAACAGCGCTGTGCTGGGCTTGCGGAGCAAAAATAAATAGCTCACCGGCCTCTGAGGTTCATCTTCTCGGTGAAGTCCGCCGCTCTCCCCTCGCTCTCTCCGAGGGCGTAGGTCTCGACGCACATGGTCATGAACAGCGCCAGCGACGCCGCGATGATGACGTAGATCAGCGGCGCGCCCATTACCCGGAAAGAAACTGCCCCACCGTCGACACAGAAGAGAAAGAAAAAAAATCAAGAAAACAAGAAAACAAGAAAACAAGAAACGAAAAACAAAAAACGAAAAACGAAAAATAAGGGCAGGAAAAAGGAACACATCGTATCATATGTACGTAAGAACAGACAGGTGTTGAGTTGAATTGAATGGAATGGCCGACGACAACATCAACAACAAGAACGCGCACACAACACAACGTGTACGAAGAGAACACGGACGATAGAAGAGTACCGGTGTATAGTTGCTTGATGAGCAGTTAGATACACGAAACAGAAAGAGCGTAGTTTTCAGAGTTACAACATGCGCAAGAGGGAGCCTAGCCCCCTTCGTAGCTGAATTGGGGAGAGAAGAGTACCTACGTACGTAAGAGTGCCTGGTTATCAAACCAAGGCGTGATACACGATCTCGTATGGTAGTTTTTTTCATAGCTCGACAGGGCAGTCGGTCAGTCAGTGCAAGCCCTCAGGCGTGTCTAAAGCGAAGGCTATCAATACATCACTGGGTGGCCAGAAGCAACAACGAAAGCAGCAAAGACAACAACAGCAGCATAAGGCTGGCTGTGTAGCAGTTGATACGGCAGATGCAGATGCAGCAGCACAGCAACAGCAGCACAGCAACAGCAGCACAGCAACAGCAGCACAGCAGCAGTAGCAGCAGCAGCAGCAGCAGCACAGCGGGAGCGGCAGCAGCGTAGCAGCACAGCAGTAGCAGCAGCAGTAGCAGTAGCAGCAGCGGCAGTACTCAATTGTGCGAATCCCATCGCCCTAGTTTCCCAGCCTGCCGCTTTACAATACAGCCCCCCCCGCAAGAGGGGGGGGGAGGGGTACTAACGGCACGCCACTCACATATCTTATCGAAGGGCCTGAGCACCCATCGGTTCACGAACCGGCTGTTTTTTTATTATATTTTTTGAAGTGTTCGCAAGTTCGCGAGTACACACAAGCGTGCCGGTCCGGGGGGATGCACGAAAAAAACGAACGAACGAACGGACGAAGAAGGCAGAGGCCGAAGCATCAACAGCAGTGGTGATATATGTCAGCAAGCAGTATCATATGAGTGCCACTATCAGATGGGTGGTCGCGAGGACTATCAACAATAGTCGGTTGTCTGGTTGGTTAATCGTATCTCTCAGCGATGCATGCGTACCTCGCGTCTATGTGCGATGATACGTAGTTTTTTTGTTTTTGTTTCTGTCATTGCCTACGTATATGGTTCCGAATTTGGTCGCGGCCAACATGTCGTCAGGTGGAAATCGGTCTTAATGCAGGAAGCTTATATAGCCTCGGGTGTCGTGTATTAAGGCGTGATATGTGAGTTGGGGAGAGGAACACAGGGGTCAATCTGATATACAACACAGCACAACAGCAGTAGCAGCGGTAGGTATTGTGCGTAGTTATTAAACCAGACAGAATAACAAAAAACATCAGATCTAAGGGAGGTATACAGAGCTGACCCGACCCGACCCGACCCGACCCGACCCGACCCGACCTGACCTGACCCGTGAAATTTCAAAAAAATCCTGACCCGACCCACGGGTCGGGTCATGACCCGGCAAGAGACCTGGAATTTTTTCGATCTCATACCTGAGGAGTCTTTTTCAAGTTTTATAAAGAGTATCGGCGGTATATACGGACAACCGTTTACGGGAGTAGCCACTCACCGGGCCAGGGAGGGGAGCGGCAAGCACACCAGAAACAAGAACGAGGCGGGGATCTGCGCCAGCACCGTCACCATCACCATCAAGCAAGCAGTATGATGACATATTACCATATCATGGTGGAAGCAGAGCAGGACAAGGGGGGGCGGGAGCGACAAAAAAAACAACGGACAAAACAACAAAAATAAGCAAAAAGCTCGTTAAATGTGTACAGCCAATACAACTAGTTGTACAGGACTGCACACACAAGACACAGATGTATCATACGGCTTCGCAGGCGTTATGAAGGATTACTGGGTTTTTTTTGTGTACGAGAGTTTGAGAATCACAGGGGCTCACACTCCCACGTTCTGTCCTCTGGGCATCTATACAAAGTATATATACTCGTATAAGGATGGCGTTTTCGAAGCATGCCATCTGGCTGCAAAACGGTCACACCATACGGACGAGAGACTTACGAGCAGTCGACACGTCGGACAGATAGATCATCTAAAGATATACAATCTATAGAAATATCATCTACAGATAGATCACCTACAGATAGATCATCTACAGACAGATCATCAACAGATATATCGTCTACAGATAGATCATCTAGATCCTAACCTGCCGTCATGAGATGCGGCTTTTGCAGGATCTGTACAGCAGCATCTGTACAGCACTACTGTAGTAGATCCAACCCAGGAAACATGTCCTAAATCATGCAGGTTACATATACGGCTCCCACTCGGCAACGTGATCTAGATCCTATACGTAGGTAGGTCGGGAACATATCGGCCCCGAAATATCTAGGTCATGGAGTGGGAAATCGACGATGATCTGTCATCCATCCGTCCCGTGTGTGGCACAGCAGTCCCAAACCGTTTTTTTTTGTTACCAATACCTCTGCATTTATAGCTGCTACGACGTACTGCTGTTGGATGTATGGCATGTCTTGTTCGCTCAATCACCCAGCGGGCGAAAACAAACTATTAATACTACTCGTATAAACGTACTCGTATGACCCCCGTAGGGTTTACTACTGGTTACTGGCCCCCATAAGAAATAGCCCCATAAGAAACTCAGCCTTCTTATATACCTCTGGTACGTGGATTTTCGGGGAAATACGAACTCGTAAGAAATTCGGGAGCGGTTATACTAATTTTAGTGTGGAATACACCCTTTCTCGAATAAGAAATCTCGATCAGGCCAGTTGCTCGGTTTCTTATCAGAGGGTCGCTAGACGGTTACAAATAAGCGTTTCCAGGTACATCCATCCCATACTACGCTGTAAGTCAAGCAGGTGGAGGAAGAAGCAAGAGTCGTTCTCTGGAAGGTTCTTTGTTCTCGGAGTGGAAAAAAAACAAAAAACGTCTTCGAATGCAGAAAGAAAGCAGAGCAGAAGAGACAGAGGGGATCAACCACACTTTGGCTTGTGCATCGTGCGTCTGTTGAGCGCAACTGAAACCCTCTTGCCCACAACTTCATACGTAGCCTTATGTTTGCCTCTACCATCTCTTGAGAGTATAGACTCTGATGCGAGTATACGAGCTTCATCCCTATCTGCGCCCGTCTGTTGATACTTATCAAGCTCTGCTGTGCTGGTTGTGCTCTTACTCGTATATACAAGGTACGCTCTGGTACATTGCAATAATAGCCAGAACAGCAGCGTTGTTTCTGTACAAACTCAGAACTCACAGGGAAAATGATGCGCATGAGCACCGGCCAAAGGTTAGTGGAGGCCATGGTCAGGGTCGGGAATAATATGACTGCGCTGTGTTGGTCCTGCTTGGCTGTGCTGGTGGTCGCAGGTCAAGGCAGGCTCTGGTCCGGTGAAGCAAATGGAGTTTCTTGCAGTATCCCCGGTACCGAAATTCTGGAGGTTGCTGTGTAGAAACCTTAAACTTTCTATTTTTTATTTTTTCCAGCTGATTTTTTCTGCTGCTGCTCTCTTTTGTTTACTTTCTTTACACGCAGCAAAAGTCACGTCTCATGTATACATGTATACCGTACACCCCATCTTTGTTTCTGCGCGTATGTACATCTGTGTACGGTATGTGTGCCCCATGGCCCACGGCCCACGGTGCCCTATGGCCCACGGTGTCTCACATACCATATCATACGTGCATCTATATGTATGATACCGTACGCTGAAAAAATGTAACAAAAGTTTACAAAAAACAACAGAGTCTTGATGTACCACATGGTAAAAATAAAGGACGAGGTGGAATCGCTGTGCAGATCCCGTAGACACGGAGACACAGCTCGCGCGACTACTTCCGATCCTGCCTGCACTGCTGCCTGCAGGTACGCCTACACCGTTGTTGCGAGTTGCGAGCTGCGAGACGATCTACCGGCGGGTCTACGGTCTAACGATCTACCCACAAGTCGAAGCCCAGACCTCTCCAATGATCAAAGAATCGAATATCATTCAATATTGTACGCAGTATGTTTTATGCGACCCCCCTTCCCTGCCTGGTAAGGCAAAGTAGGTCTATACACAAAGAAAGTTCTCGGCGATCACGGTAACGGTGATTGCACCGCGTTTCGGGCGTGCTGGCTGCTCGCACAGCAAAGCTCTTGCTTGGCCAGGTGTGCCACTACGGCTGTGCTGCCCTACGATATCACACGATAAAGACAGGACGCTCTACTGGCGCCGCGATTTTCGCGTCCCTATACGGCAACACGAGCCATGCGGTCGGCCGTGGCGGGGAGCGAGAGGCTAAAACGCCGAGTATACGAGGCCACAGGGCTGCAGGAAGTTTTCAACGACAACAACAAACACATCGCTCTCAAGTCCAGTCCCGACAAAACGGCGCCGGCGCTGTCTCCCCTGGCGGAGAAGGAGGGTATCGTGGTCAAGCTAAACGACACAGGTCAGGGCAAAACTACGAGTACAACAGTTAAACCACTTATTTTCAGCACTGCTGCTGCTGGTGTGTTCCGATATTGGTTTTGTGTCTCCGACACTGCTACGATACTTGATACAGCAGTCAGGCGTTCAGGCCGGCACAAAGCCCCGAAGCCTCACCACGTGAGCAGCTACTACTATATTCGTACTCTGGTACACAGCACACTCCGGGCAATTTCGTAGTTTACTGGCGTTAGTTGTGTAGCATGGGCTCGCTGCTATACTGCACCCGTGGCGCTGCTCGTGGTGCGAACGACAGCGTGCTGCACCGCCCCTGGTGGCGGGGTCCGTCTTTCCGCTTCCGGGTTTTACTTTTTGAAAACACGCAGCATTTTTTTGGGGACAGGATCCGCCTGTTTGTTTTTCACAGTTTTTTTCTTATCCGTGATTCGGCCTTTTGTATCCTCTCACAAAGGGTATGATGAAACTCGCTATTTCACCGAACGAAGCAAGAAGCAAATAAATGCTAAATACGTACGCAACACCTACGAGTACGCAAGGGGTATGATATGCACATTCACGAGGAAGCACCTCTGCGCACGCGACAAGCGGACCGGGCCGTTGCTGCACCAAGGATAATGGAAGTCTATCTTGTATATAATGTATTATGCCAGGTAGTATATACCTTGTACCTGGGATCTAATATGTGCGTAGAAATCATGATACAGCTATGTATGTACGTCGTATGACATGATACGACACAGCACGTATGATACCAGGTACCTGGCAGGCTAGTGATGCTTGTAGGCTACGCCTACAAACAGCAGGCATCGATGGGGAGATATACAGGATACAGGCCGAGACCAGGCCGTACAGAGTAGCAGCAGCACCGCAGTAGCAGTACGTAGCACTAGAATATCACAACTCACAACCTAGACTACATCAGCAATGCCCGTGCTCGCAACTACGAATCGCTCGTACTGCAAAATATAGCAATCAATCAGTTGTTTTTTCGAAACGCTGTACGCGTAGTTGTACCAGGTACAGGCTCTGCTCTACAGCAGTCGTCGATAAAGCGCCCGCTGCCGTGTGCCGTGTACGACATTTTAGACAGACGCACATGAACACATACACACACGCAAACACCGTGAGTGCCGCAATGCAAAAACAGAGCTTGAAGCGCGGCCGCAGTTGTACCGCTGCTGTTTCGCTGTGTTTTTGTATGTGCTGTGGCTCTGGCGGTGGCTGCGGCAGCTTTTGAAATTCAGAGCTAGCTGTACGTACTCTCTCTACGTACTAAACTGGCTTATTTACCGCTGTTCGCTGTGTGCTGTGCGCTGCACGCTGTACCCCTAATCCCCCCCACGTTTCTGTTCTTCCTTGACCTGCAAAGACAGCAGTACGTACATACCTGGTATATATTAGTCGGGACATACTTTTCACGTAGTTGTTGCTTTCGCGTTTTTCTGCTGTTGTTGTTGTTCCTATGTATAGCTGTAGCATTACGTACCTGTACAGCAGAGTAGCTGTACGCCGGGGGGAGGGACGTAAACTGCAGACAGAAAACAATACCCAATTGCATCATCAGGTAATAATGGTCTCGCGGGGGGGGGGGGGGCAAGATGTAACACAAAATCACGAAAACGCTGCAAGCAAAACTTCGTCTGTCTCTGGACGGACTGCTGACTGCTGACATCAAGCAGTACATCTGATCTCGATTTCAGATCACAGATCAGGGGCATCTGATCTGCGATATCATGACGAAGGTGTATATGTACCTGCCATGATTTGCTGCTGTAGCGCAGTATGATATTTACATTAATACCACGTACCTGGTACCGGTATGATATGTGCAGCAAGTAACGTTATGGATACTGCTGCTGCTGCTGTCCGAAGTTCATACATGCGTCCGTACATATAATATAATCCTGAATTCTACAGCCTCAGATTGTTCCCTCCTCATACGGGATGTACATCCTACATGAGGTCATATAAAAATGCGTAAGTACGCGCGATCGAAGTATTACACTCAGCTACGAAGCAAAGATGGTTTTCGACGAAATCTTCAATCTTCGAGCTCACAGCTGTTTTTTTTTTTTTACGTATTGTTTTAATATAATACCTGGCACGGCGCTCATCCTTACGAACAATGATATTTTGTGTACGTCGGGTAACCTGGTACGTGCTACAACGAGACCTGGTATGATATGCATACGTACGTGCTACAACGAGCGTTAGAGTACGTATGAATAATTTCGTGCATCTACGACCACCATATGACACTGATGTACCAGAGGACTCCAGGCTTCAGAATAGGCCGGAGGCGCTGCTGCGCTGCGTGCGCCACACGCTGGAGGCGTAACGCACCCCGCAGTAGCTCCAGAATGGCTGGCTACCCCTCTCAGGGCCCCCCTGGGCGCCGCCGGAGGCCGCACGTCATCTTGCGATACAAGCGCAAGATGCACACCCGAAAAAGGCTTCAAATTGCGTATTATTTTCTGAAAAGCGTTTCAAACTCGTGCCCCCTAATGCCCTACCAGGTATAGTACTGTAGAATGCCGAAGTAAATGCCTCAAAACAGTTCGGGCTTCGGCGAAAAATGAAAAAAAGGACGTCAGAAATACGAAAAAAGGCCTGCGGTGAAAAGAACGGCGTAAACACTTTTTTTTGCCGCCTCGAAATGTGTTGCGCAGCCCTAAACATATAATATGTTGTTGCGGCAGGGCGCAACGCTCCTAAGTACTGCTGTTGTAGCGGATCGCAGCAGTACGGTAGGTACCCTGTACAACAGCCCCACAAGTACGGCGGCCGTATTTACTCATACAGCAATATATGGTGGATTGCAGAAGAACAGTACGTACATCAGCAGTACAGAGTTGGTCCTCGTACACAACAGCAGTACAGCAGTAGTTGTCTAACAGAATAGTGTTAAATGTATATAAATATTAGTCGTACTGCTGCTGTAGTACTACGAATTACATAGGGTGACAGTAGTGGTGCCACTCGCGTATGGTCCGTCCGATCAAATTTTCACTCTACTGGCTACCCACTTTTTCTCGCCCAATTTTGAGAGTTGACAGGTGAAACAAAGTCAGCAAGAACCGGGCGACCGAGAGGAACCCGAATCCGGTCTTAAAATTAAAATCGGACGTCATTGTCGTTTTTTCGGAAAAAATGTTCCGAAATTAGCCCGAAATTACCCCGAAATGGCATATAATTGCCCCGAAACGACATATAATCAACCCGACGTGGGGTCATAGCCCCCCCACATGCTCATTACTCCGTAAATCTCTCTTCCTTGCAGCTAATGTATCATACACCAGGTGTATATCGTATCCGTCTGCCGCGGGCCCTTGCGACTCGCGGGGTGCCTCTTCTGTCTCTGTCTATTCCTCATCGGCATTGTAACCTGTAAAACTGGCATAGTGCTGCTGACCTGGTTCCTCCGCTTTATCTGGTTCTTCCGGCACCGGATTTGGTTCTGCTGCGCGTGTGCCAAACCGATTGGAATGCTGACCAGTGCTTCTTGCAAAGGACCTCTTGCGGAGTCGTCCAACAGGCATGTTGGACTCTGTCAAAGTGTAGTCTACGTGTAAGTAGTAAGTGACTGTGAGGTGTGACGTGGGTCGAGGTCGGGGTGATCCTATCCTGCCTTTGACACCCTATATCTCGCGACACAGAATTTTAGTGAAGAATACAAAAAACATGACCCCATGGATCGACCCAATTAGCCTGAATCCGTTGAGTTTTTAGAGGTTTGTTGTGTCGATATTAGTAACAAAACATAACCAACTAAAGTGCAGAATCACGTTTTTTGGCCAATTTCTCCGCGAGAAATGGTTGGAAAAAAATATAAAGTGTGTCCGCGTATGCCTGTCGGCGAGATCTACTATTTTCCGGTCTCTAAATAAAAAGGAGATTCCGCGTTCGACCACCTAAAACATAACCCCGAATTTAGGAATACGCGATTATCTTTACGCTAAAATGAAAAAATAAAAATCCGATTCGTACAGTCCATCCGTTTTACACCGGGCGTTTTAGGGGTACTTTTCGTGAAGTCAGGGTATACGTCAGTCGTGCAGAACAATTTCCATAACAGGGATGCGTATTTCCTCGCCCGGAACCCAAACATTTCCGGGAAACAGCCTTTTTCAGCTTTTCGGAAAAATTTCCCCTATTTCCTCTCATTCGAGGGAAAAAAGGCGAGATTTTGGGGGGGGGACAAAAATTATCATCCCCGGGTGGCCAATGCACTACAGATGCGTTCAGGCTCGGACAGTCATTTTCGATAATTTACACTCTACACTCTACCTGCACCAGGTACACAGTATTAAATAGTAGTATTAATAGTAGCAGTTGCGCACAATGCAAGTACTTCTTGCTGAGTAAATAAATGTGCATCGGTTTGAGTTGATTTTTCACTTGTCACACATGTCTTCGTTTGATTTCGTCCTGCAGCCGCAGCCATTTTATACTGGAATAATAGGACTACTACTGCCGTAGTGCTGATAGAGAATATACTTATGTCGCGAGGTAAATCAGCAGCACAAGGGAAAAGCAGGACGTGAGCAGTTAAAGCAGTGCGCTGCTTCGTACGCGTGAAGTGATCACGACCTTTTCCGCGACCAGAAACTGAAAAGATGGGCGCTGGACGCCTCAACGAAATCCAAGCGTCCCAGCTGCATCTGCGCCGAGTTCACCCTTTCCATTCGAATATGCTAGCTCATATATATGATTATATTTTATAATATTTTTAGTACATTCCTTCGAAGATTCCACTCGCCATAACATCCAATTCCTCTGTATGCTATCTGTGTGATATAATAGCAGGGGCCTGTGGGCGCCTACGCAGCGCTCTGCTCTGCTGCACAGCTTACTCGTAGCAGCGTTAAAAAAAAAAAAAAAAAAAACGGGGGTTTCCATTCGATATGGAGGCATTATTTTCCCGGGGATAGGGGACTCAAAAATAATTTCCTCAAAACAAAATTATTACCTCGAGCCCTATTAATTTCGGGTAATTACCGCTACCGGGAAATACGCATCCCTGATTATTACACCCCCCTACCCGAAAATGGCCGGGCTGTTCGACCACAACGCCCCCACAGCCAGTGTTGTGAACCGATAACCCAAAGTCGGTTTTTTCGGTCGGTTTTTTTCGGTTTTTCCCGACCGAAAACCGACTTTTGTTTTTTCGGTTTTTCGGTTTGAAAAAAAAAACGAAACCGAAAAACCGACTCGGTTTTTTTCGGTCGGTTTTTTTCGGTTTTTCCCGACCGAAAACCGATTTTTGTTTTTTCGTTTTTTCGGTTTAAAAAAAAAAACCGACCGAAACCGACCGACTTTTCGGCGAGAAACCGAAAAACCGACCGAGTCCATTTTCATTTTCGGTTCACAACACTGCCCACAGCCCACCACGCACCAGCCGACTATCACGACCAAGTTCATCGAGTTTCATGCCCCCAGCCAGCCCTGTTACTGACGGAACCATTTGCTTGATATGTATCCACCCATCCGCTCGATAAGTATCCATGATTTGGTTGATTCGCGCAGCCTGTCAACTCCCAACCAAACTTAAGACCCTCAAAACACGGCATAGCAGTACAGTACAGGACACCTAATAAGAAACAGAAATCTAGGCTCAGCCTGGATTTCCTATTTTTGTCGTTTTATGAGCCTCTTTCTTATTGAGCCTCTTTCTTTTTTTTCCTGGCAGAAATTGAAAATCGAATCGTTTTCTCACTACTTATAACTCATTTTATTGCTGTCATTGGCCGTACGCTCCTCACTGATTGATCGAGCATGCGTACGTTCATCATCCGAATTATTCCGCGTGTACTCTTACTGGGGGGCGCTGACGCCGAGGAACCGAGCTCGACAACGGAGTTGGAACCTTTCCGCTTTCGTCCTTTCTCCTTGCGTGATTCATTAGTCACAGAAAGGCCGTCAGAAACCTGTTCCCCGATTTCGCCCTCTTGCTCGCTTCCATTACCATTGGGAAAGCTGTCCTCTCCTAGATCACTATTATCGCTGTCGACATCTACATCGTGCACACCCGATTTCTTCCACCCTTCCTCGTCGCCACCCCCCTGGCACTCTTAATCCGCTCCCGCCCCTTCCCCACTCTCACTACCACACCCACTCAGTGCGTCAGCCAAACCCTGCGGTCGGAGGCAGGCAGCTTGTTGGTGTCCCAACTTTTTCCACGTTGTCACCCTTCTCCAATCACGCCTCGAGAGCCTTGCCCACACCCAACTTGACCAGCCGCCTTTATCCTGCATCGACCGGCTGCACCTGATCGGTGCACCCTGTTGGAAGCAGGCAAAGCAGAGTGTTGCACCCCCTCCTTAATTTTTTTTTCTTGAACTCATATGTCGTCTGCCCGTGATCGCTGTCGTCAAAAACGATGGAATGCTCAGTGGGCTTCACGCCAGAATCGCCTGTGACGGCGGCCTTGAAAGTTTTGTCAACTCACCGGTTGCAGTAGTCGCACGTGATTGGGCTCCGCCCACTCTCGGCAGTGTTGGACTCGTTGAAGCCTGCGGCCCTGACATGGGGACAGTTGTCGAGCCACTCGCGTCCGATCGCAATGGTCGAATTAAACGAACAAGCTCCCCAAGCTCGCTGTTGTACTTCTCTGCGTTGAGGGAGCCGTCACATCGTAGCCCCCACAGCTTGTCAAGGTTGAAATTTTGTTCTGGAGAAACACCGTTTTCGCGCGCGGCGCTCTTTAGCTTATCCAACTGCTGCGTATCCAAGGTTCCCTTCGTCTTAATTCCCCCAATCGATGCGAAGAGCGATTTATTTGAGTCTGGCCGTCAAAGCCACTGGCAAACGGAGGGCCGCAAGATCTGTGTTCTGGGTCTGCTACATTTTACTACAGTCTACTCTTACCGTCTCCTCTCTGTCCTCCCTGCGGGGATGTTGAAAAATATATGATGGCATATATATGATGTACAGTCACTGTATGCCCGTGTCCTGCTTCTTACGTTGGGTGCACTCTTCGGCTTGCCGTCTTTTTTTAGCATTGCTACGATCGTGTCATTCTTGGTTAGCAACCTGCTTTCTGCAAGCGGCAGATTTGTTTGTAACCGACTTTCGCCTTGCCAGTTATAGAGGTGTGGGAGTGGGTTGTGAAGCACGATCCATTTCTCAGCATTTTCTGGGTAGACTTTGAACCCTCCTGATTTATATGCATCTGCATATACTGCCCTTCAGGGTGGGCTTGTGTTATGATATTCCCGTTTCCCCTCTATTGTTGTGGAGGCGTTACTGTTGTTGATACGTTCCTCGGAGAAGAGCAATAATTTCCCTCCTGCTCAGAACTTCTGGAGAGGCAAGGAACCGCTAATAATATTAACCAAACACGTGTAAGTTCGAGTGATCAAAAGTAACCAGAGTGAACCTGCACAGTAGTCGGGCTTGCCCCATACTGCCTAAAACCAATGCATGATGCCCGCCGCCGGAAGGCCGTGGCGTATCTTCACAGTACCAAGTACACTGTTTTCGAGTTTTCGCATCGAAAAAATGCATTTTTGTGGGGCGAAACAAATTGCACAATATAAAACAGCAAAAGAACACAACATGCAAGGGTGCACAAAAAAAAAAGTTATCGACACCACCCCCCCCCCCCCTACGAACACTATTTACATTACAAGAAACCGGACCGTTGTGATCCCAGAAAACAATAAGTCAAGTTTTTTTTTATCCCCCCCCCCCCGACCAGCGAAAAAAAAATATGGGGGGGTCTCTAAAACCAAGTAAAAAAAAGGGAACAAAAAACGAAAAAAAAATGTTTTTTGCTCATTTCGTCCTGTGATCACAGCGATCCGGTTTGTTTTTCATTCTGACCTTCCTAGGTGTGTGGTGTCGTTTTCTTTTTTTTTTGTGCACCCTTGCAACATGCGGTAAATAAAACAATAATCTATGTACGAGTACACACTGCTGTACCTGGTCCAAAATGAAAAAATATGCTCGCTGAAAACCTCAAAGATGCTACTCGCGACCACCAGGGGACAGGGGCGGGCAGCAGGGTTTGTCGACGGCGTCGGGGATTCGCCCCAGGGGGGTAATAGGCCTCTCTTATTTTGCAGCGGAGGCCCAGCCTGGCGTCTTTCTTATTTGTTTGGAAATCTCAGCCTGGCTTTCTTATTAGCCTGTTTCTTATTAGGTGTCCTGTACTGTAGTAGTGGTTGGTTCGCAGTGCTCTCTTTCCCTCTCCGAACCAAAAGCCACCTCATCACGGCACAGCAGTAGTAGTAGTAATAGTAGTTGATTCGCCCCCTCTCCCACCCACACGGCACCACCCTCTCTCTCCCTCATCTCCGAACCACAAGCTACTAGCCACCTTCAGCATAGCAGTAGCAGTAGCTGATTCACAGCGCTCTCTCTCCTTCTCCCAACCAGAAGCCACCTCTCATCACACCTCATCACAGCACAACAGTACGTGTACAGCAGTAGTACCAGCCATCTCACAAGAAACCGGAAATTGGGTTCAGGCTGACTTTCTTATTCTGGGCTCGCGCGAAAGCTCACCTTCTAATGCTGCGCTTTCTTATTTAGGTCCCCGAGCCTAAACCACCAAATCGCCAACGGCCCACACCTAGGCAAACGTGGCCAGCAGATCAGCATACATTGGTTGGCGCCCTGTGCCCTGTTGTCCTCAAAAATCACCATTATATATATAAACGAGTATACGCGTATATCAGGTACGTACCATGGCGTAAAGGAGAGGAGATTCTTATTGTACCAGGAAATGAGCTGTTGAGCTGTTCGGTCAGAGTGATGGTTAATATATGACTATGAGTATACCGTTAATGCGCTGGGCCGTTGAATTGGTGTTGACGACCGCCTCTTTAACGATAACCCCGCCGCCGGTGCTTGGTGGTGTCCCCCCTTTTGTTACGATATATGAGGGGTGTCCCCCTTTTTGTCAAATGCCCTTTTCTTTTTTACATAACAATTTCCCAGATGTACGACCGATTTATTATACGTACCATTATTTCAAATACCGAAGTGTGAGTGGGGCCGGTTGAATGGTTGATACAAAGTTTAACTTCGTGTTAAAATTAAAAAAAAACGAGAGGGAAAAAAAAGAAAAAAGGAAATATATATTCGCGCGTAAATACGATTTGTTTATAGTTTATACGCCGTAGTTCGGAAATATAAACAAATCGTAGACGCACGAATATCTGCGGTCTCCTCCAGTCTACAGCAGTATACGCACTTGCATCCAACCATGGTCATGCGATGGGAAAACGGAAAACCGGCGGTAAATGGAATGGTAATATCTGCACCAATAGTGAGATTCGGGATGGGAGAAGCTGGACCCATGGTCGGGATGGGACGGGAATCACTTATATGACAGTGGGATGGGAATAGTCGGGACTGGGCGGACAGCGGGACGGGAATAGTCGGGAATGGGCAGACAGTGGGATGGGAAACAGTCGGGAGCGGGAACATGGCCATTATCGCGGGACGGTAGAGCTCGGGAACAGAAACTGACGATGGTACCGGTCGGGAAATCGCGGTCGGGAACGAAAAATCTGACGGTTTCCCATTCCCGTACCGTACCGTTCCCGTCCCGACCACATTTTCCCGTCCCGACCTTTACCGTACCCTTGGTAATTACCTCATATTATAGGTAGTTGGTCCGTTTTCGTATAACTTGGATGACATTCGTATTCGGGGTATTTATAAGATCGGAGGGACTTTTCGGGCGCGTGCACCCCAAGACCCCTATTAAACAATTGCCGGTCATGCTTGAAGCCCGTCCCGGGGCAGATGTCATCTGGCTCAGGATTAATAAAAGCTGCTTCTCTTCTACGCTTGGTTCTACGGAAAGTGAGTGACACCAAGGATGCCTAATAGACAAACCTGCAAGGGGATACTCTGTGGCTCACCCAGTCTTACAACAATACTATATAGTGCGCCTACTCGCTGAATAGTGCGCCTACTCTCTATTCAGGCCAAGATTTATATAGGGCGGGTGCCCGCTATAGTGCGGGTGTTTTCGCTTGTCACATACATACCCACTATAGAGGGACCCCCACTATAAGACCATTCTACCCGCTTCGTAAGGTCTGCCGAGCTTTGTCGTAGCGCTCTCACAGCTCTGTGCTGTGATGCTGTGATTAAATACTACTGTGACGTGTAACGTGTGCGTGTGTGTTCTTCGCATTAAACCGTCCTTTCTACCCGTCGACATCCAGCACACCCAGCAGTGTCTATGTGTCAAGTCTTCATCCTAGGAGAGATATCAGTTATGTGGTCACGGAACTACGACACAAGGGATACTACGCCTACGACCTACGACACAGTCAGCGATACTACGCTGCAACGCAGTAAGAAGAACAGACAGTTCAATGCCATGTACGGCAGGCACGACCTACCGGTACCCTGCTAGCAACCCAGCTGCGTGAAAGAGAAAAAAAGAAAAACGAAAAGCGAGGAGGGAAAAATAAAGAATACAAAAAAATACAGCAGTGTGTGTGTGTTCTTCCTGTATACGGACTTCCAGCACACACCTTCAGTGTCTGTACCCATTCTTCATCCTAGAGAGATACCAGTTATGTGGTCACAAAGCTACGACACAGATATACTAAGCTGCAGAGCAGTAAGCAGAGCAGACAATGCAATGCCATATATACGACAGGCACGACCTACCCCTGCTAGCAACCCAGCTGCTTGAAAAAGAAAAAAAGAAAAGCGAAAAGCGAAAAGGGAAAAACAAGGGATAAAAATTAAATACAACGTATGAATTATATGTGTGTGTTCTTCACATTAAACCGTCCTTTCTACCTGTCGACATCCAGCATACATACCCAGTGTCTGCGCCGATTCTTCATCCTAGAGAGATACCAGTTCTTCTGTAGTCACAAAACTACGACACAGAGATACTACGCTGCAATACCCCGGTGTGTGTCCGTGTGTGTTCTTCACATTAAACCTTCCTTTCTACCCGTCGACATCCAGCGCACCCAGTGTCCGTGCCGATTCTTCATCCTAAAAAGGTACCAGTTACGTGGTCACAAAACTACGACACAGAGATACTACGCTCAGTGCAGTAGGCAGAGCAGACAATGCAATGACATATGGGAACTAAGGGCAGGGTATATGACCCTCCAGCAAAATTCGACGAAAGTCGACGAGGGAAGCAAGGGCTGAAGTCATCTCGCGATAAAAACCACGGCAAGCAACGTAGTGGGGGAGGAGGGAGAGGAGCCTACTTTGTGACCCGGGATCTGAGTTGCGACTAGGGAGGGAGAAAGACGGAAGTGCGAAGATAATGAATGGGATGGAAAAAAAAAAGAAAAAAAGTCATAATAGCCCATCGTGTGGGGACGGCTTACGCTACATTTCATCTTGATCACGTTTTTTTTTTAATTCTGTGTTTTCTCTTTTTTTTCCTCTGCTTGCTCTATGTATGATCCGTATAATACACACCAGGGAGTTGGCGGGGGCGTCACGCCCTGTTGGTGCCGCACACGTTCCTGTACTACTTTGGGGAGCACACCGCGGCGACCGACCTCCGGCCCCACGGCGTCATCGACCTCGAGCTCTACACCGACATCCAGGTCGTCGATGGTGAGAGCATTATTGACCCACGACGTGTTTTCTTCTTTCCTTGTTTTTCCCTTTTCACTTTTTTTTTCTTCTTTTTTTCTCTTTCACGCAGCTGGGTTGCTAGCAGGATAGGTCGTGCCTGTCGTATATGGCATTGCATTGCTATGGGTGATGATCACCCATACGAGTAGTTGCATTGTCTGCTCTGCTTACTGCATTGCAGCGTAGTATCTCTTCTGTGTCGTAGTTTTGTGGCCACAGAGCTCTGGTGGTATCTCTCTAGGATGTAGAATCGGCACAGACACTGGGTGTGCTGGATGTCGTCGACGGGTAGAAAGGACGGTTTAATGTGAAGAACACACACACCCAGAGCTTAACGGAACATATAAGCAGAGGGTACGTAGCTCTCGCCGGTAGCAACTCGCGTAGTCGTCCCGGTGGTCTAGCAGGTATAACCACGAATCATGTTAATGTGGAGGTCAGGGGTTCGAGTCTCTGTATGTATGGAGATTTTTATTCTCGAATGACACGAAGACTACTGTCGAGAGCGCCTATTTTTACAGCGTGGGTAGGCACAATTTGACGAGAGTCGACGAGGGAAGAAAGTGCTGAAATCTTCTCGCGATAAAATTGCAAGGCACGTACCTTGGTAGTGAGGAGGGGGGGGAAGAGCCTACTTAGTGACCTTCCCTAGTGACGAGGGGGGGGAAGAGCCTACTTAGTGACCTTCCCCGGATCTGAGTTACGACAAAAGGAGAGAGAATAGAAGGTAGAATATTTTCAATGGGGTGGAAAAAGAAGGAAAGATTTGTGTAGACCGCGTGTGTGTGTTCTTCACATGAAACCGTCCTTTCTACCCGTCGACATCCAGCACACCCAGTGTCGGTACCGATTCTTCTCATCCTACGAGTAGAGAGGTCGCAGTCCTGTAGTCACAAAGCGTGTACAGGAGTATGTACGAGAGGATTAGTTTGCTGTTTTTAAGTCTTACTGCCTGGTGGTATGTTGTAAAAAAAGAGGCTGTCAGACGCGAAGGAAATGGGCTGCACTGGCATTGTACGCGCGATGGTGTTGTATGACACATAGCTTGCGAACATGAAGTCCGACGAGATCCTCGATCTCACGACCTCACAGGCTCACAGGCGTTGTTTTTATTTTTCACACTGTAAATGATCCGGGAGTGTGTGTGTGTGTTCTTCAGAGCCCCTTCTACAATTCGTTAGCTCGGATCGTCCTAGGGGCGGGCTGTTCACTTCTCGCATTGCTTTGCGAGCTAGGAAGCACTTCCAGGTGGGATCAAGGTACGGGGGTAGACCCAACCCCCAACCCTCACCCTAACCCTAACCCAAACCAGACCCAAAACGGACCCAAAACGGACCAGAAGCGGGCGAGAAACGCGGCTGCGCCGCTTTTGCATCTAGCGAGAAAATTGCGAGAACATTCCGAGCGCGGACCACAATTGCGATATGCGGACCACAGGTACACACATTTTAAGTCAAAATCATGCCTTGAAGATCCGAGCTAACGGATCGTATGGTGTACTCATTCTTCACATTAAACCGTCCTTTCCACCCGTCGAAATCCAGCACACCCAGTGTCCGTGCCGATTCTTCATCCTACGTATTATAGAGAGATACATACCAGTTCTTCTGCGGTCACAAGAATCCGACACAGATATACTGCGCTGCTATGCGGTAAGCAGAGCAGACAATGCAATATGCCATGTACGACAGGCATGTATCCACACTATTTGATATGAACTGTATACGAAGTAGTACATACTACTATATATACTGTACGCATTTAGAGAACAAAAAAAAAAAACAAAAGCTGTGAGATCGAGGATTTCGTCGAAACTCATCTTTGCAAGCTGCGTGGGATAATTCGATCGCGCGAACTACGTTTTTTTTACCTGTATACGTATATATACGTATACAGTAAAAAAAACGTAGTTCGCGCGATCGAATTATCCCACGCAGCTTGCAAAGACGAGTTTCGACGAAATCCTCGCTCTCACAGCTGTCGTTTTTTTTTTTTTTTTGTGGAACCCCTTAATATTTTTCCCTCCCCCCCCCCCCCCCCCCCCCCCCAGGAAACGTGGTGAGGCTCGCGCCGGAGGATGACAACAGCCCCATCCGGACGTTCTACCTCAGGCTGCCGACCATGCAGGAGGCGGAGGACTGGGCGGATACCATACGGGACACGCGCTTCGTCTGCGTGCGCGAGGAGAGGGACGCCCTCCGCAGCGCCAAGACTGTTTTGACCGAGCAGGTGCGGCACTACTACTACTACTACTACACTATCGAAGCCGAGGGCGGGGGCGTGCACGGGTTGCGTTTTAGGCTTTGCCCCCATTGGTTTAACTCCTTAAGAACTGCTCCCGCGAATTTGGGGACAAACTACTTGGAATTAGTGTGGGACGTTTTTTTTCAGTTCTGAATGGGTGAAGCTTTTTTATTTCCTTGTCTCGAGGCGAATTTTTGTGAAAGCGTGTACTATGTATACACACCCAAGGGCCCAAATGTCTGTTCGAATCTGCTATATTAGCGTGTCCTAGGTGTTCTAAAACACACCAGCAAGAAGTTTTTGTCCAGTTGTGCGAAAAAAGAGGTGCGGGCTTAAATGGGTCAAGGCTTAGCTACGCAGGAGTGCATCACCCCGCGGCGGCTATTAATAGTATTCAAACTACAGCTGCGGAATATATTTGACTGGTGCTGGCGGTTCCGTGAATGCTAGTGGTTTAAAGCGATCGTCGACAGGACTGCTCGTGTTCAACCCGAGCAGGTTGCTCAGCGCAAACCGGGACACTTGCCACACTTTTACGCCTCCAGGCACAAGTACCAGAAGGGGTTTCTAACAAGGCGGTGCTATTTTCAGAATCGGTTTGAAATAAACGAACGATTACGTAGACCTTGACATGAGACAATCAGGGGGGGTGTCATAGTAACATGCAGTAGTTCAGCATGGGCCTGCTAACGAGAAACACCTGACCAAGCTGATCAAGCCTTGGAATTTAGGTGTGATGCCAAATTTTCAAAACCTTGAGCTAGGAAGTCGCCTTTACCGCAATTCTGAATTATTATATAGGATAAAGTATAGAAATCGGGGACTTGGTTCTGGCCCGCGTGTGGTTCCAGTGTCATGAGAACGAATATTTCGAAAAACGCCGAAAGCACTACTTTAGATACTAACCATAACCCCAACCCCGACCCCCCCGACCCCCGTGCTACTGTACAAAACTGCCCGGAACCGTACTATAGATAGCTATCCTCGCAGAGACCCTGAGAGAGTCTCGACGCTCGCTCGAAGCCTCGCATCGGAGAGAGACCGCCGCCGTGTCCGAGCTAGCGCGGTCCAATGCCAAGGAGGCCAGGTGCGCGGCGCTCGTGCGGGCGCTCGCTGCCTCCGTTTGCGACGCGAAGCGGGAAGGGCAGAGGAGCGAGGCGCGAGCCGAGGCGGGAGCCGGGCAGCGGGGAGGCTCCGACCGTCACCTCGTCGAGCGCATCAGAGCGGAGCCCGGTGGGGTCGCCCTGGGCGCGGCCGTGTGCGCCCTGTCTGAGCTCGCGGCGCTGGAGGAAGCTATCTCGGAGCGAGCGCGGGAAGTCGCGGCCTTGAAGGTACTGTATACTATTAGTGCTAGGGACTGGGCACTCTGGCACAAGTATGTACTGACAGCAGTAGATGCCTGTTTGGGTTTTTGTTTGTGTTTTGGCATTCGCTGATTTTTTAGCGCACGAGCCGGCGATTGATCTATTGCTCTTGATGCCTTCACGCTCGACCCACCCACCCACCCACCCACCAACCAGCCCATCCAACCACCTTCCGAAGTCTTGGAAGAATCACCACTATCGTCCCCGCTGACCTTCCGCGCAACACATTGCATCAACGTCATTTCGCAGAGGGCCAACGAGACGTTACGAGAAAGCGCGTCCGCCGCGGCCGAGCACCGTCGCCAGCACGAAGCGGCCGCGCTGACCCTGCGCCGTCAGGAGCGCGAGCGCGTTGCCGGCGAAGCCGCCGTGCGGGAGGGGGCCGAGGCCGAACTCCAAGCCCTGCGCGCGGAGCTGGAAAGCAGCAGGGCCGGCAGGGAGGAGGCTCGGGCGAACCTCTTGGCGGTAGCGGCAGCGTGTCGGGAGGCGGAGGCGAAGGCGCGGGAGCTGCAGGAGCACCGGCGAGTCCTGGCGCGCGAGGTGAAGGCCTCGCGCGCGGAGCAGCGGCGGCTTTCTGCCGCCCTAGCGTGCGCCACGAGGGCCGCCACCGCCGCCGCGGCTACTGCTGCTGCCGCTACCGCTGCTAACGCTAATGCTAACGCTCATGCCGCGGCTGACGTTAACCTTAGTGCCGCGGATGACGACCGCTGCCGGTCACCGACTCCGGTGGGCTCGGCGGTCAGTGTCGGAGCTCGCGAGGCGGGGGTGGGAAGAGAAGTAGAAAGAGGGGGGGGAGGAGGAGGAAGAGGAGGAAGAGGGGAGGGTGGAGGAGAAGGAGAGGGAGAGGGAGAGGGAGGAGCAGGGAAAGGTGTAGCAGGAGGAAGAGGAGGCGTGTCGGAAAGCGAGACAAATTATGTCGGAGATGGGGCCGGCGGCGAGCGGCATCGCGGCGAGGGTAAGGGTGCCTGCTTGGGAAGCAGCTTCCCCAGGGGCGAGGGTGGAGCCGAAGCTGTCCAGCAAAACGAGACAGAGAGGGCAGAGGCGCTCGGCCCGGTCCCTACCCGCGTCGGTGTCAAGCCGGGCGAGATCGAGGCCATTAGTAGTAGTAGTATTAGGAGTAGCGCGGTGGATGGAACGAGTGGCCCCGTTTCTGCTGGAGCCGACGGAGAACGGGACCTTTTGTCGCCGCCGTCGCCGCAGCTCCTCCGGCCACCAGCCCTCGACCTCCTCCCCGCGCCTTCTCGGGGGAGCGAGCGGAGAGTGGGGGGAGAAAGTGGCGCGACATCCCCAGAGGCAGGCTCACCCGGCCTGCTTGAAGGCGGCAGCGGCGGCAGCAGCGGCAGCGGCGGCAGCGGTAGCAGCGGTAGCTGCGGTAGTGGTGGTGGCTGTGGTAGCGGTGGTGGCGGCGGTAGTAGCGGCCGTCGGCGGGACTCTGAATGGGACCCCTCGCCCTCGCCGAGCAGCGACACAGAAGCTACTAGTCCCGCTGGTCTGGGGGCGTCCGGGTCGAGCGGCGCGGAGACGCCGGGGTGGTCAAATGCAGGAGTAGATGATAGCGGCGGTGGCGGAGGTGGGAACGAAGGGGAAGGAGGGCACGGCCGCGAAGTGACTGGGCGGGCGGAGGAGTTCGTCGCGGTGGAGACCGTCGCGGAGGGTGAGGCACTGACAGTTGATCCTCGGTCTTTGTGTATCGGGTCGGGTGTCGGAGCGAGTGTCGGGGCCGGGGCCCGGGGGAGGTTGGAGAGCGCCGACCGCGCGCCGCCTGCAGCATCGCCCTCCGAGGCGAGCCTCGTCGGAGAGTCGTCGCGGTTCGTCAACCAGATGGTCCAGACCTTCTCGGCCGGCCTGCGGGAGAGCAGGAGGGCGCGCAGGACGCCCCTGCTCGGGGCCCTGGACGACGGAAGCGACGCCGGCGATGCGGCAGAGGAGGAGAGGGAGGGGGAGGGTGAGGACGAGGATGACGGTGGCGTCACCGATGGCGTCGATGGGGACTCGCGACACCTTGCCGCGCCCGAGGAAGAGGAGGGGAAGGAGGGAGAAGAGGGAGGGGAAGAGAAGGAGGAGGAGAAGCAGAAATGTGGTGCGTGGTCGGCGTGGTCGACGGCAGTAGTCCCTTGTCCCGGGCCGGCTGCGGTTGCGGTTAAGCAAGAGAGCGGCGCTCGAGCTCGCACGGAGGGTGGGCTGGCTGGAAAGGAGGAAGGCGCGGTTTGCGTGGAGTCGCTTTCGGGGAGCAGTAGTGGAGGCGGGGAAGGGCAAGGCTCGCGCTCTGGCAGGTGAGGCATTGCCGGTATACTTATTCAGCTCTTTGATGCGGTGGGGCTTTTGCACCCATGTGTTGTTTTTTTAGTTTGTGTTAGCTTCAAGTAGTGAGCTGTACGTAGAGTGATACTCGGTATGGTTTTTATGGCCCTGGTCGGGGTCCTTGCCCGTATTTTTGTACCTGTAGGTTGTCCTGTACTTTCGACACTGTATTGGTGACACCGAAACCCTCCCCACGCCCTGCCACTGCCACCGGCTGAGTTTATTTTATTTTATTTTGCGAGTCTCCGTGTTATTCTGAGTCTGGTATGTGTAATTTGTACGTCGATTTTTGTTTTCTCGTTTGCTGTGCGCGGTATTCTTCGTTTTTTGTTTTCGCCATCCTGATGTCTTTAGTTCTTCCCTTACAAGATTTAGTGGTGCCTTCCTTGTGATAACAACAACCTCGATCCTCGACACCATACACACCCCGCTCGTCGCACCCCGCCCCCATCCTCTTGCTCACAGCTCTTCCGATGGGCAGCAGCAGCAGCAGCAGCAGCAGCAGCAGCAGCGGTCCCCTTCGAAGGATACGGGCGACAGGGCCGGGAGTGTTGTCCCTACTGGCTCGACCGACGATCACAACCCCCCTGCGGCCGCCATCCTCTTGGGACCGCGGGCAACTACAGCGGTAACGGCAACGGCATCGGAACTGGGCGCCGGGGATTCGCTCGCGCGAGCATCTCCTGGGCCCGCCCGTGCCGCCGCTGCCGCCGCCGCCGCCCCCGCCGCTGCGATCGGTCGGCGAGGTTCACTCGAGGCCGCCGCCGCCGCCCCCGCCGCTGCGATCGGTCGGCGAGGTTCACTCGAGGCCGCCGCCGCCGCCCCCGCCGAAGACACCGCCGCGGCTGGTGTAGCAAACCCGTCGGCTAGCAGCCCTGCCGACTGGATCAGGAAAGTGGGGCGGCCAGACCAGGGTTGGCCTCCGCTCCACGAGGAGAGCGGTTGTTCGCCGAGACCCTACCCCCTGCCGGAGAACGGGGACAGTCGCCGTGGTAGTGGCGATGGGAATGCAGCGGCGGCGGCGGCTGTGGCGGCCGCCGCCGCCGCGGCTGCTGCTGCGGCTGCTGCTGCGGCTGAGCGAGGAGGGCGCGTGTCGTCCGAAGCGGCGGCGGCTGCGCGGCGGTGGGAGTCGAAGTTGAAGGGGTCGCTGATGTCCATGACCGAGGGGGTTCGGTGGGGTATGGGGCCGCAGCGGTTGAACGGGGCGCCGGGTCCCGACGAGTACCGGAAGCCAGCCTGATCCGACGCTGTAGGAAGCCGCTGTCTCTCTGGTGGTGTCGTTGTTGTGGGGCCGTTCGTTTTCTGGTCGTATCGTTGCTGTGGGGTCATTCCCTGGTCGGTCGTTGCTGTGGGCCATTCCCTGCTCGGTCGTTCCTGTGGGGCCGTTCGTTTTCTGGTCGTGTCGTTTGCTGGTGGGGCCGTTCGTTTTTTATCTGGTCGATATCGTTTGTTGTGGGGCCCATTCCGTGGTCGTTTCGTTGCGTGTGGACGCGGCCGTTCGTTTTTGTTCGTTTATCGTTGCTGTGGGGCCATTCGCTGGCCGGTCGTTGCTGTGGGGCCCTTCCTTGGTGGTGTCGTTGCTGTGGGGCCGTTCGCGGGTCGTGCCGTTGTTGCGAACTGTAGGGTATGTACCCCCTCGATGTAGCTGTTTGTGGAAGCTGGTTCATAAGCATTACGTCGTACTTATTTTGTGTTGACAGGCCGCCTTACCACCCTGAGCCCCAAGATCGCCGTGTTTTGGTCATAAAAAAACTGCTGTGGGTGTTTGACGTACATGAGAGAGGGCTCAGAAAATTTTTTTACCTTGTGTAGTGTACTGCTGTAAGTATTATGGTGACGTTTTTTGCCCCGCGTCGGCGGCGGTGCTGCACAAGCAGTAGTGTACGTTATTTTCCTTCCCTGCACAGTCCAGGTGTGTACGTAGAAATATGCAGTTCGTGGTCCAGCTGTTTCCTGTGTGTTGTTGAAAGTTGAGGGGGGGGGGGTAGGAGGAGTAAAGTTACGATTTTGGAAATTGACACTCACGCGGTTGGTTGGTTCCCTTTGAACCCCCGCCGCAGAAAAAGTTTCGACCACGCATGAATAAATGCATATTTTTTTATTCGATTGTTTCTTGTGCAATGCAGCGTGATTATTTACGTTCGGCACGTTTATCGCTTTTTGCCTGGTAAAAACCGCGCGCCTTTAGCCCTGCCCTAAACGAACAAAAAATTTGAGCCGTACGGCACTGCTGAAGCTGCAACCCTCGATGCGGAAGTTGTAATACGGAACACCATAAAAGGTGAAGACATTCATCTCCGGTTCCAAGTTACGGGCTTGTGGCGTTACTCGTATATACCGCTCTAATTTTCGCGCGTGCTTTCGGTCCGTTTCATCCTGATCCATTCTGACCCAGCTACTCGTACGGTGTCGAATATCCCAAGCTCGGAAGGACATCCTCGCACAGCTCAAGGGGTCGAATCGGTTCATCCCATTAAAGTAAAAAGCTCACATCGCTCTGTCCGGAAATGTAAGAACCGTTTGTGTGTTATTCTAAAATGATATATCACTTGACGGTGTAGCTCTCTGTTTCGGCTAAAAAAACAATTATTGTCTTTTCTCGACCGCGGTTAGTCGACCGCGCTTTTTCGAAAGCAGTTTTTGGACCGCACTTTTTTTTGCCGCCGGCGAAATATCCAGCCTCGAGCAAGCCACGGCCACGCGCTCGCGGCGGTGCCTTCACACGTACTTGCCCCCTCCCGCTCCGTGGAATGTCTCGTGGTTCCGCTCGGTGAGTTCGGCGAGGAATCCCACTCCGCGTCCGCAAAATTCGTACCAGTACACTGAGTTGAACAGTATACCGGCTTGCAGCAGTATACAAGTATTCCAGTTGATTGATCAAAGAGTAGTTTGGCGAGGAGTATATACTGGCTTGAGAAACCGCACCAACTCGTGCCAGGCGTGACTCTGCCCAAATCTGATAGAATCGGCGGGGCGTTAGCTTTGGTGGCGGGGCGGCGAGCAGGGGTAGCTGAAACCGACCCAAGCCTTCTTCTACGTACGCCAGAAGGTTCATCGTCCGGCGTTGCCTGTGGCGCAAACGCCAAGAACTGGTCAAAGAGTGATCTGGAAGCGTTTTTTTTTGGGTGTTTGTTGAGACCAACCACCTCGTTTGTTGTGTTCTTGTGTTGTGCAAGCCTGCTGACGCAGCAACTTCTCCCCACTCCGCAGGCAACCTCTGGCCACCTAGGCCATTGATTCACATGGTATTTTCGAGGCCGTCATCTACGTTCACCGACTGTCCATACCCGTGCAGCTTCAGTGGCTTCTTAGGCCGGCATCATAGTTGAAGCATGGCGCGTATCCGTGCGGGCGGCTATCAATACAGATACACGGAAAGCTGTAACGTACACAGTTTGCGTGGCGTTATGTTATCGAAAACAAATAATTAGTTTTCGACAGCAGTACATGATATTTATGTGTGAAAATCAGTGCTGATGCGTTGTAATGGTAAAAGTTATTTTTTGTGGTCATGGAGTAGAAAGAGCAACAAAAAATCGGTGCTGACGTTGTTTTTGTCACTCTTTGTTGTGTTGGGAAGAATCACGAGGGGGGGTTGATGGCATGATTCTACCCACAGACATAGTGCATAATGATGTGGTTCGTTATCTAACGATTTGACTTGGTTCCTGGCGCTGAAACTAACCACCCGATGCACCCTTTAAACAGCCGATTTTCCTAATTGAGAATTGCCTTTCCGATGAGAATGAAAATCGATTTTAGTACTTTGTTATTGTTTAAGAGTTGTATTTCGCTCACGATCAAAACTTGACGTAGAACATATGTTCCTCGATGGTAGGTATCGATCCACGAAAAAAAAATTGAAATCGGCCTTGACAGGCTCGAAAAATCAAGGATTTAAGGGAATTTGCATTTATGAGCGACGATATTAAGCGAATTTGACATTTTCATGAGCGGACGGTCCCATCGCCCCATACAATAATACAGATTTTCTGGGATCCTCGATATCTTGAGACTGCCGATGCCGATTTCGTTTTTTTTCTTTGCTATCGACGGGTGTCACAACTGACAATCGTTTACAGTGAAAAAAATGACTGTAAGGGAATTACATCTCTTACAATTCAAAAAACAATATTTTCGATTTTCATTCTCATCGGAAAGGCAATTCTCAATTAGGAAAATCGGCTGTTCTTTGCTCAACGAGTCAAACTGCACCCCCTCACTCTGCGGATTTATGAGATGTAGTCCATGCCGCGGTGACGTTGAGCCGCGGCGGAAGACAAGCGTCGAGTCCGTGGGGCAGGGAGCAGGAGACGGGGGTTGAGCGCGTGGGATTGGGGTCGTTTAGTAGCAATGGCCTACAGTAGATTAAATGTTTTTGGATCATGTTGTTTCAGTAGGAATTGACAAGCCGAAATATTTATGACGCTTGGATTGTAAAATGCTTGCATTGGATATACGAGTATAGTGATATGCACCTGGTATACTATAAAATAAAAGCATCAACAGCTGTGAATTGTTACCTACCAGGTATCCGGTTATGGCAGTCCATTTATCATGACCTGGGGTATGATTGAAAGACGATGCTTTACCTGGTATATCGAGGGCCTAAATGCTCGTTTTAATAGGAGGATAGTTGAATTATAACGCTAGACCGAGCAGTATTGTACGTGAGTGCATGCATACAACGACAACGACGTTCTGTTTGTTTCGTTGTCTGCGGCGCTTATCTGATATACTCGTAGATCGCTAATGTTTCTGGTTTGTGGGTTTGGAGTTGAGTTTGGTTTTGATTTTATGGTTGAGGGATTTTAGAGTCAGGCAATGATGATCTGTGGTGGCCGGGAGCATCCGGGCCACATCCCCGGTTTTCCTTATACGAATATGGCTACTTCGCTGCTGTAGATCATCACCCACAGCTGTCAGGGTGTTGTGTCTTCTTTTTCTTCTCTGCCGTCTCGGAAACTCCTTCTCTCACGTGGGCTCTGCCCAGATTGGGGTGTTTCTTTCTCAGGGTATAGATGACAATACACATCTTTTAACTCGTGTCGCAGCAGGGTGGTCATATCTCATTCAGGTGGTACCCAGTGCTGGCCCTGGGTTGAGCGTGGTCCATTCCGGGTTTCCTCCATAATCTGCAGAATGTTCGCGACTGGGGGATCGTTCGGCAATCTTCGAAGAGGGGAATAGTTTTGGCACTCGGGATATTTCGAGTACGGTGCTGGGAGTTGTGGTATATTATTCGCGTTATGGTATCGGCCGTGTGGATATTGGGACTCTCGGGTGGTATTGGGTCTTTTGAGTATATTGTTCTGGTCTTGCTTCGCGATATTCTTCTTCAGGTTCATCTTCGGTCTCATCGGTTCGCGTGCCGGGTATTTTTATCTGCCGAGCCCAGACGTGGTATCTTCGAGCTTCGAGCTTAATAACTTCAGGTGGAGGAGCTGTGGAATTCTGCTTCCAAATTTGGCTACAATTTTCTGTGTTGGAAAGTACATGCGCAATATCTTCCTCATGGTTTGGGAACCACAGGTGAGAGGTGCTGTCGGGTTGGTGTATCGGATTATTGCATCTTCGGATCAGGTGGGCCCAGTGGTGCTCGGTTTGGCGTCATCGGTTTGCTTCTGCGGACCACATACGAGCACGACCCCGGTGGTACAGGATTTGTATCTTCACATTTGAGGCTTGTGGATATTTTTTCGACAAAAAGATTAGTGGTTTCGTTGATGGTTTCAGACGGGTATCTTCGTGGTGGGGAGCAAAACAGTTTGAGCGTGAGGCTACCCTTTTGTAGCATTGAGGACACACGATATGGAGTGCTGGAAACGATCGGTCTGAAGATAAAACGATTTGCTGGTCAGTACATGGGCGAGGTGCTGCTTGGTGCGCGGGACAGGATCGCACGTCAAGCGCATTAGGATCATCTCGTCATGGTTGTGAACATTCACTGGTCTGTGATATTGGTGGAATCTGCGTGCTTTAAAACTAACTTCCAATATCGAGTTCGACTAACACCGCGTTTGGCGAGCAGCCTTGGAGAGGCTCGTTCTCCTTGCTGACAGGAAAACTCCCCAAGCTTGGTGGTCAGAGGTGGATGACATCGCCGTCATTTCTCGATTCCTGACTGAGGTGGAAGACATGCGCTGAATGGCTGACCTACGGGAACTGATTCACATCCATTTTTAAACTAACAGAGGATATGCGCTCCCAGGTCGGAATAATCAGGTCGACATGCTAGAATTTCGGATGCACGATCTAATGGACTGCCGCCATAACGGATTGCGATATCCAAGCGCGAAGCATAGATGGTATCGCCATAGAAGAGTTGCTTCGATCTATCTGCTCGTTCGGTTGCCGGTTGCAACAGATGCTGTTGACATGCGACGGTTCGCTTGGTCTTCTTTTCGATAGCTATGTGCAAAGTTTGTTGAGCGAAAAGGAGTGGCCGATTTTCATGGTTGAGGGTGATTGTCAGAAATGGATGTCGGAAGCCTGCTCCGCGCCTCAAGCGTTTACCGCTATATTCTGGATGCGATTATCACCAACATTGTTCGGCACGCATGTAGCTTCTCGCATGATAGTGACGCTGAATTGTACACATCGACCTATGACTTTTCTTGATGGTACGTTGAAGCGGAGGCTTTGGCCGAGGCACATCACCTTCTGCTCAGCAGGCATCTATGTCTACGAATGAATACGTCTTATTCTGCGGAGTCGGAGCGACACCAGCTAAGTCGTTTTGAAGATGACACTTATTCATGTCCATCGAGGGGGGGCTGAAGTCACACTCTCGGAAGCGTGGTGAATACATCAGGTGAACAGCTCAGCGTCCAGGCCATCCGAAAGAGCTGGCAGGGGTGAAGGCGCGCATTTTTCTTCTCGATCGTTTTATCAACCCTCGCATATGTACACAATGAAATTCCGCGATCGGCGCAGTCCACATGTTGAACGTTCCGATAATCCAGATTTTCGCCGACATTCACTGTCATCGTCTTTCGGTGACACCGCCAATTAGCTTTCGGGGATCGGTTTCTCTCCAATGGTGCCGAGCTGGATACATTAGTTGGTGGTACTCGCAGGTGTGTGTGGTGCTAATGTTGCATCCTGCCAACAGTGATGCGGGACTGTGTAGGCTGTTAGCACACAATGTCAACGGCGGTGTATGATCAACCTGTTATTACAATGCGAGCGGCGAAGAGATTACGAAACAGCGACGGGCACTGCTGCTAATGCTGTTCCGGATATAGTTATACAATTGTTGATGAACGTATTTGTAGGAATATGCGTAAACCATCAGTTATCAGATCGTTGTGAGATGCTTTTACCGGGGTTCATCTTGCCGTTCGTCGTATTCGGCAGATGCGACCGTGTTGTCGTTCGCTCTGCTGCAATTGTATCTTCTTTCTGGGGTCCCCGCGACGAGGGTGGTGTGGATGAATTGGGCGAGTATCTGAGGTTGTTGGATAACCTGTCGTTGTTCCGTTATCTGCTGAAATGGTGACTTTCCTGAGGAGACGTAACTGAGGCGTTGTGGATGTATGTGAGGAAGGCCTAAGATGTGTTGTAGACATCGGTTCAACTGCCGAACTCGTGTCTGTTCCCAGAGGAGACGGGTAACGGAGGGATGTGAATGCATGTGGAAAGTCTGAGATTATTGTGGACTAACCTGTCGTCTTGTCGTCTAATTGATCGGCTGGTGTCTGTTGGCTTAGAAGACCTCATGGCATGTGAAGGTTATGCGATACATCCGGAAATTGGACATGGATACGTCTGTGGTTGCAGATTTTCGGATTGCGTTTAACAAGACGAACCCTCGAAGGATGCTTGTTGCCTTCGAAATCATTGAGACAGATACTGAACCCGGAGTTTGCTTTATGCGATTTCCGAGGTCCGGGCTCGAAATCATGTTTTATTCATAGTTCGCGTGTGAGTCAGCGAGCGGTGCAAAACGAAAGAAGTCTTGAGGGCAAAGGGTTATGGCGACACTGGGCATGGTAGGGGTAAAGGAAGGAGTGTTTTGCGATGGTGGCGAGACGGTTCGTAGTGCTGCGAGAGAGGTTGTTGAGTGAATCAACTGCAGATTTCTGTGGCCGTGTTCGCTGTTGTCCTGGATCTGAATGTGGTACTCTTAGCTCGGGCCCTTCTATAGCTGCGGCCTGGACTGCATGGCTTTAGGCCACAACAGAAGAAGCTGTGGTCACTTCTGTTCTGTAAAGTTGCTAATACTGAATGTTGTGTTTATTTGTGAAGTGGTATTTGCCTGAAAGGTGCTAACTGGGCAATTGTGTACTGTGGTGATTGGTTGAGAGATGGGAGGGCGTCGTTATAATATTGGTATGTAGGTCAAGTAAAATTGGAAAGGTTGTCATTTCAAAAGTTGTGCTGTGACATTTGTCTGATTGCCCAACAAAAGCGAAAGTTGATTCCGTACTGTTTTTATCACGGAAATGGATGTATTTCACGGGGAGGAATTTGTGGACACGTATGATGACGTTGATTCGTGGTTTATTTCCGCCTCCCTTCGAGTATTGTGTTTTGTTTCCGTGATGGCCGCCGGCTGTCCCTGTCTTCTTTTCTGTCGTTTTCCACCAAGTCCCATTTGGGCTGTGGGTTCGCTCTGGGGGGCTGTGGTCGTCCGGGACATCCGGCCACATCGCCCGTTTTCCCCTATCGGATATGGCTACTTGCTGCTGTATAAAAAGATCAATCACCCCAGCTGTAGGGTGTGTGTGTCTCTTTTCTTCTTCTCTCCGACTGCCTCTCTCACTGGGCTCTGCCCAGATTTGGGGTGTTATTCTTCAGGTAATAATAACAATACACATCTTTTACTCCGTTGTCAGCGAGGGTGGTCCATACTCATTCAGGGGTACAGCAAGTGCTGGCCGCTGGGTTGAGCGTGTCATCCGGTTTCCTCCCATATATCGGCAGCATTTTACTATCACCATGCGTATGAATGTTTTGTCGTCTACCGAGCAGGGGGGGAGATAGTAGCTGTACTCGTAACAACGACGAAGACTTTCCATCGGCAGGATAATCGAGTCCAGTTGGGGTTTTATCATACGTGGGTGGAGCAGTTATGCGCGCTGGTGTCTGTGTATGGTTTGGTTATAGGACGTAGATGTCTAGAGCATGTGTCTAACGGATAATTTGAGATTAACACGTACGGTCGGTAGAGCAGCGTGCCGACTTTCTCATCAAACCGTTGCATGCTGAGACGTTTCGCTTGACCGTGACTCTGTGATGAACTTGTTGTGATTTAATCCACAGGTTCGTTTGTTTGTTTGTTTTTCTGGGGGTTTTGGGGCATCTGGTTTTGGGGGATAATAGTAGGAGTTTTCGATGTGCATGTAACGTTTTTGGAAAGTACTTGAAGAATTAACGTGCAACCTCAGGAGTTCTTAAGGAAATGGAGAAAGTGTTGGGAGGTACCCATACGTTGAATAAGGTTAATACGCTAATAGAGTATGCCGATGGTCTTGATGAATCGTGCCGTACGCTTTGGCTATTAGTTAATTGCGCACAAGGTACAGAGGAACCAATTACTGATACCTGTAGTACTTTTGGATTCAGATGCGGATTGTTGTCTTCTTGTATACTCTCGAGGGGAGTGTCAAGCAGGGGGGCTGCTATGATTTGATTTGAGGTGTTCTATATCAGAGATGTTCTGTTGTTGTGCTCTTACAGAGTACACAACAGGGGGGACCGATGTTGTCGGGCGTACGGTATCTATGTGAAGACGGTGTTATTGATTTTGTTTGAAGGTTTTGCCAGCATACTCACGTTTGTTGGGTTTTCCCCTTCCCGTAGTTACTGTCTTGATATATTTTAGGAGGTATATACTGGAATCGAGATTGAGGGATTCGGCATCGGGATTGCCGTCCTTGGCAACGACGGAGGATGGAATTTGGGGTTGCCGTTTTACCTTGGCAATTATGCTTTTGTGGAATTGGGGACTTGCCGTTTTACCTTGGCAATGATTCATTTGTGGAATTTGGGACTTGCCGTTTTACCTGGCAATTGGTGATAAGATATTCGGGACCTATCGTATCGCACACCGAATAGGGGGGCTGTTCGTGGTATGCGGTAGCTTGATACGGTCGGCGGGTATATTTGGGGGTTTCATGTATTGTGGGGTTTTGTATTATGTGTCGGGGCATTATTTAATATGCTTCGTGCCTGGAGGGATGAAGCTGGTCCTACGGGATCAGTCGGGATGTTAAGATACGACCCGGGCTTTGATGATAAGATACTGCCCGCATATACGTGAGGGTGGAGCGTGACAGAATGGTACGGCTCACTCCTGTGTGGTGTTTATGGTGGGCCTTTGACGACAGGTACTGGCTCTACTTGTGTGTGTATTTGGTAACGTGGTGGTACGAGTGTACTTTATCTACTTCTTCCAAAGAACGCGTTGGACAGCGACGTACATAAACACAGTGCAACATACGGTAGAGACTTTGAACCCTTGCGTTTGCCTTTGAAACGGTAGTCGTTACAACGTACCTATTGTGTTCAAGTGGGTCATTGCTGCTGATCAACGGACGTTTTGGAATTCAGAGTCTCGCTGGTATTCACACCATAAGTATTTTTTTTAATTTCATTAGGACTTGTCTACATGCACATTGCCCCCGCTAATGCACGGGCCTGAATGTGTTGTTCTTGGGGATTTTGATTTTCCGAGTATCATTTTCAATACCGATAGCGCACACATACATTAACATGCTACGTTGAGTTGGCAAGTTCAACAATGAACGAGGACACCGTTTGCGACGGCATTTCACTGGACAAGCCATAAGCTGGAAGACAATCCCAGGGTAGGAGTTCCAACTAACGTTGGATTTTGTTTGCGACATCATAGCACTCTTTGCAGGCACAATTCCATCGAGGGGGAGTGTTAAGAAATAGGCAACATCAGCCTAATATCGTGACCAATGTTCAGTAGCAGCTACAGTACAGCACTTTGAGGACTTCATGTTCAGTGGAGACTGCAGTACAGCTTCATTATAGTGTATCGTAAGCAGCAGTGCACCTGTCTGTATAGCTTTAAGACACGTCGCGTAGACTAACGGCAGCGGTAGAATCACTGACCGTTCATAGCAGAAAGTAATACACTTTATCTAGAAGGGGAGTTATACGTAGATGCGGAGTATTATGAGAAGGTTCAGATACCAACGCAAAGACTGTTCTTTGTTCCAGGTCTCAAGGACCGTTCTTGACAGTCTCGAAGCTCAAAGCTTCTCGAGCGTAGTAGTTCTGTAGACGTCGAGACGACAACACGGAGCACCCCTCTGTGCTCACTCTTCTTCATCTTATTTCTCTCCTCCCTCTGATCTACGTTGATCTACTCTTCTCTTTACAGAGAACGAGTACCAGTAAGCATGGACTTCAGAAGTCCATAGTTTTCGTAAGCTCTTCTTGCCCGCAAGCGGCACCTTTCGACATCAATCGTCTTCTGCCTTTTCCAAACGTCAGCCAGGTACTGTATGCAGTCTAATAACCACTACCAGCGCAAGCCTGTGCTACCACCTGCCAAGGGTGCACCAACGAGATACCCGAACATCACTTGGCCAAACATGACGACAATCGACGAACAGACAACAGTGGGAATGCTGAACCCTCTGCGCGATGAAACCAAGACATGTCTAAACGGGTGTGTGGGGGGGGGAAGATACCTATACCTGTTGACAACGGCTTGTTCAGCAGGTCGCTGAGCGCCATTAAATTCTAATAAATCAAGTTGAGCTGAAAAGGCAAATGGATGACACAAAAAAAAAACAAGAACGTCTGGTGTCCACGCGCATCCCGGACGAAGCCGTTTCCCCCCACTGTATAATATGTGTCGAAGCGTAATATGATAATTGGCCAACCTTCCAATATTACAATCACGGAATGATCTTTGGGCTGCAGGAACGGTAAGAAAAGCAGTTGTTTTGAACAAAGCCATTCAGCTGGCAAGATTTTGTATGCGGTTACATAAATATGTGTGCTCGTGTTAGTTTGCGTCAGGTATGGTATACACTGGAGGGTTTCCGAGCCGTTTTCGCACTTGAAGGGCTTCGTCATCGCGAAACGTGACTACGCGAAAGTACAGCGCTGCACGCCGGCCGCTGACCGTCTCCGCGGAGATGATGTGAAAATGTAGATCTATAGTAGTGGTGCTTGACTGCTGTGTGTGAGCAAGGCCACGTACAGCGAATTTTGATTCATTTTATTCCAGCTCGAATGTTCTACATGTCACCAAGCGACACAGCAGCGGTGAGCCGCAGCGCGTTGTACAACAAGCACACACGAACCGAACCGTGAAGGAAACAGTTCAATCCCTCATCCTGCCCCCCCCCCCATCCTCCTCCTGCCAGTTATTCCTTCCTGTATGGTAGTATCATACATGATAAGCAATGTCCGCCATTGGATAAAGAAAAAACGGCACCTTCCACCTTCCCGTACAGGCCCGACTGCTGTGCTATAAACTACAAAGAGCTGCGGTGTGCATACACCACCAACGCCTACACCGTATACTATAATCAAGATAATAAGATCACACACACACCCCTGGGATTAATTTCGGAGCCTATTTTATGTATACCGTAATAACCTAATAACATGATATCACAATAACATGGAAGGCACCCACAAA